>JAOTON010000754.1:0-390902 GCA_034440635.1 Lepas anatifera
CAAAAGCCACTGAATGCATCGGATGATCGGTAGAACTTGCCAACAGCGCTTCTTCTGTAACGCTGGTTCTGGAGAAAAGGCTTTATCTCGTGCAGTTGGAAATTGAATTCCACTGGCGGTGGGATTACACGGTGGCAGCAGGTTCGAGCTTATTTCGTAGTCGGAGGACACCAATGCGTCCCGTTGTGAGTACCGGGAACCGCGCCCGCGCTGACGTGGCTCTTCAAAGGTCAACAACTCACCACATCCGCCCTGTTCGGCACAGTTTTGATGTAGGTAGCTGTCATTTGTTCCGTTCTCCTTACGCATACAGGTGTCGTTACGTAATTGGTGGTGATGTTTAGTGCTTGCTAGGCGTTTTTCTACGTTTATGATGCGGTACCCAGTTTTCCTGTTTGCGATGTTTGCTTAGGAATGATTATTCCTCAGCGAATTGCTGAATGAGTGGTTGCCCGCATTGTGCGTCGATGCCTGCAGGGTCATCGCCAGCCAAAACGCTGGGAATGAGGTTTTGAACGCTACAAGTGGCACTGTAGGTAAATCTTCACCGAACAGAGAGTTGTTCCTTTGGGGTCTGGATGGTGCAGTCGGCTCGGCCTGACATTTTGTATGTGCAGGCTGTTGTGGCTTGGAGCTCACCCAAAAGGTAGGATTTGGCACCCTGCCCTAGCCTTTGCCTAATTCATTCCCTTCACATCCGACGCCATACGGCCTTAGCAGTTGGTGGATCGTTCAACCCCAAAAATTATTGTTCAAAATTGTTCCTTCTAAAACCAATATTCCTGCTTATTTGGACTCCTTGTTTTTTTGCACTTTTTCTTGCGTCTTGTTTCCTTGTTCATAAATTTTTTTCCACTCGGGTTGAAATCAGGACTACTTCGGGTGATCTTTTTTAATGATCCAGTGCAATAAGTAGACAGATCGATGAGTGGTTGAGGGGCTGTCCCTCACCCGCAACGACCCCCTTGGCTTCTGTCCAGAAATAGTCGCGCCTGGTCGGAGTGATCCTGAATAGGTATTCTGTGCCGTACAACTCAGTTTTTGAATGCAGGTATACTGTGCCGCATTACTACGATCTCGAGCCTTTGCTATTCCTGGAGCAAAGCTGGCTGGAACCTGAATAGGTATGCTGTGCCGGAGTGCCCGCCTTACTCGTTATAATGCGCCGCCTGGCTTAATAGTACTCGTCCCAATGGGGATCGCACCGATTCTTGAGACGATGGAAAATGGGCGATTCATCACCCCGTTCACCAGGTTCCTCAATTTTATCGTTCGTGGGAAGTGACTAGGAACAATCTTTTCATGCACGAATAGTGTCTAAGCTGTCATCTAGGCAGTGCTACAATGTTTGGCCTCTGGTGCAAAACAATGTGACGCTGTGATGGAAATGACTCACTTTTCCCTGTGCCTTCTTAAACATTTCCTCTTCATATTCAAGCTTGTTTTTTAATCAAACCCAAACTGCGTGCATCTTTGTCGTTCTAAAATAGGTAACGTGGGCGTATTTCAGGGAAGCGAATGAAAATTACAAACAACCAAAACTGTAACGCAGGCTTTACTTCAGTGAACACGCGTTTGTCGTATCGCCACGCACCATTCTTGCGCGCGCATGGCCATGTTTATTTTTTGGTGGCGTTGACTTTCGTGCTGTTACGTATTTTTATCACGGAATCCAGACTGTTTAAGCTGCTACCCCATGCATGGTTGAAGAATCTCGCAATTCAAGAGAAACATTATTGTAGCACATACAAACCGGGGAAAACATTCTTTATCATTTTCCTGATCAGATGTAAATTACCACATATTGTCAATATGTCTCTCTCTGCCGCACGAGCCTTTCCCCACATCTGAATTTGCGAGCCTATTCAATTCTGAATACCTACTGTTGACTCACCATCAATGATTCATTGTAACGAAAATAAAAATCATAAGTATGTCTTCTGACATCGAAAAAGCCTGATAGTACCCGTACACGTTCTTTCTATTTGGATGTTTAATATTTTGAAAATCGGCCAATCACGAGCCAAGCCCGGGCGCGTGTAATCCTGCTCCGGGCCCAAGGATTGTGAGAAGGATAAAGCAGTCCCAGCTTGAAAACTAAATAGTGTTCTTGGAGAAATACATTTCCAATGTTTAGAGAAAGGTTCTGAGAATCATTGTAATATATGGATATGTATATCCGGTCCAGAGAAAGGCACCTTGAAAATTCATTGTCATATACGACTCCCAAATATCCCAGCCTGCATTATTTGTTAGTTTATAGTGAAACTTATAATCTTGGAGCAATTTCATCTGCACTTCTAAATACACATGTTCACTGAAAACTCTGTAATTTCTGTTCTCTGGAATGTAGAAATGTCCGCACTGAGTATTTTTTCAGGGGATTTGAGGCGTTGAAAGCACACTTTTATGAAGTGAGGATGTGTAATGTTTGAGGTCGTAGAAAAAACGTTCTGGCGCATTAATTGAAGAACACTGCCTCTATTTCTTGCAATGTAACTTTTTCTCCAGCATAAGGAAATCATACTAAGTCATAAAATGAAACAACTGAGCCTTACTGTAATTTTTGACGTCATGTTGCAGCAAGCTGAATATTTTTTGCTCACATCCTTTTGAACCTGTAAGATTGGTTCTTGGTAGCTTTCAGTTCTCAGAAGATTTGCAGGGCATTCCTAAGCACGCCAACATGTTCGCAATAACGCTGGCAGCAGACGAGTTGTGAGCAGCAATTTTTGTAAGTGTTGGTGATTTCATGAGCGGGCCCTCCGTCTTGCCTCCCATCATTTATCAGAGTGCTTTGATCGCTTAGCCTCCTGAGACCGACGGGAAAATGAAACATTGGTTATGAGACCCCCACTTCCTGATTAGCTGACCCTGTTCCTTTTCTTTCTGAAACACGGAGTGCAGTGAAGCTTTAGGGATTATCCAAATCGTTTTGACAAGAAAAAACCCGCATTGGCTCAACTCATTCGATACGATTAGAAATGTGCGACCCATTAAACATTTTATAGTTCTGGCACGCCAACGTTTACACATTTCGGATTATCTTTCAATAAATGTCACTTCTTATAAATGCCACTTCTAGCAAGTTAATTATTTCTACGATTTCTGAACATTATATATATATATATATATATATATATATATATATATATATATATATATATATATTTGAAATTGATTGGTCTATGGAGTTATAGGAGTTATATCCTTTGGCAGCGTAAGTGTACAGAGGGTGATTGGTAAGGTAGAGTCGCAGACAGAGATTGATATGGTAGAATAATTGGCTCACGTTGTAAGGAGCCCATGAGCCTATGCTCTCACGGAAAGTGCCAATAACGGGAGCATTGTTCGGAAATTCGGACTGATAGGCTTGATTTTTGCCTCTTGTGTGCTGGGTACATGCCAGACAGCATTGTACATATTTTCTGCAATCAAAATCAGTGAGGTGTGTGTAAAGTGCAAGTGTCCGCACCTCAATAATCCATCAGGCCACCATATCCCCGTCGATCTCACGATACCTCTCCACGGGCGCCAGTTTTCCTCGCCAGGTCGGGTAATCCTCCTCGACACACACTTGCAGCGGTGTTGCCTGTTTTATCAGCATGCTTCTGTGTGTCAGTCCGTGCGCTCAGCCGTGCTGCGCCGCCCGGCCGGAGACCATCTGGAGAGCTGTCACACGGCGCGGGACACCCGTATTGATGCAGGCGGCCTGTCACAGGGGCTGGCCCGCGTGCAGCTGGTCCGTCAGCCGGCTATTGTCATGGCTTATTCCACGATGAGCATAAGCTGGAACACCCACTGCGGCGTAGCAGAAGAATGCCTGTGTGTAGATGGAGTAAACCCAGTGCGAAAAGACGTTGCGAATGATTGGTTTATTGATGCAGGTTGAGAGTGATGGGAGGACTCCTTTATCTAACTCTTTCTGGAGGATTCCTTTATCTAACTCAGCAAGGATTTCGGTGCCAACCAAACGTGTGGGGAGTGCTTTAAGTGTTTTAATTTTGACTTGCGTGTGCATGTACACATTCTATGGTAATTTCATCCAGTGCAAAACCACGATATTGGGACCGAACATCAGCTCTTATAAAAATATGCTTTAAATTTCGACTTGAAATACAGTTTTTACTTAGATGTATCATTTTGTCCAAACGAAATCCCATTATGTTGTCCCGCCTTACTCTGTATTATTGTTGCGCTCACGGCAGTCCCATATTAAGCTTCACCTACAATAAGTTCATTTGCAGGTATATCCTTACCACAGCACTGTATAGTCACACTGCTCTGCCAATATAAGAAAGGCCCGTTTCCTCTGACTTATTCCTTTGGTTACCGATGCATTCCCACAAACGAGTGGCTTCTGTAAGAGTAATGACAGATCTCAAAAGCAATACTCAATGGGAAAATGCGTCGTTGCTGATGGAGCGGCCGCAATACTGTGAAGTTCGCCTCGTCGCCGGGCCGTTTCAGCGGGCGCGGCGGTATTGAACGGCAGCTGTTCATTAGGTCGGGGTGTCTCTCTGTCTCGCCAGACTACCGGACCTACTCGGTGGCCAGCGGAGCCGACGGAGCGCGAACGCGAGAGACCATCAAACCAGTCACCTTCACCGACGGCTTCTGGACAAAGCCTTACTTCGATTGCGGCGGCGGCAACATCTGGATGATGACATACACTGTGCCGTTCTTCGGTTTTGAAGACGGAAAGTACTTCTTTAAGTAAGTAGAGACGAGACAGATTGGGACTGATCTGTATCAAACGCAACTGTATAGTCTGTGTTTAGATTTTGCCAAGGTGTGGTGGAATAGGGGCTAGATTTGTCTTTCCCCGGTCTTCAAATGTTAAAGGAGTTTAATACATTTTTACTGTTTGCTATGGAATGAACAGAAAAATTTAACTTTTTGATCTACGGAGCAGGAAAAAATTTTCTTTCAACGGCACACCCAGAGTTCCAAATCATTATTCGTGGCACTGCCGATTATTCTCAGCATGCTGTGGCCTCTCCATCCACCTCTGGAGTCACGTAAGGAATATCTGACCGGAGCTAGCGGGGACTGCTTTGTTTTGCGCTGATCAGCTCAATAGGTGATGTTCTCTTTTTGAGAATGTTTCTGGCAGCGCCCGTTCACTCGAAATCCTCAACCCAAAAATGTGTTTACATCGTGGCTTTACTTCACATTGCATGACAACCAAGACAGGTCCATTTTTTTGGAGTGGCGCTAGTGGTTATCGTTGGTCAGTACTCTATAGGTTTTGTCGGTACTTCCTGAGTCTTTTTCACGTGATGATTTAATCACTTTAGCACATCCAGGTACAACCCTGTTGTGGTGCACAGGCCAGTTTACTATTGTTCATAATTATCCTTGAATTTTCGGATGTTCGAAAATAATGCAAATAGATAACGTTTGCCAGGCAAGCAGAAGTTGTGGTGTTAATAAAACATGAAATACTGTTTTTCGATTGATGTTTTTTTATTTTGTTCAAATAGCTACTGTTTGTCCAGCATTATTTTGTTCTTATTCAATGCCCGAGGACAGCCAATTGTGCTCTCGGCTTTGGTGATAGATATTCCTGAAACGGAATTTCGCGTGACAGTAACTTGTTCTGTCAGCATGGTCGAAGTTCATCCATGCGTGAATTTGCTTTTATGACTCTTCCGACCCAACATATTTCTAAAAAAGATAGAGAATAGCTGCCCTTAATACAAAGTATGGTTCTTGATAAATCGTCTAAGAACGAAGGAGTTGAATAAAAACATACTTCCCCACATATCCGTCGCGTTGATGAGTGAGGTATCTAAAATAGTTGTAGGTATGTACGTATTCGGAAAAGCTCAGTGGTGCAGCAGCTTCCGTTTATTTTTTGTCTCCACTTGAAGGCTCATTGTCCAATGGTGCATTTCCTTCACTCACCACCTTTCCCCCGGTATGTAATTTTTTCGGTGCCTGAGATCTTCGTTACAGCCATATAGATCTACTATAACTAGAGAGGACCAGGGGGCGGACATGAGATACTTAATTCTGGGGGTTTTAAGGTTCCACTTCTGGTTCTAACAGTTTTTGGCAGCAAAATTTAACATGTAATTCAATGGGACGGTTTGGGGGTTTGGGGCCGGGCCAGTGGGAAAATGTAGTGGTGCTAGGGTTTTTTTTTTTTGGTATGTAAATTGATCAGGCTATTTCTGGGTGCAGCTTAGTTAAAGGCTTTTATAACGAGGAAATCCTCGTTGACTCAGCTAATTCCTTCAGAATTTGTTTCAAACGTTTCGATTACCCAATCAAACGCATTCTACCATGCTGCGAAATTAGAGTTATTTGAACAAACCCTTAAATACGCCATCTCAATGGCCCAATCAGGGTCAACTGCTCAGTCTGAACCGTAACTATAGGAACCGTGGAGAGGACATCCTGTACAAAACGGCAATACCCCGACGTCAAAATTGAAAGTTTTGTTCGTACAAATATTGGTCAGGTTAATTGGATAAATACGTGCTAATTTCAACGAGAGCTTCGGGATTTAGGCCACGACTAAACCCTTTTCGCAGAGAAAGTCATTATTCATTGCGAGGATTCGTGGCACATTAGATCGTTGTCATGACAACCTTTTGTTGAATTGTCTGAAGCTAAATTAAATTGAATACGATTAGCAGACAGGTGTTTCAGTAAACAGCCACGAGTCCCCCCACAGAGGCCCAGATTTGTACTAACAAAACGTTCAATTTTGACGTCCACACAAGTGTGCTGTCCTCTCTAGTTATAGAAGATCTGTATGGTTGCAGCACATTGCACATGAAGTATTTGTCGGAAGGGGGAAGGTTTTTACGACTTTATAAGCGCAAACCTCCTTGTACAAGCGTCTCGCACGGACGCTGCATGTGTAGATTCTTCTTTTTCATGCAGCTCAGCAAATACATTTCTTAGTACCCTGCACAAATATGCCGTCGTAATGAATGCGCCTTTCTTTTCTTACAATATGTTTATTTTCTTCAAATACACTTATGAAAGCTTGCATGTAACACTTTAGGGACAGCCTGCGGCCTTTTTATCGCATGGAAACCTTGTCACTTCGTGAGCAATTGATCCAACGAGTGCTTGTTCATGATCGTGATCGAACTGTAGCCAATGGCGTTATTGAGTAGCTGTCAGCAGGCTCGTTGTTGCCACCCTTGCTGCTGCGCTGCGTGTGTCGCCCAATTACTGAGCGCCACAAAGAGGTGGGAGCCAATGAGGCAGGCTAGTCCGGCTGGGTGGTAACCAGTGGTAGACCGGTTTTGAATGGTGTTGGCCCCAACTGGACATCAAATCAGATACATTTCGTGCATTGTTGCTTGCAGAACAGCTCCAGAATGGAAGGACGGAACATCGTGTTTTTTTCTATTTTGTAGAAGTTGTGAAGGGCAGTTGGCTAACCAGACGAGTTACTCAACCAAGATAAAAGTGACGGGCAGGCATAACCATATACCTAAGATCCAGGCCACGGGAAATTGCGGTATTCATGGCAACATACGCGCCAGCGACGCAATCAGTGGCGGATCGAAGGACTTACTTTCGGGGGGGGAGGGGTCTGAGGGGGTTTGAGCCTCTCCCAGCATAGCCTCGGATCAGCCTCCTCCTATGCATTAAGTAAAGCCGTTCGGACATTTCGGGGGATGGAGCTTGGTCCCCTAGCCCTCCCCTTGTATCCGCTACTGGACGCAGTAACACTCGTCTTGCTGATATGTGGTCCCCGCTTACACAAGGCGCTTTTCCAGAAGTGAAACTTCCCAACATACTATTGGGAAGTTCACGTCGACTCGTGATTTACTGCCGAACACATATTTACTTAAATGGGCTCAAAATGTCTCTTCGCTCCGCCCCTACCAGCTACTAAGTTGTACAAGTCACTAGAAGCGACATACTACCTTGGCGCGCCTTTAAGCACTACGGTGTGTAGCACCAACAAGCCCCTAATTTTCGCGTTTCGGCTGAATTTTCCCCATCTCAAAACTCCTTCAAAAGAGGCGTACCGCGAGATATCCGCCAGGACGCGCTTCCATTCTGGCTTGCCGCCATCACAAAATCAGCGTGGCGAGAACGGCTGGCTTTTGCCGATAGCTGACCTCACAAAGAATAGTTCACCCGCCTCAAGTAGGAACATTGCCGGGAAATCGATTGAGCCCCGACTGAGTGTGATGGGCGAGATCAGGCTTCTCGCAGCAGTGTACTGAAGGGCCTTGGGTGGGAAATTAAACAAAAAATCGTCTCACAAAATATGGGTTGAGGTAAAGTTCTGGTTAGTGGGGATTCATGTTCATTTGTTGGAAAATATATCACGCTTGATGCAAAAAGCATAAAGAATCTAAGATTTGAACACGATATACCTGTATTCTCCATAATTAAGTGCAGTTTTAGAAGAATAAAACATGTGAAAGTATTCTAAAGTGAAGTACCAATACATCGATGTAAAACCTGGAATCGTGGGCTTTTTGTTATTGTTCAATGCCTGATATCGACAACAGAAGGGTAATTTTTGCTTTTTATATTTTTTTCGGCATTTTAGCATACCTTCTAGTCATTACTTTTAGATGCCACTTCTTATTATATTACTTAATTTTCCATGATACAATACAAACACGGGAGATTTGTATAGGGTAGAGTTGTTTTCTTTAATTTGGGAAGTCTTGTCGATCGCATTGTATTATGTGTTATGTGTGGTATTCATCCATCACAGAATGTATTTTTGTATTTTGAGCAAATAAGCAGCCTGAAGAGCCTTCACTAGGATACGGTCTTTGGAAAAAATATTTAAGAACAAATATAGAGCGCACGACAAGATCAAATAGAGGAAAAATGAACACGAACATACTGGCAGACCCATTTATTATGCGCTCACCAATTTGAGTAGTTCACCATGGTAGGATGTCTCTCCCTGCATTTAAGGCTTAAAACATGGCATACTTTTGCATCTTTCCATCAAACACAGTCTCACCACCTAAAGAAATCCGTCTCTCTTAAAGGAAAAAACACCCTAATGATGGAATCCAACTTGTGGTCTTTATTATTTTTACCCTTAATTTTGCATGAGCACTTGTTGATGCGAACCCAAGCTGTGCGTTCATTTAGCGCTAAATCTGAACTGAAATCACCATTTGATGGAAAATACCGGAAAATTACAGGTTTGGTATTCCAGGTGTGGTATTCCATTTTTCAAAATGTTTCGTGTTTTTGGATGAAAAATTTGCGTTTTTTTAATATTTTTGCGTCCCAGATCCGGGAACATGGTGCACACATTTGTGTTCAACAGACATGTACACACACATACACATGCAGTGTGTACACTCAGGGCCGTGTCAAGTATCGGCACCATTACGGGACAGTCATGTCCGCGCGCCTCCTCTCTTACACTTGGTGAGGATGTGCCCTCGGGCGGTGCCACCGGACCGGAGAATAAATTTAAAGGCCGATTAAGCCCGCGCTCCCAATAGCAATGACGCTGATAGGTCAGCGTAAGTCCCGATTCAAGGCGAGCACTACTCATTGTACTACTACCTCGTGGGCAGGGGGTGGTCGAGGAAGAGGTTGCCAGATGGCAGATTCGACCCGGTCATCTCCTACACTGGCCCGTGGCACCTTCACCAGCTTTGCCACTGCACTGGAAAACAGCGTTGATCTAGAGAAGATACCAGCCTCATTCGCAACTGCTTTACCACACCTTGAAGTCAAGCCACTGCCATCAGATGTTAGGACCATGGGGGGGGGGGTTGGCTGATTGGGGTGTAGTATGCTGAATTCTTGCTATTTCTCCGTAAATGTTAAGCTACGAGAGAAACGAGATATGAATCCAAGGGGCTTCTTGGTAAGCTTTAGGCGTTTGATCAGTTTAAATCTCATGCAGATGCCATATCCCACTGATTCCATTTACTAAGAGGGACTATATTCCCATTAGCTGAAGCTATTTTCTCATGGCAACGAAAAACGGCGTTATCGTCTGATTGGCGGCAATCGCCCATCTTCTTATACCTTCTAATGTCAATCAGCAAACTGTAATCGTCCAAACTCACGTTTCATACATTTTTCCTGAGGCCTTCACGTCCTTCAGGTTTTCTCATCAAAGTTTCCTGGAATCGTCGATATCCCGCGTGCTGCATATTTCATTGCTAATATGCTAATATGCGTGGGATTCATGATACCAATGCCAAAACTGATAAACACGGATACAACTTCCCATGAGGAATGCCAAACACCCATAAACCTTTCGTGATCCTGCCAAAATGGAATTCATTCTTCAGTAGTATCATTCGTAGGATTTTCTCGAAATTGTATGACAATAATATGGCCTTGCAATGGCTGCACTGGGATTCCTGGTGTAGGAAACCCGTGTTTACGAGGTCTCTCACCGGATACTATCATACCAAATTGAAGTAAAAAGTCCTGCCTCAGCTGATAAATTTTCGATGATGTTTCTTGGACGTGCAAGTGGCACCGGTGTCAATATCAGCATGTTGTGTAGCTTTCCAGTCTGCACTCATGCGGCGCTAGCCTCTAGCTGTGCGAATATCAAACATTCCGAGTGGTTCGGTGACACAGGTAATAAAACGAGATCAACTTCACTTTTGAAAGCAATGTCTTTTCCACCGCACACGCGCACAGTTTCACATGAGATACCTAACAAATACAATGCAATTGTGACAAATAAAATGTATTCGTTATTCACTGTCTTTAATGGTTGTTTGCAATGGAACTTCCCTTGCAATAGATGTGCAGGCGTCGCCCCGTGTCTTTAACTTGTGCCGCTCTTTGTCAGAGGCACGAGTGGGATCGACATCGATCTGCGTCGCGTCGACATCGACCAATGCCCCCAGCGACGCAACAGCACCGAGATCAACATATTCGCCGCCTCCGACAAGTGCAAGAAGCGCACCACCCAGGTAAAGCGTTCAGAGCCCCGTGTTTCAACCGCCACAAATGAAGCCCACAGGCTTTGGGTGGGAATTTCTCTTGCGTGCCAGGTCAGAAGTAAGTCCTCTGGGATAAGTTTGAACTAAAAGAATGAACAGGGAACTCACTCTCTACGTGCACAACTTAGAGCTTGAAGCCTAGTTTGCAATTGGTTAATTAAACATGCTTTGAACTAAAGCCCTTTGAAGAATTTCTGTGTTCCATTTTTCAGGGGTCAGTTTTTGTTAAAAGAAACTTACCAAGGTGGAGTTAGTGAAGCTACTTAGCTTTGACTTTGGTGTTGGTGTGTGCATTGTCAAATCTCAACAATTGGCAAGGGTCGGTTTTTTAATGATGTAGGATAGAAATTGTATCATAATACGTTTTATGAAAAAACACTATTTATTTATTTACAGTAGCTCACGCAAAATTGCAAAACCTGATGAAGAAGCAGTCTTGTCTTAAATGCTCATCATATGCTCGCTGTTTCCAGTTTGCTGACATGTTCAGTTTAAGTCGGCGCTTAGCATCTTATATTTGGAAGACTAGCCTGATAAACTTTCTAATTTAGAAGATTGCGGTTTGCGTAACCATTCTGGCTGCATTACGATGCTCAGATAACATGTTGGCACTTGAATCAATCATTTAGCTGATTATTGCAATGCACGGAACTCGGATTATTCTGATTAGCAGATGTTATGCACAGCTGTGGATATATGCGCTGCCACCGTGGTACTCGAGGGTCCTACCTTAGCCTTCTTTGGAAGTTTGAGAGCGCCCCGCCCCACTCTCTCTCACTCCTCCACCGAGTCCGTTTAGTTGGTTAAAACTTTGAATACGAAGAACGAATTATCTGAACTTTTGGATGTGTTTCCCGCCCTTCCTTTGCGTTAATCGCATTTTCCGAAACGTTAACTTATGATTTGGGGAATTGACAACGGATCTGAACGGGCCGAGTTCGCCGACCGCAAGGCTGGCAGTCAGAATCTCCAATTGGATTTTCCCTCATGGACATATTGCTCTCCCAAACTTTGATTGGATAAATTGCTGTTCTTGCTCTGAAAAATTTTATTCTTGCTGACTTATATATCGGAGCCATGCAAAGTTATTTTACACGAGCATACTCTCTACTCTCGTTCAAAGGGACATGTTAAAACAATGAAAATACAGTTGAAGACACAGCAACAGATCAGGTGAAAAAAGACGGAAGATACTATGCTCATCCATGAGCGGCCATGACAAGACTGCCGTTTCATTTAAGCTCACGTCCCAATCCGCATTGTGTTGGCGTTGTTTAAGAATCGCAGATTCCATATCCCTGCTTTAAAAAATAATAAACGTAACATACGTATCTTCACCGTAGAGGTATGTACCCTTCACCACGCCACAATGGCCGCCACGTCCCGAAGCTTCCTAGTTCGTACAAGGACCGGACTCACACATCATTAAGTACACCCCCCCAGATGGTAGGATGGCAATTCTGGGCCACTAAGGGTGTCCGGGGCCCCTTAAAATTAAATTTTAGATGTCCCACTGTCTGGTTCGTAGTAAAAATAAGCACAATTCAACGCGGTATTTTCAGAACTTGCTTCAAATTGTCCGAGGAGACCAATCAGTGAGAAAAGCTGAACGGTTCATCCCTGCAGAGTCTAGAACGAGGCTTATTTTGTTCTCCAAGTTGTGCTCCGGCTCTCTACCGGCTCTAATCCTGCAATTCTTCGTTTTTTCTGCCCTTAGGATTTATTATCTGTGGACGTTGGCTTCGTAACGCCTTGGGTGCCGAGACCGGTGGCGATTTATTTTGCCGCTACCGGATTACAATGTCGTCAAAAAGTGTGCCTTGATTGGGTAGTTTGCGATTGTGGTATGCATTTTACCAATCATGGTGCAGATATGGGTAGTCTAGAAATTGGGAAAAGCACGAATAGCGGTGAAGGTGTCTTTTGTTTTGCGTTAGTAGCGGTGCCGGTCGGTCGCTATTTTTGGGAATGGTCTTCCTCTTCAAATCATCTGTATGCCATCGAGGGACTGCAATTGTCTTCTCATCCAGGTAAAACTTCTCAGTTGTCCTACTTTAAAGACAATCACACATGCGCCCTATGATGTGGTGGGGTGAGAAGCCACATTGCAGTTCTCTCGTCAGCTGGGGATTTGGAAGGCTTTGCTGGGACGTCAAATCAGTATATGCCTTATTATACATATGAACAGTCTAATGTTGGTTATTCAATTTAATTTATCGAAAAAGTTTTACATCACGTCCGCTGAGTTAAATTGTTGCTGTTCTCCAAAACATTGTTCTCCAGCCCTTCTTCACAAAACGAAAACCCATGCCTTGCCTGAGCCCTTAAAACCTAAGAGAATGAATTTTGGATTTGTCTTGGACGGTTAATTACCCCGAATTTAGGCCATCGAATTCCCGATTAGTGGAAGTGTTGCTCTTCATGCTTTCATCACGCAAAATCAATATCAAATATTTTATTGCAGTTTGTATAAACAGTAGCATCTGGCATTTTTGCAGTAATGGTTGATTAGCCTGTGCTCTAAACCTGACCAGAAATAACCTTGACCTGAAATTCTGGGGAATAATGCTAAACATATATATGAAGTACTGTCGTGCTGCTCTTAGCTGTTTGTCGGTCCAAGGGGAAATATCTTAGTGGGCTTAAATCATTCCCACCCCTCCCCTGGATGAATGATGGCGTTAGTTAAAAAGCTTTCCGCAGCTTAATTTATCCGACTAAGCATACAAAACTATAGACTAAGTTTTTCAGAGCTCGGTGTGCCTACACCACTCAAAAATATGCGAGGACGTTCGAGGGTATGAGAATTCTTTATTTTGGACAGCTTAATCATAGAAAGTGACATCTAAGTGCTTCCAGAAGAGAGTGTGGCGTGGCCACTGACTCTTCTGTCATGTGTTTGGTGATTGACCATAGCTGTTTCCTGAATTATTGATCACGCCGGTCCCCAGCAGCCGTGGGTCACGACCTTAAAACGCGTCGTCTTCTGAGCGTCACGTCACTGATGTGTGGTGGAAATGCTGATTGCATGCTCTGGTGACACCGTTACACCATAGAGTGCCGCTCCGATTGCCACGACCTTTCAATTTCCGCTGCTGCGACTGAAAAGTCAGAAAGTTATGTCTGAAATGAGGTGTACAAGCCTGAAATACCCAGGCGGCACCGTGTGACTGGTTGGCCGAACTATACCTGATGCAACGTTTTATATAATATTTACCAGCACTTGGGATCATTGTGCCACGCTGTTGTCCCAATCTGTATCTGGAATCTCTGGGAAACGGATTTCGTGCAGACTTTTCTGAGACTTAACAGTGAGGTGTTATGTAAGGGACAATCTTGTAACCTCACCTCCGACTGGAAGAGAGACAGGGTGTATTTTGTAGTCGGGAAGTTGTGTTTAAGTGATAAAAATGATGGGTTAACATCGTCAGGCTTTTTGACACGACGGCAACGACTTTGGATGGAGCAGCTTCTTGCATAACACTAGTACAGCAAACTCCGATAACTTAGCCAGGCGTGGAGTTCGGAAATATCATCCCCAAATATTTCATCAAATTCGTATTTCCTGGAGATTTTCATGCGCTAAAAATCCCACTCCCGCCACCACTATAATAAATATAGCGATGTATATTATATAAAGATTATACTAAATTATATAACTTGGTGCAACATTAAGATCGCACAGCACTTAGAATACAAAATTTTCATGGAACCACCGTTTCCCCCAATATTTTAATATTATTATAATATTATATAATAATATTATAATAATTATATAATTTCCTCTAATAATTTTCCCCTACTTTCCATCGTCCGTGCTATACATGAGTGCAGCGCAAGCATAATCAGACCAATATCCGAGAGGCAGTATGCTTGCGGCCAACATTTTCCGCTGTCACATTGTGCAGCATGATGTGGGGCGGTGTCGTGGGACCGGTTTGGTCTGTCTCTGCTGCGATGGTCTCCTTCGCCGAGGTCTGCCACCCGGCAGGGGAGGGCGTCAGGCCAGCCCCCCGGGTAATCCTGTGGTCGTCGGACGCTGCAGCTAATTCCGGGCCCGGGTGTCGGCGGCAATAACCGACGCGTCCGACACGCTTCCGGCGCTCCGCAAAAATGCGGCCTTTATGGCGCAGCCGGGGCCACAATGACGGCGGTATTGTGGCCCGGTACAGACAAACGGCCGAGTCAGGCATGTCGGCGCACTGCGGCGATGACATGGCGCCGATTTAGGCGCGACCGAGTCGGCAGGCGAATCGTAGCGCCAGCCCTTCACTGTGACACATGCTGAGCGTAGTGACGGGAACTTCACTAGAGCAGAAGGGAAACAGAGAGCTTTGCACTCTTCTCATACATTTGAAGAACGTTTGAAAGTTGGTCGGGAATGATTCCAGAGGAGCTTGCGTGAAAATCGAACATCCAGCAGCAGGACTGATCCTACTCACCTTCTGCGAGCTCTTTTGTGAGAAAAAACAAGATTCTTGATTAGATTACGGACATGTTGAAAAGCCAAATTAACAGCATGTTGAAAAGCCATGTTGAAAATCAGCATGGAATCTCTGAGACTTGATAAAATCTTCTGCAGATTCATTTGCATTTGACTCTGGTGTTTTGTGTCCGTAGTCTGCGTCACAGCCAAGTTCCAATCTGAGCGACGACCCGCCGCTATTCTTCTAGCCAGCTCGGGCCAATTCGTCCGTAAATCGGGATTGTCAATCTGAATCAGTCCGTGTCCGGAAAACACGACCAGTCGTCCGAAGATGAGAATAAAAAACCATATACAATTTACAAGGTTGGCAATTGTTTCCGGTAAATTCAATCTGAACCGTGAATAGTTCGAGGATCCTTTCCGATATCCGTTCCGTTTCAGCAGTTCTGGGATCCGTTCCAGAATCTGTTCCGTTAACAGGTCGAGGATCATTTCCGGTATCCGTGCCGTCAACAGTTGGGAGATCCGTTCCGGTATCCGTTCGTCAGCAGTTCGGGGGTACGTTTCGGCATCTGGTCTGTCAGCAGTTCGGGGATCCGTTCCGGTATCTGACCCTTATTATGATGGAGTCTAGTGCCAGTACAATAAATAATAGTCATAGTATTGACACGCGAATTGGCGGGGGTCTGAACCATCTTTGCTTGACGGGGTCGGGTACCCGTCCCCCTAATATCTCAAGAACAATGCTAGATAGCGAAAAACGGTAAACTGCATTGGATAGTACATTCAAAGGTCTATAGAAAACATTTGAAACATTTGTTGTCAGATCACATTTTAGGTTACTAGAGGTCAAGGCATGCCACCATAGGGATAACATGTAAATGACGGTTTTCAGTCATTACATTTAAATATCTGAACTTGAAAATAGAACAAAAAATCTAGACCATTGGAATCCTTGCAGCAATCCAATTATATTTATGGATATTATGACCTTTCTAGGTCAAATCAGGTCAAATAGAGGACTTGACTTGACCTGAGGTCATTTCAAGGTCATATTAGGTGAAACTGCACATCATTACAACGGCAAGGATGAGGCAAATCTAGTGCCGTAAAAATAAACGCTCTATCACTAGGCATTACTAACTTATACATTTTAAGTTATTTTCCCATATATTTCCAATGGAGAGGTCATGGCTCGTACCTGACGTTAGGTCATCCATGTAACAAATACCGAAATCTACTTTGTAAAACATGGTGGGTGATATGAGTTTCAATTGGATAGGTTCTCCCTGTTCTGACTTATGCTATCTTAAACATTTTTGCGGTAAAGTCATTTTACCTGCAATGGTGACCTGAGCTGAGACGACCTAACCTTCATTTTGTGGAAAAAGCTGTAAAAATGATCGGGGAAAAGGTATGTCAGGCACGGCGGTGCTACGCTCCGCCTTATGTATAGAAACCAGAGGCTGGTTGGTACCCCCTCCCGCCCGTCAATGCGCGTGTTAATTTAAGTGCGATAGAGAGTGCTCAAAAGTCTCTCTCTCTCTCTCTCTCTCTCTCTCTCTCTCTCTCTCACACACACCATACACTCATCCACATACACTCACTGTTCAACAACCTTTCTTCATCTGTCGATATCCATTTGCTCCTCCAGTTTATCTTTCTGTTGGTCTGATATGTTTTCCGAAGTCAGCGGGGATTCTTCACTTTCTGGTAAATATACTCAGAAGTTTGGCCTATATCGAATCTTGTGGCCAAACTTTCAACATCATCACAAATAAGTCAGCTAGATATTGGCTTTTTCATTTCCATCTTGCCCATAGGTACCCGGTCTGTTCCCAATAGTCTAGGTTGGACTTATTTAACTCTTTAATTACCGCTCCGCTTTTCCTGCTTTCCCACCATGCCGGGGGCTCTAAATAAGTTTGAGAATGTTTTTTTCCACGTAGCTGCGTATTGTCATGTCTCCAGGAAAAGCCTGTCATGTACCTCTGGGACGTACTTTAACCCAACAAACACGTTGATTACGCGCCACGAAATGTACATTGGCAGCCCCTCGGCCCCACTGCGGTGGCTGGTCTATCCATTATTAAAGACGATCCGGCATCGCGGCGTGCTGCTTTGACGTTAATGGCAGAAGTGTAGAATATAGCGTTCGGCAGAGGCAGGATAGCGCCGAAAGTAAGTGCTCTCGGGTGGAGACAACTTCAGGTGAGGTTCGTGCCTCCTGTATTTAATGCATATGGAACGGAGTAGTCTGTGCAGCTTAGACTGGACTTCCATTTGGTTGGGTGGCTTCCAGGCAACTGGTGAAATGTCAGGGTAAAATGAAAATTAATCAATCAATTTTTTTTTTATTTTTCCTTTAAAGAGGGGAAAAGAAAAAAAGGGAGAAAAAAAAAAAAAAAAAAAAAAAAGAAAGGAAAAAATAAAAAAAAAAAAAAAGGGGGAGAATATAGAGATGTTTAGATTGAAAACATTTAACCAGCCAGTGCGGCAATTAAGTACCTAATATCGATTGCAGCATTGTGCAAAAATGCCAAAAGAGTGCAGATGATGCCGAATCAAATACCAAGCGGCATTTGGATCAGACCAGGTTAAAGAGAGAATAATGAGGAAGATGGGGAGTATGCAGAGAGCAAGGGAGCGAGAGAGAAAAAAGCAAAGAAGGAAAGAGAGAGAGAGAGAGAGAGAGAGAGAGAGAGAGAGAGAGAGAGAGAGAGAGAGAGAGAGAGAGAGGGAGGGAGGGAGGGAGGGAGGGAGGGAGGGAGGGAGGGAGGGAGGGAGGGAGGAGGGAGGGAGGGAGGGAGGGAGGGAGGGAGGGAGGGAGGGAGGGAGGGAGGGAGGGAGGGAGAGAGACCCCATGGATACAAAATCTGGAAAAGGAACAAAATGATGATTGAATAAAAGCGGATCCTAATATCAATGAACACTCGTTTTTGTTCTATTGGTGGTTGAACTGGTGTCTGGAGGCCTGGCCACCAGTATTAGAGTCATCACATTCGCCGTGATAGGCCATGTGATGCTGTTTGGCGTTGATAGCGCGTCGTATAACCCCGTGATGGTGTCGGGGGCTGTGTTCATCACAGAGCACTGGAAGGCGACTGATTGAAGTCACAGGCGGGAGCGTCGTCACACGTTTCCGCCGCGGGCGGGGGGGGTGGGTTATTAGCCTGTTGATGACCGGGCGGCTAAAAGTTAAAACCAAAACTTACTAGCCATCCAGGTAGGCATTATCGAATACCTTCACCTGTAATGGGTTTTGGAACATTTGCGGAGGCCACTGCGAGAAGTGGAGAAAAGGCGGAACTCATCGGTTGAGTGCCAGATTTGGAGAGGGTGCTGCTTGGTTTTTCGGCTGGAAGTACGCCCCGTCGACAATTTTGGCGTTAATGGTCGAACACCACCCACCCACTCGTGAATGGATGTTAGTGTTCGGCGGGCCGTCTGTTTCATTGACCTCATCTTCCCCTGTATATTGTGCATCGTCAGATGCTCTCGAGAAAAAGTCCCCAATAACCTGGCTTTTTATTTCCCATATTTTTTCCTGAAGCAGGTATTGCTGACAGCTAATATCTCCCAAAGATAGCAGTACTACTAACCTTACAGGTGTAGTTTCAAAATATTATATTCGGTATTCCCGGAACTGGCTGGGGGATAATCAGATTAGGAAAAACCCTAGTGTTTTCCCACTCCGATACCGCAAAGAGGTATTCTGATTGAACGGAGGAAAGAGTACAACTCTAATTTGAGGAAGCTGTAAATTGGCCTCATATAAAATTTGAAATTGACTTGACCCTTACCCTGCTGGCACTATGAAAGTACATGCATGTTCTGTCAGAATGGGCAAAATGCATTTCTTTTCTCATGATGTTTCAACAAGAGTACCTTAACACGCACACGCAGCGTGCCCCGTGGCTTCTACTATAAGACAAGACGAAACACCAGTGCAGAGATGACCTCCAGCAGCCACGCTGGCTCAAGCACCGCAGTCAACTCTGACGCCGTCCAAGCTTCGCCAGGCGCTTACCATGGTTGCTTACCATCGCCTTATTTTGGAAAGCTGGACGACCATCCACATTCTGCTAGTTTGGAATTAACGAAAGTAATCGATGAACAACTACCCTGGATTTTACCTTTTGGCACGACCGCTGCCAATATGTTTTTGGAGAGGAAAAATAGCACTGCCGGCAAGCCGTGAGTTAAAAAAGACCATTTATTTTCCAAAGCCATTTTATTTTCTAAAGCAATTCCTGACTTCCAGACACTGCGCACCATTATTATAACTATTCCGGCGTGTGTACCGCCAAGATACGTATGTTTGTATGTACGCATGTATGTATGCAGGTGCATGTTAAACTAATGGCGTACTTTCCTGATACAAATGTTTGGCTATCAGCACTGAAATCGTCCTCGTTCTTTGCAGTGCGTCTCGGTGGCGGGATTAGGCTTCAGGCGCGGCAGCTACAAATGTCAGTGCAAGGACGGCTTCTACTTTCCCGAGAACGGCGCCCTCCAGTATTACAATGGCTCTCATATTGAAGACGAGTACGAGAAGAAGCTGCAGGTAAGATGAGAGAGAGAGAGAGAGAGAGAGAGAGAGAGAGAGAGAGAGAGAGAGAGGGAGCGGGAGCGGGAGCGGGAGCGGGAGAAGGAGAGGGAGAGAGAGAGAAGACTGATGTGTCAGAAAGGAAATGATGTTGTAACAGGTATTTAATTCATGGGAATCAATAGTGTGCGACCGGTTCTCCGTCCGTCTCGAAACAAGATGTAACAGGGAGGGGGAGCTCCGAGAGCTCTCCAAAGTGTGTGGAAGGAGGGTCTCACGTTGGGAATGCTGGAGGTCATCGATTTTATACTAATTTAAGGTTCCGGTCTATGCACCAATTGCCAGAGTTATATGGCGTCATCATCTCTTTCCCTGTTGAAAGGGTTTCTCGGGAGGCAGATTGCTGCTTGCTCAGAGAATCCACTGGGCCTTGAACCTGAGTCAGCCGCTTGGAAAGCGAGCTTGCTAACCACTACACCCCACTTCTCTGAATTGTGAATCCCTGAATACGCCCCCCATCTAGATGAATGTTAATGTAATCAGTGCAAATCAACGCGGGAATTTCCCGAGTCGCAGGAGGAAGAATAAATGAGCTCATACAGTTTTAAAATGACTATGACTTCTTGATGAGGGAGTGTACCGCAATATTCCCCTGAAATGGAAAAGAAATATGCTGGACGCATGCCGTACCCAGAACCGGGTGATTTCTTATTTCACAGCCAAAAAGTAAACAGGGCCAGAAACACAACATTAAAACTGATGCTATTTTGAAATGTAATTTTGGTGAACTCCGCGAGTTCAAAATCATTCACCAGCATTAAATGCCCGCATGCCATCAACAGAATGGGCGACGGTATGATGTTGGTTATATAAATAATTTACCGCATCACCGAATGCTGCAATATGTCAAAACCACGTGTACCCTAAACTCTAGAAATTGCTGTTCATATGAAATACTGGTACTGGTCTCTTATCCTGGTTGCCATCCTGAATGTTAAGAACCTCGTCACCTTGAAGCTTTTGTAAACGATTGTTTGATCCGTCCATATACACTGGAGAATAGCTGCGGGCAAAATATTAATCACTAAACCTACTCAAATCGTCATCTTGAATTCGAGGAGATAGACGAAAGAAGATGGTATCTTATCATCATGATCCTTGCTGCGATACTGCAGAATCTATCGGTAATTCTGCTTCTGCGGCAATACCGCTATCATTGAAACTATATTCAGGTCTTGGAAGGTATATTGAGAAATGTGCACCATAGACCTGTCAATCTAAAATCAATAGATGTATCCACATCGCCTTAGATTAGAATTCCTGCTTCAAACTCACTAGCTCTTTTGACCCTCCATTGAGTGACTTCATAACCTCAAATGGGACCATGGCACACCGTTTGAGAACCACTAATTTAAAAGCCTACCCTGATTTCTAATGCTAGCATGGATAAATTACGAAGTTTCTTTTGATCTCATTTTTATTAGTGGGGTTGTCCCAATGCAGAAGTAAAGACAGACTAGAAGAGAGAAAGTATAGAGACATCGGTTTGAGTGAAGAGAAGAGTATTGCCATGTCAAATCATACCTCTACCCAGCAACCTTCATCCGATAGCTCATGAAGCATGATAATGAAGTATACTTCTAATAGTCCATCATTTGGTCATGGGAACAGAGGGTGAGACCCTCCGCTTCTAATCAGTTTTAAACAGCTTACCCTGTTTGTTAGGTCTAAAAGTTTATTGTTATTGGCCGAAGCACCGAGAGTAAAAAAAACACGAACATTTTGGCTTTAAAGGTGAGTGAACAATAAGCTTCGCAAGTGAGTAGGAAACTGAAAGCTCGTGCGGGTGGCTTTGCAGCAAGCGCCCTGTATTTTGGCACACTGCACTGGGGGGAGAGTACCAATGCATGCAAGTTTGGTCAGTTAAAATGATCTTGTAGCCAGGGCGTTGTCATGCCAACAGTTGCTTCACTGTCAGGATTATGGTCTGAGAGAATATGAAGATAGGTATGAAGGTTCGGTCAGTCAAAACGATCTTGTAGCCAGGGTGTTCTCCCGCCACCCTTTGCTTTATTGTCGGGGTTGTAGTCTGTTTGTGCTTTAAACGTAAGTCAGTTAATATCTGGGTTTTCATCGCCCGGGAGCATTCGTCGCAGCCAGGTCATTTCACCACACCACAAGGAAACTTAGTTAACTGCTCAGAATAGACACCGCTCGGCAAAAGAAAAATCAACCTCGTGGTGTAGCTCGGGCCATGAAGCGCATGCCATTCCTCCGCTGTATTCTTCTGGGTCAGATGGGATCTAGGATGTCAGACTTTTAGGCAAGTAAAGCCACAGATTAAAAAAGCCAAAGCTTAACCAATTAACCAATGCCACTTTTGATTTTTTCGGCCCTTTCCCTAGCTAGGACTTTTTATGTTCTTGACTACGGAGCTTTAATCCACTGCATCTGCCTCAGCGTGTCGTTTAATGTACGGTTCCAGAGCGGACGTAAAATCAGACACGGCAAATGCTTATTTTCATGCAATTCTCGTACGACCGGTCGTCACACACGCTCTTGATTCCCCCGAGTCGAGTTCTTGCATGGGTTTTTAAATGAGCTAGGTATGTTATTTTACACGCTGCCTTGATAAAGCGATAGCTGCAGAATACGAAAAACAGTCAAAAGCCTGGAAGCTCTTTACCTTTGCTACATTGTTTCAATGGCAAAATACATCGACGTTCGAGTGGAATGGTGATGTGGCGAATCTTTAAATTATCCCTGACTAATTTTATTGTGTTTGAAAGTCATCTCATCTTCAGATACTAGCCCCTTGATCTCTGATGCCCATTTGAACGGGAAAACTCTGAGTGGAATCGACGGTATCAAGCCCAGATGAGCAAACTCTCAGATGTGAAAAACATCCCTCGTCCCTGTTCGTTCATTCGCATCGAAGTGCCTTTCGCAGAACGATGCCATTTCATTTTCCAGAGCTAATTCTTTTCTCGGGCGCGGCTCATGCCAAACGGTCCCGTATATTGTAATTGTGTTGGATGAAATTAGAGATTGCTCTCCGACAAATTGTTATTGGGAAGTATGTGCACACATCACAGTTTGGTGCTGGTCTGCATAAACGATGCTGCAGTGGAGCGATTTGGACCAACTTTGGAACAAAATTGAACTGGTTGTATCCTCGCCTGTTTTCCAGGCAGTGCCACTAAGCTATTGCCGGTCAGAGAGTAACTTGTACTGAAAATGAAAGCACGCTTATTGAGCCTCTCACGCATCAAAATTAATAATATATATTAGTTGATATGTATAGTTTCATTTCCTAAGCTCTGTACGAGACTGACATATTTGTGGGAGGCATTTGGCAGTAGCCGTGACTAATGCACACATGAATAGTCTCTGTCGTCTCCGCAGTGTTGATAACTATTTCCTACTTTCGCTTGGGGAAGTCTTATTAGACGCTCCATCCAGATTGCTAAATTAATAGCATGCAAATCTGTGTGGGCTGCACAAATATTTGGCCGTGTCCCCAAAATTATGAGAGGGAATGTTTAACACAAGCATTAATTCATATCCGGCAAGACTTTGGAACCCAGTCCTCTTTGTCAAGCACGTTAACCCTCATGCTAGGGAATGTAAGTGGTTCCGTATAATCATGGCTGTTCTCTGGTGTGAACAAGCATAAAAATTCTGATATGTTTCGTCTGAGGTTGTGTTTTGTGTTCAAAATATCAGAAGGAAGCTTTTGCAGATGCTACATACATAGGCGGATCCAGGGGGCAAGGGGGCACGTGCTCTCCCGATCGACCCTCGGCGCCCCCTGAAAGGTCGATGGTGCCCCCTGAAATGTCGCTTCCCACCCCCCCCCTACCCCCCCAGGATACGAAAGTCGGCGCCCACCGACAGGATTTGGCGCTAACCTGATAGGTTTTGCCGGTCATAAGTGGCGCCCCCTGGTCCGGATGGCGCCCCCCTCCCCGGAAGGTCACCCCCCCCGATTGGAAATCCTGCCGCCTATGGCTACATACCTCACAAACTAACATCAGATTGTGAACACCGATACTTGTCAAAAAGATTGAAAGGCTGAGCCTATAGATATATTCTGCGCTCGTGCTATTTTCTTCCCCGTAATCACTTTAGGTGGATTTCCTCGTTTGATTTGCAAGCCAATTTTCAACTTAGCAAGGACGTCCAACAATGCCTATAAATTTAATTTTCTCTAAATCTAACAAATATTCGGTTACAAGCATCTACACCCTAGACACAGTGCAGCCCGTTCATCTGTGATCGCAGTATGTGCCTGTGATCGCCTTTGCCAGTGGTGACGGCAGCGCGCTGTGACAGGGTCTGGCGTCACGTTACGACGAGCCCGGTACGTTCGAGTGTCTGGCCTGCGCCGAGGGCTGCGGCACCTGCACCGACGGCCGTCCCTGCCTGCTCACCCTCAACTGGGCCACGCGAGCGGCCATTCTCAGCCTGACGGCGGTCATCAGCGGCCTGCTGCCTCTCTTCGTCTTCTTCACCGTCAAGTACGGCGAAGTCAAGGTCAGGCTGGTGACGCGGAGTCGCAGGGGTGCTTGCAGAAATCACTTGTTTCACCTTTTGGAGAAGTGTGCTGAAATGCGCTGGGTTTGGGGAAATGTTCTCTTGGGGATATGTTCTCTTAAACGGTTTGCTTGGTTGATAGAGTTACGGTCAAGAGAATTCAGGTCCAGTCAGGTTCATAATCGGAGTTACCCGGATAAATCCACTGTTGGCCAATCCGCCTCCGCTCCACGAGCATCCACTCACACTCCGTCGATATAAAAACCCGACAAAATCGACGAAAATTGGTACCGAGATCCAAACCTACACATAGTTTTGGGTGAATCCAATCTAATTAAATCTGCAAACAGCTGGGATGTCCGTGTAACTACAGTGTCCGTAATGTGCTCAAAGTTGTAGGTATGTACAGCTCACTGTAATCAGATCGGTTCACACCAAAGTCGACCTCTTCAGCTCGTGTAGCTGAACTTAAAGCATGTGTCCTGTTCGCAGCTTTTAGCTGCATTCTCCCAAGCGCTTCGCAAGATCAAATAAAGCTTTCTAAGTACGAGTTTGAGGTTGTCACAGTGTTTGTGTGAGTGCATTTCAAATTAGCGTAGCTAGGGATTTTCAGGTATCGGCTTCCACTTCTATGACACTTTTGTTCAGCTTTATTCTTGGTCTAGTTGGCACTGATTTGTTTTGAAAGGATCGTGCTTTCAGCCATATAAAGTCTCTGTCCCGAATTTGTGGACAGGTGGTTACCTCAAGTTGATATCTAAGCTTAAGATAAAGCTATTTTCAGCTGATGCTGTCTCTTTATAGCTGGCTCAATTTCTATATAATTTCCATGGCATTTATTTTTCCCAGAAGTCTCTGAGCCCCTCTTGCCTCTATAGCTTGCATACATCGAAACAGGAACCCAGTAGGAAAATTAACTGAATGGTTGAAAAAAATTATAGATCCTCCTCGGGATGCCAAGCATGAAGGATTTCTTTCATTCGAAAATGGCTTCTTCCATACCAACCATATTGTAAATTTTGTTTTAAGAGTCGAAGCTCGTTAACACGCGCATTGACGGGGGGCGGGTACCCGCCCCCTCCTCGGGTTTTTCGGATATAGCAGCAAAACAGCGGCGTGTAGCGCCGCCGTACTTGACATACCTTTTCCCTCATCATTTTTACAACTTCTGTGAAAATTTTACGGTTAGGTCATCTCAGGTCAGGTCACCAGTACAGGTCAAGTGATTTAACCTAAAAAAGTTTAAGATATCATAAATCGGAACAGGGTGAACTTATCCGATTGAAACTCCTATCACATAATGGGCCCACCGAGTTCTCTAAAATATGTTCCGGTATTTTTGATATCGATGACATAAAGGTCAGGTACGAGGCATGACCTCTCCATTGGAAATAAATGGGCAAGATGGTGTTTACTGTTGTAACTCAGTAACGGATGGTGATAAAGCGTTTATGTTAGCTGCATTAGACTCGCCTTGGCTTTGCGGTTCTAATGATATGCATTTTATATAATTTGACCCTGACCTGGCCTCAGGTCAGGTCAAATTCTTGATTTGACCTAGCAAGGTCAAATTATATATAATTGGATTCGGCTTGCTGCGAGGATTCATATAGTTTAAGTCGCTTTGCTCTATCCTTACTTTTTCAGATGTAATGGCCGAAAAACTTAATTTACATGTTATCCCTATTACGGCATGTTTCGACCTCTCGTGACCTTAAATTTGACCAGACAAAAAAATGGTTCAAATATTTTCGATGGAGAAGTGGATGGGCTACCCAACGCCATTTACCGTTTTTTGATACCTACCGTGGTTTTTGAGATCTTAGGGGAAGGGGGCGGGGGCGGGTACCCGTCCCCCTCATCAAACCGAAGGTGGTTCAGACCCCAGTCAATGCGCGTGTTAATGAGGATCACATCGGTGAACAAGAGCAATAACTAACCTTTCGCTGAAAGTTAAAAAGGTAAAATAAGAGTACTAATTCTTTCAAGACTAATATTTCGTCTTTGATGCTTCAATCACATCACCCATTACATTTACAATTAAAAACACACTACAATCCTGACTCGGCCGTGAAGAATGAGCTGCTATTGCAAAACATTTGTTCAAAACGCCACATCAAAGCCCCATCATGAAAAACAGCCGCGGACTAGCCTGTCGAAACGCCGAGCCGAGTTTGCATGTTTCCGTACCGGATTTGCAGATATTACGTGAACCGGCTGCGTGTCTGCTGAGGGCCCACAACACCACCGGGGAACACGCGTCACGCAGGCTTCGCAGCTCCCTGCTGAATATGAGACGTGTTAAACGCGGAAACTGGGACTTCTAGGTGGGTTATTCTGGGCGGGCTCCCAACTTTCGGATGAGCAGGTGCTCGAGTGACAGTGCGGTAGCGCCAAACAACGACGCTTCACCAAGTACGCTCCACTGCAAGCAGGATAAGAACCCACACAAAGCGGAAATGTCCGGCACAAAATAGCAACTAGAGAAAACGGGCCATTCGGGAGACGCTGAAACTTGGGGAAAAGGAGTCGGACGGGAATGGGGAGTGAGCGACTTTTCGATCAGCACAATTAAGGGTATTTTTGACATAGTTAGATTTGTGTTCTGTTTTTACATAGTGACTGATGTATGATGCGATTATGATTATGAGTGACTTTGCAGCGACATGTAAGTACAATTGGATTGGATTTGGATGTTTTTGTCCGTGACTGCCTCTGGTCCTCCTACTGCGCTGCTGTCCGGCGCCGTGTGGCGTCGATGGTGAGTGGTAACCTTAGTGAGTAACCTGTAGTGCTTCCGGCAGGTGGTGCGGGCGGCCAGTCCTACTCTCCTGCGCATCATCATCCTCGGCGCCCTCTGCATCTACTGCACGGTAAGTGGGCCTGCCGAGTGCAGAGCGCTGCTGCCGACGAACTGTGAACGTGTCGTCTGTATCAAAGCACGATTCCTGTTTCCACTTATTGGTTTAAGACATTAACGAGTATATCAAGTACATCTACCTGCTATGAATATACTATTCTTTGTATAAGCTGTGTGATGGGGTTTTCCCTAAAGCACATTTGCCTGGAGCTATATCTGGGTTGGAGCTTTGTTGGCTCTTGTATTTTCGACTTCGAGCAAAATCTGGTTATCCTCCTCCATAACCACACGCTGGCTAGGAATTAGCGGCTACTTTTCCTAATGCCCTTTTTCTATTGAAAAATACAATCTCTTCATGGGCTGTAAACTGAGCCATCAACCGCATAGAGCATAATGAAAAAGTTCTGGTATCACGGTTCCGTCCTCAGAAATCACTTTTCCAGCCCGACAGAGCCTGACGAGCGTACTTCTTTTTGAACGCACCACTCTCGCGCCTCTCTCCCGTTTCAATCTAGGAGCCGAACAGCCACTGTCGGCTGTTCGGTGATAGCTGGGACCGGTGCAGGGCCAGTGGGGCCAGACTCCGCTCTTAAGGCACGTCCTATTTTTCTGCAAATAGTGAGTTCTAGGACAAAGGAAATTATAAATATGTTTTTTCATGATATTTTGTGTGTCCTGGCTATATTAGTTCAAAGCCCATTAGGAAGGTTCACGTTCAATTCAAGCCGATGCGGCTCATGTTTCATATGAATGTACCTCCCTATAAATCTTACCAGGCGGCTTTTGTGAGGCACCTTGTTTCTAGTTAACCTGTCTTATCAGATCCTGGAACCTGTTGCTTTTTAATGACTTCTAGAAGTTGAAGGATGAAAGTAACGGTATGGTAGACACTACTTGCCGGTCGTTTGAATAGGTGCAGACCGTTGCATAAATATGCAACGAGTTCCAAACTTGATTTAAGACTGCATGTGGATTTCCAGGATCAATTACATCCATCATCATTTCTTGGGGTTTTAGGGCGTACCGACAGCGACAGCATATGTCATATGACACCCAAAAAATCCTACCCATCTGACATTTATGAACTAGAGGAACAAAACAATAGCATGCGCTCTCAGTGGAACACATTCATTTGCCATAGTCAAACATGCAGTTTCTACGTATGTTCCCATATTTTGTGTTTATATAATTCTAAGTCATACCCTGCTGCGTTTCTAATAAGTACACACCTTGATGGAAATGGGAAGGATGGGTTTTTTGTGAGCTCTTAGCTTGTTCAGTGGAAAATGGTGACATTGTATACAGCTGGTTAAAATTCAACTAGAAATTGCATGAACCATTTCAAGAACAGTTCAAAGGAAGAGCCATCAAAGGTCAAAGGAAATTAGGGGAACACCATACACATTCCATATTTGTCTTCACAACATCGGACTAAAACGGGCACGGAATATATTTGAGCACCACTGTAATATTCTCGTCAAAGCCAATGGAATTATTTAGCATAACCGTGTTAGGTCAGATCCTAAAGTTGGCTCGACCAAAGGCAATGTCAAGATCAAACAATTGTATATCATTCAACACCTAGTAGCAAGACAATACAACTGCCTTAACATAATAGCTCTATCTCGGTTCAGGGCAAAAGTTATGGACTAAAGCATCATACACATACATTATACAAGTGGCCTCGGGCAGTCTCTTTGAGGGCACGCACTAGATTTCTTAGGTTGGCACGCGAGAACATATAATTAACATATTATAATGAGGCCTTCAAATTAAACCAAAGCGTACTATTTGAAAAGGGGACGGAAATATCTGAACCTGATAATACCCATCGGCCTTCAATAGGGCTGTCCCAGAGATGACCTGATCTTAGTTCATCGAAATGACAAATCTGGAACAGCAGAATTGAACCTATCGCGCTGTCGTGGCGTGGTTTCGCCGACGTCAGGCACCTTGGAGACGATTGCTGACAACGCGCAGGTTCGTCTCCTACACCCAGCTCGCGCCGATCAAAGCAGAAGACATGCTCCTGATCCTGGTGATCATTCGCCACTCTGAGTGCTGATTGGCATAGCAACAGTTGTGTTGATCTGGAATAGCCCCACTTTGTTTGAAATTGAGCCGAATGGGTCGGCTCGTAACCCACTGATGACTACCTCATTCAGTGTCTCGCACTCTAAGACTCCTTTTGTATAACACCATAGTCTCTGGGTATAGTTTTCTACCCCTAGGTACTTTCTCTGGAGCCCGCATGAAATTCCTCTGATTTCTTGCAGCTTTTAACAGCTTAACAAGAAGGGAGCAATATCTTCAGCCTCCTTCTGACACAACAGACACGTAACTACCCTTGGACTTATGTTTCCGTGTCTGTTTTGATCCTAACACGCGCGCTGGAGGAGGCCTCGGAGGCCCGCCCCCACCTATTTTTCAAAGGTGACCGGAGAACCGCCCATAGTTGAAAAACAATACTTAGCCATTATTTAGCCAGAATTTAACCGCATGACAATAGGCATAATATGTTCGATTTATAGGCTTTCAATGCCTATTTTGAGATCACCACAATCGCGCAGTCGGACCAGTTCACTTGCATTAGAGACCGAGTGGTCACGTCATAACGCCATATAAATGGGAGGAAGATCGCCTAAGATGAAGGTCAATCACAGGTCAAGGTCATACAGGTACTTCTAAGGTCATTTGACCCAGTGCTTCTGGTCAAATGACATCCAGTATACCGTATGTTATGCTATGACGTCATAGTTAAGGTAGGTCGATGTAAAGGTCAAGGCCAAAGTTCAAAAGTCTTGGGTAAAGGTCAATCCTCATTTCCCGCCAACAGTTGCAACAGTGCTAGTTGTAGTGTACATTATATGTAGTATACCAGATTGTGACCTCATAGGTCACTGGCCTTGAATGACCATTACCCCAAAATTTTAGGACGTGACCTAGTGGCTTCATTGCCAAACACTCACCCTATGCTCCCTTTAATTGGGTAGATGTGCCTGTTGGGAGCGGCCCTAATAAAATGAAACAAAAATAAGAATACCAAATTGGAGAGTCCGCAAGTAGCGGAGAAGCGGAGGAAAGCAGGCGATCAGCCGACTCTGGTGTGAACAGGCAGCGTTTGGACCAAACTATTGGAATGCAGGGGTGTCAAGAACGGAGGAACGAAGGTGGGTCTCCCAAGCAGTTAAACTGGGTGGGCACCTCCCTCCCAGAATGCCAGCACTCGACCTGTCGTTTACCTTTTTGCCGCTCATCACCACGGGGTGACGTCAATGTTTCAAAATTGCTCTGATATAGCACTCTTCCAGATTGTCTATCCATTTCTTGGTCATCGCTAGGCCAGATTCATCATATATACTCCTTAAAAAAGCCATGGTGCCCCTGTTAGTAGGTCCTAGTCACAGTTCTGAAATTTGAATGTATTCTAACAGCACTCTCACGATCATTTCGACCTGTTGAACCGTACCGTGTCGGTATGTAGACACCCTGGAAGTTTAACCATAGCGGATGGGGTTGACATACCTGAAAATATATTAGCCATCATTTTAAGCATCCATTATTATTCGCATAGCAGAGCTGCAGATTCAAAGTTTATGCAGAATAAAGCCTCTGTTTGTGTCCACACCCCGCATAAACTATAATCATCAATTCCCATATGGCAGGGAAGTATGTATGGAATATGATTTGAAGGGTGGAAGTTGGAGACTATCTTTCATGCCATGCATTGCAGCTCAGACATTCATTCTGCGTTTCAGTGCCGCTTTATAGAAGGCAGTCTATACCCGGGCGAGCTCGACCTGTTAATGGATAAATGCTATTTCTCATGTTAACTTCTGTGTGCATCTTCTCGATATTATGGTGCAGCTTTTGCCGAACGTTGTGTGCTTCAGTACCGCAGGCCTGTTTGATTCCTTATTGAAAAGTGCTTCCCGTCTGTGGAAAGGAAACTGCCTCCTGTCTACATGTTGCATATCCACTCTTTGTACGGCAAAATAACCATTCAAGAGATGTTGAACCATGGCAGTGTACTTTGACTAAAATGACTACAGCCTAACTACCAGTAAAACGTCATCATTGGCAATATCTGAGCGGAATCTCTTGTTTTAAGATGGAAAGTGAAAGTTGACCCTGTGGGTGCCTCATCGTTATTCTCTTAAGCGCGGTCAGATCCAGTCACCGTAAATGAATGTCTTACCTAAAACGAATTTACGCGGAATCCAGTAGAAAAATTCGACAGGATAATAATTCGATACAAATCAGCTCAATTTTCTTTATAGTTTTATAATTTTTACTTTAGAATTGTTACTTAAAAAAGACGGACAAGAGAGTACTTTCATGGATGCTATCGAAGGCGGAAGGGGGGGAGTCGCGGGTGAGAGCTGGGCTTGTATTATAAATGATCAGACATCCATCTCCACTGGTTCATGAATCGTCTTTCCGTGTATTGTATCGGTACCGTTTATTGTTTCAATGAGCTTTGCAATGGCGAGATACGCACGAATGTATAACAGTGGTTGACAGATATTAACACTTAAACCAACACAGCAGGCAGACGAACGCGTTTCGACAAAAATTGTCTTTTTCAACATCTATGGTAGGAGGGATAAAATTTTATCCCTACTACCATATCCCTCCTACCATAGATGCTATCCTTTTATTGGATGCTATCCTTATATGGGAATAGATTCTATCCTTTTATCCCTCCTACCATAGATGCTGAAAAACACAATTTTTTTTTCGAAACGCGTTCATCTGCCTGCTGTGTTGGTTTAAGTGTTAATACGCACGAATATGACTCTCAGGGTTTCCGCAAGTCATGCGCTGTCAACGGTCCTTATGCATTCAAATAAACTCATTTGTTAGCACGATATTGATTATGTTACGAATGTCTACAAATACGTCTCGGCTTGTGACATTCATTTGGATTTACGACTATTCCCTTACTCAGAGCCACAGCGTCCTTACGAATGGGCGCCACCAAAATTTGTAAATTATTATTGTTATTATATGGGTATATCTTATGTGAATTACTATCTGTTAATCCAAAAAATAAAGCGATCTCTTCATCGGTGAGATGCATTTTATTAGTCGAAATAGCAGCCTCCTGATATTCAAATTCCTTGCCCTTTCTTTGATCGTGTGTAGACGACAGACCACTGCGTCTGGCGCGGCAGCGCGGGGTGAAGCTCCGATTGACATTTTTTCATGCTACGTCTCAATAACCGAGATTGTGCGCCCTCTTTAACCTTCGCCCAGGTGGGGGGGTCTTTTTAGACCCCCCTCGGGTTTTTCCAAAGTGACCAAAAAACGGCGGCGCGCAGCGCCGCCAAACTTGGTCTAGCTGTTCCTTCATCATTTTTACATCTTTCCTGAAAATTTTGGCTCAAGGTCATATCAGGTCAGGTCACCAGATCAGGTGAAGTGACCTCACCTCAAAAAATACTTAGGACGGCATAACTAAAAGAAGTGTTAATCGATCAAGTTGAAACTCATACCACATATTGGGCCCACCAGAAGCTACAACATTTGTTCCGGGATTTTTGATATTGGTGACCTAAGGTCATGTGCAGAGCATGACCTCCTCATTGACAATGCATGGGGAAAATCACGAAATGAGCTTTTCTCAGTAAGTATGGATGGAATCAACTTCAAACATCGGTTGCGACTTGCTCTTAGCCAATTTCTGAAGCTGATACCAAAATTTTTGACTTGTGACCTTTAAAAGGTCACCTTAGGTCAAATAAGCATTTTTTGGTGTTTTTCTCTATAAATTTTGAATAAACTAAGATAGAGCTTTTATTTTGTCACCAAAGTGTTTGTATAGTCACTGGAAGTCAAATGATTGTATAGTCACTGGAAGTCAAATGATATACATCATGACTATACCAGGTCAAGTTGGGTCAGACCGTTGACCTGGGTCAGGTCAAATTCTTAAATTTGACCTGGCATAGCAATATCATATATCATTCGATTCGTATTGACGAGAGGATTGCAATGGTGCATAAACTATGGCTGTATCTTGTTTGGTTTGGAAGCTATTAGCGAAAAAGTAAACGCCTTTATGCATGGGTGGCTATGGACATTCCCAAGAATATCCCCAATATCTAGTGACCTGTAGCTCCCTAGGCTTTGACCTGACACGAAAATGAATGCCACTGTAATGAAAGCGCATCTCAAGAGCTTTCGAATGGTGTTAGAAAAATGTTTCTAGCTATCATAGTTTCTGAGATATAGGAGGTTTTCTTAGTACACCTCATATTAGCGATTTTGACCTATTTTGACCTCTGGTGACCTTGATATTGACCTGACAAGAAAAATGACCGAAGTATTTTCGATATCATTTTCGAACAGCTTTCGATTGCCGTTTTGCGCTTTTTCTAGCTCTCTTAGTTTTTGAGATCGTGGGGGGTCTTTTTAGCCCCCCCACCAGGGCGAAGGTGGCTCGTACCCGCCACCGGGGCAAGGGTTAAGTTTCCAAATTTCCTGTTCCGCTGCTTTTGTCAACTCAGAATGCCCACACTTTCTGAATGTTTAAACCTGGCTAGTTTTTACTGAATTTAGTGATAGTTTTAAACTTCAACTCCTTTACAGCCTCACATATTCTAATCCGCTCCAGAAGGGGTTCAAATACGACCAAGAATGAAAGCCCAAAGGAAACTTTATGGGAATCACTGGCGAAAGCCCCGCTCTATATTATGACCATGCGACAACACTACGTGCTCTGTTCTTCCGCTGTGGCTGTAAATCAGGGATCCCTCTCATCCAGCACCTCGGTCCACCCGCGAGAATTGTTCAACTCAACTGCTAAAATAAAATCATATTTTGACAATCTATTCAGTCATACACTTTTTTCACGTCTTAAACAATAATGAGTGCTGACTAGCCTTTACTCCAGCCTTAAAGTTTTGAGGGAAGTTGCGGAATTGATCAAGGATAAGGTGAGCCAATTACGGCGGTGCTTCCAGTGGTAAACCCCAGGGGGTGGGGGGTGTTCAAACACCCCCACCACGGCGAGGGTTAAGAAGATTGTTATTACATTCCAAAACATACTTATCCAGTTCAATCTCAGGTACATTAGTACTGATCTAGTTACTATTGTATGATCAGATATATAGCCATTTCTTATGCTTACTGGTGGGCCCTTACTGGTTAGCAAGACATTTTTTTTGGTTAAACAGAAATGGGTTCAAGAGTCCGGGATTTATTCGGCCAATCTTAACAACTCAGGTGCGTATACAGCCTCTTCTGTGGGCAAAACTCTCGCCACTGGTCACTTAGGCACTTTCAACCATGGTTTTTTTAAAGCCTGCTTAAGTCTGTAATTATTGGAAACTCGCTGTGCTGTGCTTTCCTAATGTTTCCTAACATCCACGCAAGGGTTGAATAACTTCCGCTTTATTATTAGGAAGTCCAGTTAAAGTCTCAGGTCACACCATTACCATAAGCAAATTTATCTGATCAATGTCCTTCAGGAAGTTTTGAGGAAAGTCTGTGAACAAATATATAATCACTACGTTTTTGCTATACCCAGGTTTCCAGGAGATAGGCCAATCAACAACTTTCCTACGTACAAGCATGCTCCTCAGTGCAGCACTCCGAAATCTATTTCATTTGGAAAATATGACTATCGGTGCTTGGCGAATGAGTTCCTCGCCAAAAGATTACCTCAAAATCTAGGTGCTTTAGCCGGGTGAATATTTTACGTGGCTTTGATAACCCCTTTAGAAATTCTAGACGAAGACAATGAACAGAAAATGGAAGCTCGTGTAAAATTGGACTTTCAATGGGCTGAATAAATCAAGACAGTTCAATCTTACTTAAGTCAGCCACTGCAACTGCAAACAGCTGAGAAATGGCCAACTGAACCTCCAAATGAATCATACTTGTTCTGTTATGAGGAATGGCTTTGGGTTTCTGCCACTGTGACTCGGGCAGCCTGCGCTGGTTCGCAGTGATAAGGGTAGTGTTCTGCAATAAATCTGGTATTCAATACAAGCGACAATGTAAAAAAGGAAAAAAAAACAAAACGAAGGCACCACCGGCAGACGCAAAAACAGTGCACACACAAGAGCCCTTGGCACGACTGTTGGACGCGGCTTTAGCAAAGGTGCACTGAACTATTAGCATCCATTGTGGATATTGCAAAATGAATAAACGCAGAAACCTCCAAAAATATGCCTTGCATTTTAGGCATGCTAGGTTATGCCAGAAAAAAACTGGTATGTCACAAAACATGACCACACAATATCAAACAGTTTACACAGTTTGATTGTAACTAGGTACCACCGTAAGGACAGCCAGAGGCCTTTTCCAGAACGATACCTTTTGAGAAGAAATCCTGTGTTCCGGCGATTACCCAGTCGGCAGCAGATAATAGGGTTCCATTTATGGCTCGTGGCGGCTGGGCCGAGCCGGGCAATTGGGGCCAGAGCAGGTAAATCACGGGCAAACGCACTGGGAGGTGGTGGCCGATCTCAAACTGGCGACCACCGACGAAAGCACTCCGCCTGCTCTGATCCGGCGCGCCGTAACCTCAGGGCCATTCACTTTAGCTGTGGGACCGGGCAGCCGCCGCTCTGTACTCGCGTGATGTCACCACTCGACCGGTCGCCCTGGGACTGGGGCACGAGGCTCAGAGGCACCGCCAGGCACGAGAAACTGGGCGGTCTCACGCGCCTCTGAACTTTCGCAGCAGGTCATGGATCTGTTGCAGGGAGGTCACTCACACAGGGGACTTACTTACTTACTTATGGCTTTTTATTAGGCGTTCTGTGCATAGCACCTTTGCCCGCCTCTAAAGGAGTGTGTGGGAGAATTTTAGAATTTAGTGTGAGGGCAAGCTACGTTAGTCTGTTAAAGCAATGGGAGTTATTTCAAGTAATGGGTTGCAAGATGTTTTAGCTTGCAAATGGATTTGTCGTGGCAATGGCATAGCCATGCCAAGGGAGGTCTTTTAATAAGTTTAGACCGCAGAGTGCGAAGGTTATTTCTGTGGTTGAAGACCTGATAAATTTAGAGTTTGAAATTTAGAATTTAAAATTTGGAATTTAGAATTTGGAATTTAGAATTTAGACTCACACAGGGGAGTCCTCTGCGAGTTTTTATCCCGGGACACCGCTGTTTTTCAACGCTCTCCACACTCACCTCTCCCACTTCAGAGCAATGATATCGCCGAATATTTATCGGGTCCTGAGCTTCTAGGGGTCTGAGGTCAACGCGATGGCCATGTGAGGTCGATTGCCTCCTAAAGGAGAACACGTCCCGGAAGTCACGACGCCAGAGCGCACGTATGCCCCGGCTGTCTTCAGGGAGACCGTGAACCGCTGCGAAGCTGTCCTTTGTAAGGGGAACGGGAAAACGGGAGACGGGAAACTCTGTCAGGAGTTTGACGAGTTCGCCAGAGGGAAAACATGTTGAAGGGAATGTGGCACCTTGGTGAAATTCCAGACCGTTGGTGGTTTTGGGGGCAATCATGTTTGAAATAATGGATTTGGCTTTATTTCTTCTGAAATATATATATATATATATATATATATATATATATATATATATATATATATATATATATATATATATATTTCGTTTTATTACAGTTTCTTCTGTTCGGAACAAAAAGTCTCCAAATTAGTATGACGTCAAATTGACGTACCTATTACCTGGTAACGCCTTGTGCCCAGGGCTTTTAAGGAAAGTCAGTGGGGGGGCATTTCTTGTGTGGCCATTTAGTGCCTTCGGGGCTCAGGACCCCATTTTGAGGAGGTTTAATAAAACTTTGACGCGTTAGTGTTAAAAATGTTTCCCAACTTTTGTGCTGTTCCATGTCTAGAGATTATAGATGCTGCCCAGGGCTGCCAGTTTTTCGGCCGAAAGGTCAAACCGAGTTAGAAAAGGGCCAGAGAGGGGCTAAATTTCATGTCCACTAAAATAGCCAAATAAACACCACAAAAGCCAGATTTGAGGCTAAAACGACCCCTAACGGTGGTCATAGACCCACAGGAATAGGGACTTGTATCATTGCTTAAAACTAATTTTCGACAGCCTGATATTGATTTGACGCAATATTTTTAGCACACTACCCATCTAATAGGAAGCCAGGGGTGCCCTTCCAACCCTGAATGGCCATCGAACGATTTTATCCACATAACCAGAACATTTTTAGCATCATCATTACCCCCCCCCCACTTTTTAACCAACAATTTCCTGACCTCAGTCAAGATGGAAGTAAGCGGGAAATTTGTATAACCAGCCGCTGCGGAAGGCAACGAGGAGCCCAATTCGAAACATTGTTGGTACTAACGTGGAAAGTTTGCTGTCAGCATCAGGTTGAAGTTTGGTTGGCCCTTCTTTTTGCTGGTGGCGACGCTTATGTATGCTACCACATCAATAATAAATCAAAGGCTAGGCACTTCATACCGCCACACTAACAACCAGTCTTACGCACTTTGACTACCCGTGTCCCGTCTAATCCACGAACGAGCTCTAAGCGCTGACAACTGACTGCGGGTGAAATGAGAGCATCTTGCAATGTCACGGCACTGGCTGGGATGTAGGCTTCTGGTCGGATAGAACGGGATGTTTGATTAGTTGTAGGTCGGGTTCATCTCCACCGTTGTGATTAGTTGATGCTGAGGCTGCTTTGCCGGGGATTTCTCGTAACTACACGCTTTGTTTCGTCTTCGCACGATGGAGTAGACAGCCACGGGCGGAATTTTTTAACCGAATCTTTGTAGGTTGCCAATTTTGGACCAGAAATAGAACAAAGTTATAATCGTCGCCAGTGGCGGATCCAAGGGGGCAAAAAGGAATGGCGGAAAAGCTCGGGGCAAACGGAGAGCTCGGGGCAAAACTATGTTTTGCCCCCAAAGCGATCGACCTCCTTTTTCCGACTCCTTTTTAGCTTGTAAGCAAGATTTTGGTACTTCAACTCTCAACTTCAAACAGAATTAGTGAAGTTCAGTGTAAATATTAGGGCTCGGATAGGAAACAAAGTATCTTGGTCCATATTTTTCTCCCGTGGGGTTTCTCTTGCTTTTCGACTTTGTTTTGCCCTCCCAAACCAACCGGCTAGATCCGCCCTGATCGTCGGGTAATGTTTTGTCTTATTTTCGTTGGTGAGTCTGCATTTGGTGATTTTAAGTCATCTGTCTATTTACTGGGGGCCAATTTCCGGGCACTGGGGGGGCTTTGCCGACTGGGGCAATGGCCCCGTAACATGTTAAAAGCCTCTTGTGCCAGATTGAACCTATCTTAGTTGCGTCAATGATGAATACGAATACGGATGAAACGTTTTTAATTGAAAGAGGTGATCATTAGGAACAAAAGTTACATTTATAAATTTATCACTTTTCTTGATCTATTGTTATATTTTCACTTCCAACTAGTCAATAAAGCAGGTTGTGCGTATTTGTAATCGACAGTACCAAAGTCATTTTTAACATTTGGGTTTTAAATACATCCACGCAGCACGGGCAGCAAAACTCGAGCATGACGTCACTTTCCTGATGCAAGACGAGCATGACGGCACATCCGCAGAGGACGTCCCTGTTGCCTTTTATCTCCGCGAACAAAACGTGACGGGACAAATGAAATTTGGCTCACGTGGTTTCTCGGAATGCTCTATCACACAGCTGTTTTAGTTCAAAACCCATAATGAAGACCTCCAATGTGGAACCTGTGCCACCTTCCCTTTTATTCACTGGCTTGGAAGCACTACAAGAGACGAAAATCTATGAGGCACTGACTCCCCAGACCAGTTCAGGCACGGTGTGCTGCGCATGTGTTTATATTGCCGTGGTCCATGCAAAAAGTACCTATTGCCACCGATTTCAAGATCAAATAAACAAACTGTCCTAAAACACTGTTTTGAGCGCAAAAATATATTCTGCACCCTTGCCTATAGCTAAATCATCGCCTCTGCCTAAATATGTAAAGCATTGCCGGTACCTCGAGAAATGGGCCAATGCTGCTCATATACCACTTAAAGCATTTTGTATGAGTAACAAAATCTCAAGGTTAAATTCCATAATTTACCTAAATTCGTTCGTGGATAATAAATAGTAATTTGCCCTTTCTTATCGGCTTACCAAAGCCCAGTTTCAACGCGCTTGGTTTTTCATGGAGGAATTGACCAATGGTTTTTCTTGGCTCCGCCGCGGCGGCGTGCATGCGAGGTCGGTGTCAGGTCGGAACCCTTTGAGGCATGCTGCGCGAACAGCACGAACAGCTGCTGGTCTCTGCTGGACTAAACTTCATCTTTTCGGAACGTCAAATCAGCTTAGTCTCTGTACCCCCGCTCATCACAGAGCTGAACTCGTCCTTGCTTCATCATATAAACACGGCCAGATCGTCTCGCCCTCTCAGCTGCGGCGGCCAGGATGGATGAGGAAGCCAAGCGCGTGGTCAGCTGTGCGACGAGAGGAGTAGGAACGCAACACTCGTGTAGTGTTTCGGGAAGATGAAAGTTGGCTTCGGAGGAGGGCAACAGTCACTCGTGCTAAAGCCCAGTTCTGCAGCGTGCCCCAAAAGTCGGGGGCCTGAAACCGCGCATGTACGCTGCGGCCGCCGAGTGTGGGAAACCACACGGAATGGCCAAGTGGTTGGCTAATACTCGGGTAAACAGGACTGAAGTCAGCTGACCAAGATCACTTATTTTGTTGATTTTGCTGTGTGTCGCGGAAGCGGTATACCTACGTTTAACCACTGTGGCATGCTGTCAATGACAACAAACTCGTTCTTGCGCTCCGCTGGCCGGATGCCCTGTGTTTCTTTTTCTTTTTCTTTTTGGTCACAGGAAGTGCCCCATTTTGCGTTCAGTTTACTACGATCAAATAGCTTACACACGTTTAGCGTATTATTATTTAATCAGCTCAGGCCACCACGCAGAACTGAAAGTAGTATTCAAGAGATCTCTCACTCATACACGCACGTACTACAAGCGGTCCTTTCTTCTGCGGGCTGGCTTGCTGGTGCCATCTGGCGGCCGCGCAGACGCTGGTGGGTGGTAGGGCTGGCGCCGCCCCGCCATCGGCCCCGCTGCCGGGCGTCGGTGGGGCTGGGGTCAGTTCCGTGGTCATTGGAGCTGCACGTTATTTCTTATAAAGTAGATCGCGAAAAAATTCGCAGCGCCCGCCCCATACCCGCAGTACCTCTCTCCTGCGTGTTCCAATGGTACCTGTGTCCCGCGAGCATGCAGGAACCCATTGTACACGGGCCGACGTCGGGTTGCGTGCGAGCGCGGGGCCCCCACTATCGCATTTCGCAATGCCTCTTGTCGCGCTTTTGGTTCTCAATAAATGTTTGTAACAATATGTTGTGTGTGTGTTGTGCGTTGCTCAATAAATGTGTATGGTTCTTAATTTAATTGGCTTGGCCTGAGGCAGAAGCTCCTGACTTACCTAGCGTTCCATGTAGGTACATACCCAGGGGCGTAGCCAAGGGGGGCAAGGACAGCCGCCCCTCCCTGAGGGCCCAAAGGCCCCTCTGAGGACACGAGCCGCGCGAAGCGCGGCGCGCCCGCACTATGCTCTGTGGCCAAGTTTGACATTTTATACCAGACAGAGCCCTCTTAAGCCCTCTTCAGCACTCTATTCTGTAACAAGCAGGGCCCTTTTTACCCATTAGGGCCCTCTTGGCGCTGTCGCAGGGCCCTTTTTGGGACGCTGCCCATCCCTGAGCGAAATCCTAGCTACGCCCCTGTACATAGCGCTGCTGGAACCATATGCCTTTCCCACCAGCAGGGATAATTCGGTGCAGCCAATGCATACCAGCATTTGCATTTAATTCGTCCATGGTCATTTGGTAAGCTGGTGGGGTATAGTTCACTGGCATGACGCCCGCGCTTGTCCTTGGATTGCATCACAATTTACTTCTTGTGCTGGTGGTTGGCTAGCGTGTTTCACTTACTAAATAATTCATGGTGTCGATGCATGGCCTTGCACGTTCGTATCAACGCTAATTGGCCTTCATTCGTGTCATAATACAGGAAACACCCTGAGCTACGGCTCCGTAATTCGCCTGTTCACCACATATCTGATTATCGCGTGAGCCGGAACGGCAATTAGATGTGGTTGTTCCAGACGGCTTCAAAAACTAACTATGCACTAGCTGACACCACGCCTGTCGTGTATGAGCAGGCTTATTCAATAGACCGCGCCCAGCAAATCCTCATTCGTCCATTACAAGCGATACCACTTGGCACTGGTCCCCTCCTCTGTATTGAGCCAATCTGGCAGCCTGCCGTGCCCGCCGTGACGGCTGGTGCCGCCCCTCTGACCACTGCCGTGACGGCTGGTGCACCCTCTGACCACTGCCGTGACGGCTGGTGCACTCTCTGACCACTGCCGTGACGGCTGGTGCACCCTCTGACCACTGCCGTGACGGCTGGTGCACCCTCTGACCACTGCCGTGACGGCTGGTGCACTCTCTGACCACTGCCGTGACGGCTGGTGCACTCTCTGACCACTGCCGTGACGGCTGGTGCATCCTCTGACCACTGCCGTGACGGCTGGTGCACCCTCTGACCACTGCCGTGACGGCTGGTGCACTCTCTGACCACTGCCGTGACGGCTGGTGCACTCTCTGACCACTGCCGTGACGGCTGGTGCACCCTCTGACCACTGCCGTGACGGCTGGTACACCCTCTGACCACTGCCGTGGTGACGGCTGGTGCACCCTCTGACCACTGCCGTGACGGCTGGTGCCCCTCTGACCACTGCCGTGACGGCTGGTGCTCCCTCTGACCACTGCCGTGACGGCTGGTGCGCCGGTGAACCTTCTGACCGTCACCGTGTCCGTGGACCTGCAGACGATAATGACGTACCCGGAGCCGACCGTGCTGACCTGCACCCTGCGCTGCTGGCTGAGAGAGATCGGCTTCTCACTAGCGTATGGAGCTCTCATGTTGAAGACCTGGAGGTGAGGGCTGCATCCCAAATGTGTTACTTTCGTTCAATGACTCACTCTCGCTCTCTCTCTCTCTCTCTCTCTCTCTCTCTCTCTCTCTCTCGATCTCTCTCTCTCGATCTCTCTCTCTCGATTCTCTCTCTCGATCTCTATCTCTCTCTCTCTCTCTCTCTCTCTCTTCTTTGATATTCGCAAGCCGTATAGTATATGTGGTATACGTGTCGACTTCAAACGAGAGGTGAATGCTTTATGATAATATTGTTCTGAGAAGCATTTCATATGAATGGCAATGTCCAGGTTCTAGGGTACAAGTGGTTCCGACTTATTCAAAGGCTCGGTGGTACGATAAATCATCTCCATATCTGGCATCATAAAAGTCTAATAACGTCGTCTATTGTGTTAATGTCATTCGGTCATTTAATGTGGGTAAGTGATGTTGAACTTACGGGGTTCACCGCAATTGCATGAAATAATGTGTTTAACATTTCAAAATTAACATTAGTCTCGAGACTGCTTTTATGGCCCGACTCACTCTTCTGTCAGGAAATAGAAAGCAACACCTGTTCCAGTTATTGTATTTGTTCAGTACGCGTTTCTCATTTCGTCAGAATATTGTGGTACATTCGCTCATTAAGTAGTCATTGCCATTTTAGAACTTCACGGGCTCCACACTTATTCTTCGGTGTGTGACTTGGGGGAATTCCAGCGCTGATTTGCATGGATAAGTTTAGCATCAATCTTAATCAGCTGTGAGAATGCGGAGGCGTGGGGAGGAGCATTCGGTTTTCACGCCGCTGACCCGGGTTCAAATCCCCGAGCGGGTATTCTGCATAAGTCTGTCTGATCCCTATAATAACCTGCCAACAGGGTGAGAGTTAGCGGCACTATTATATGATCTCAGCAGTCGGTGTCTCTTAGAGCCCCAAAGTTGCTTTAAATCCGTTGTGCGGGGGCGTGGTTATGCAGTAGTTAGCGTGCTCGCTATTGACGCAGCCGATCTCGGTTCAAGGGCCGGCAGATTTCCTGAGCAAGGAGCAATCTGGCTTCTAAACTCTCCCAACAAGAGATGAGTGGGCGAGGTCATGTAACTCTGATAGTTGGTGCGTCGATAAGCCCAAACAATTATTATGGACTTGCGTTTCCCAGAATTCCAAACAAGAGGCCCTCCTTTAAGCAGTTAGCGGTCTATATTACCGTACCTTCAATTAATGCTGGGGAATAACAAATTCGTGATAATTGTTTGTTCACTGATGTCTTGGCTGCACATTTTGGCAGGTGACCAACATCTGCGTGTCCCAGTGATCAGATCAGTACCTACGCGTTCCAGTGACCAGCCGATCTGTATCTACGTGTCCCAGTGATCAGATCAGTACCTACGTGTCCCAGAGATCAGATCAGTATCTACGTGTCCCAAAATCATATCAGTATCTACGTGTCCCAGAGATAAGATCAGTACCTACGTGTCCCAGAGATCAGATCAGTACCTACGTGTCCCAGAGATCAGATGAGTACCTACTTGTCCCAGTGATCAGATCAGGATCTACATGTCCTAGTGATCAGATCAGGATCTACATGTCCCAGTGATCAGATGAGTATCTACGTGTCCCAGTGATCAGATCAGTACCTACATGTCCCAGAGATCAGATCAGGATCTACATATCCCAGAGATCACGTGATCAGTATCCGCTGTCCCAGGTATGACATATCTTGGCTCGCCAGGATATCGGTGATCTTCCGGGTGCGGTCGGCCAAGGCGGTGAAGATCACCGACCTGGACCTGCTGAAGCGGCTGGGCCTGCTGGTGGCCGGCTTCGGGTGTCTGCTGGCGGTCAGGTCGCTGCTGGCCCCGCCGTCAGTGGTGATGGCCCTCAGTGCCGACGGCCTCAAGACCAGACTCTGCACCACCGACTGGTGGGACCACTGCTTCTCAGCCAGTGAGTCACTGCTGGCTTGAGTAGATTAGTGGTAGATGCGAGTGAAAGGGACACATTGGGAGTTTCAACACCGCACTAATTCCAGTGATTAAATCAATAACTTTAACGATTAAGCCCAAAACAAAATCTGAAGCAGTTATGGGGTGAAAGAATATGAGACTCGTGGTTATTCGTATCTTGGGCGGTCGATTTGCTGAGGTACAGACAATCTCACCAGCCACCAGTGTCGAGTGTAAGTCTGCTTCACAACAACACCAGGTGCCTCAGTAAAGACCACACGTTTCCGCAGTCAGCAGGAAGTTGGTGGTGGTGCTAATCCTCTTACTTGCAATCTGCGCTGTAGGAACTGGCGCTACACTGGTAAACTGACGTGGTAGCCCGCGGGACCTAATCGCACGCTCAAGTCAGAATCTTTTGATCACTTTGTTTATCTAAGTTTTTGCCGCACAAACTCATCCATCACATTGGAGAACGCAAGCTAATTCCTGTGGCGAGGAGTTATACTGCCACAGTGCCCCGGTTGTAAGTGAGCTCATAAATTTGGGTACGCAGTGTGCATAACTCTCGGAAAAAGTGAGAAGACACGATGCGTACAAGTGTTGCGAAGGATACAAGCAGGTGTTGAGGGTGGTGCGAGTGGGCGATGCGAGCATGTGATGCGAGCAGGCGATGCGAGCATGTGGCGCCAGTTCAGCGTGGGAACACAGCGGCTACCCGCCCAGAGAATCCATGTATGCGGCATCTGAATACATGTCCATAGACGTCAACTAACTCGCCAGAGACGGGTCTTGTCCAAACGTTTGGGGCCGGGCAACCCGAGTAAAATCATAAGTGTCGTAAAAATCGAAAAATAATAAGTGTTCATACAGCAAATCGGTGAAAATTGGCTCTAAGTGGGTACAGTTTGGCAACTTGGGTGGGGAGGGGGGGTGAGGGCATAGCCGGATTGGGTCCTTCTGGGCCCGCTCCATATCTCTCTCCGATGGTGTGCCGCCATCGTCCGCTTAATACAGCGGCAGTTCCGCCCTAAACCGCTCGTCTGCAACACTCGCAATCGCCTTCTCAAGCACTGGCAAGGAAAACCACTATCCAAAAGGAATTTGTGGTGCAAGAAGTGAGAGCGTGAATCTGGACGAGAAATATTTGTAGCAAGGGATTCTTATTTGAGCGTGTAGTTTATCGGTGTGGATCGTGATCTCATCGGTTAGGCGTTCGTAACACGTAGACTTTTTTAAGATTCAGGTCTTTATTTGGAGGGTTTTTGTTCGTGCGCTTCTTGGATGCATGCCATTTTCTAAGGCCTCTCATTTTCACAGGTGGTAGGTGTATACATTTCATCAGACAGCATCAAATTTCCTGACATTGTCAAATCACAATGTAAAGAAAATAATTTAATCCTGATTGCTTCTAATATAGCGGAAACCACTGCTTAGATAGAACGGGCAATTTGTGTAGGGGAACTGACGGCAAAGCGTCAGCCTGACACCTTTAATATCATTCATGACACGTATTTATGATATGAGTAGACATGCGGTGGAAGGACATATGTATCGGCAAATGCAGTGTCGCCATCGCCTCGATCTGAATGGCCGTAACGCTTTGTTGTGACTTCGTGTTGCTACGCGTCTGTTTTGATCTAATATGTACTTCCCGTACCAAATGGCCCTGCAAACGAGTCCTCGGGCGTTGTGGCAAATATGAATGAGAAAGAGGATGTTATATGGCAGGAAATTTAAAGCCTGCGGCCGATGGTACAAGCTAGTACATTACAGGCACCTATGTAATTACTTAGGTGCTGTGACACATACGTCCACACAGACATAAAGGTAGGAACACATATTTTTTCTCCCTGTAATGTTCACCTGGCAAAGGTTACCCACCCCTGACAGTGTAGTGTTCTCAATATTTCACCCCCAAAGTCCGCCCCAATGGCGACTTTCTTTCCGCTCACAATGGCGATGCTCGCACAACGGCGAGAGCTGAGCGTAGAGGCTGCTCCTTATTAAAAAAACTGTTGGTATTCTATTCACCCACCATAGCAGTTTTCACTGAGTGTATTCTGCTTGTTTCTTGACGATTAAGTCAAAATTTTTATTTCTAGTTATATATGAAGTGTTGTCTTTGTTTGGCGATTAAGGAAACACGTTTGAAAAATAATGCATTTAAAACATTCAAGTGGAACATCAAAGACAATTGATGCGACACCCGGACGAGACTCCTGCTTACCTGAGCATTAGCGTTTAATACGTTTATTCATTCACGCTGGTTTGTATTGTCTGCAAACCATAGTATGCATATCTAACCATCATTTCGTTTGTTTTCAGTCGAGCTTCTATTTTTGGTGTGGGGGATCCGGCTTTGTATAGTGGTGAGAAAAGCGCCGTCAGAGTTCAACGAGAGCAAGTTCATCTCGCTGACCATCTATAACGAGTTTCTTCTGACCATCCTTCTCAACATCGCGACGTAAGTGCTGGTGTTGATGTACCCTTTGTGATTTGTTCTGTGGTAGGTATGGTGAGCGGCAGTCTTAGACCTTATTTTTGTCAGGCTCCTGGCTGCCCCTATTCCTGGCAGGGAAGGGGTGGATTCTGCCCCTCCCTTAGGTATCCACATTTGATTTTACATTTCAGAATGCGATCGATTTGTTCCACGCTGAACTGCATTTTCAAAACAAATTCAAAATTGTGAAAATTTCTGGAAGGAACGTGCAAAAGATGTCACCTTGATCCGCCTATGGGTGAATTTGTATACATTTGGTCTTGGATGTTCGTCCCATTCGTCACACTTCGCATACCAAAATACGCTTTCACACGGACCAAGCTTCCTCAATAACAATACCTGGAACACGCCTCTGCTATCTTGTCATATGATGTAGGGTTGAAAGTGTGACGCAGTTACTCTTGTTGCTCTTGGCTGCCCTATAAGCAGTCTATTTACTCTGCAAGCGGACAATCCAATTACATCTATAGCCCCTGTTTAGAGTTGCTGCAACCGTCTCGGTAAAAATATATGGGCATGCAAATAAGCTATCCCCTGACATCTCATTCCAACATTTAAAATTCTAACTGCTCTCCCATCATTGTTAACGAATGGCTTTGTTATGCAAAGATTGCAACATACACAATACTTTTCGGTTTACAAAGAGATCCTATGTAAATACTGGATCATAACTCTGCCCGCTTACCTGGTAAAGACACTAACTCACAACTTACCGGGAATCTGCCTAATTTAGTTAAAGGAAAAGTAAAAAAGTTAAGAAACCAATTGCGAACCGTTTTTGAGCTATCTCGGGAAAACATGAGGAGCGGTCGGAATCCCCTGAAAGAAATAAGGTGAAGTGAACATTTCTTATTTCACTCTGCTTTTGAAAACACATTTCAAAACTGTATATGTAAATGTGAGGAAAGCAAAAAGTTAAAGGGAATGCGACATCTCTTTAATCAGATTTGAATTGAGGTAGTCAGAGTGAAAAAAGCAGAGAAACTACTCCACTGGCCGAGGTGTTTTCGTCAGTTGGTTTCGTTATTTTTGTAATGTAAAATATGTGGCATGTTGTTGTCCATATTTCAAACCCGCTACGGGTTAGGTTAACCTATGGCGGTTGTAGAGGAGGATGACAAGGCATTCCTTCTCAACGACCCGACATTTTCCAATTTTCTTTAGAAGCACCACGTTTTTCACAATTCGTGATCCGGCTGCCCCCATGCCCCCAACAACCAACTTAGATCCGCCACTTGGAGTCGCTTATAGTGCAAGGGCGAATCTATGATTCCGGACGCTCTAAATTTCGTCTTTAAGCCCATGGGGATGAAAACAAATTATCACACACAGACACGCAAAATGATGCTGACAAGTATCGTTCTTGTAAAAAATAGTTAAATGAATAGAGTATATCTGTCAGGACGCGGTTCTGATGGTTTGTTTCATGGTCTCTGCCATAATAGATGTACAAATTAAGGAGCACCAGTTTCATACAATGACCATGTGGAATTAAGGAGCACCAGTTTCATACAATGGCCGTCTTCCGGCGAAGACTGTCAGTGATCTCGAACAGACCACTGCATTGCCGGGGTAGTTAATGTTGCTCATCACGCAGCATTGTGCCGTCAGAAAGCACGCCTTTGTTGCTGAGTAAGCGGTTTTGATGGGGAAGCTGTTTCTTCAGCTAGATGGATATCAGCCTCCGGTTCATGGTCAGTGGAGCGTGGTCCGGTCAGTAAATGTCGGAGAGGTGAATATCACACTCCACCGCACTCATATATCGACCTAAATGAACGCCCGATTGATATGGCCAGCACGGCGGGCCCAGCTCATTGAGCACCAATTCTCAATTGACATTTCAAGTAGTGCAGGCGAACAGCTATGGGGGGGAAGGGGCGGGGGATCCATTAGCGTTGGCTTCTCAGAATTAATTATCGTTCTGTCAGCACCCTCTCTGCCGTGGGCGTGTCAACGGAGGGCGGGGGCAGAGGACTATAAATTTCCAATTTTTACATTCTTGGCCATCTTCGGCCCACGTCTACCCTTTTACCCGTGCCCAATATTCTGGACTAGGGCGTGGCGCTCTTGACTTGGATAATGGACTGCGCTGTTCAGCCACTCCGTGGAGGCCGGTGTGCTGACAGCCGTGTCTGCGTTAGTCGCCTTTGCCGGCGACCCGCGTCCGAGTGAAAGCAACGCCGGCCAATCACTTTAAAACTTCACCTACTGGCTAAAAGCATTGCGGCCAAAACACATTTTCGATGTCTTAAAGCAGGAGTTCACCCCACGCTGGTGGGTTGTTTGACTTTCAAGACGCAAGCTGTGTTTTCTGGAGACATTCATAAAGTGGCGCCTCCTTGCTCCGCTTGCCATTGTTTTGCTTCTGGGGTCGAGTGTGACTCAACTTTGCGGCTGCAGTAGCGCAACAAATATTTAGAAACAGAGTGGTGGAAGGATAAACTTGTTTGGAACTAATGCAGAACTAAAAGCTTTGTTTCTTCTTGCCGTTGTCGTTTAACACTCTGCCAGTGTGTAGTCTTCAAACAGCTTTTTATGAGCGGTGACAGCCGCTGCGGCTGTTTTTTCAATACGAAATATAAATTCAAATCAATATGTATTTTCAGTTTACAACCACTCCTCGGGGATTGTACAGTAGCCACTAGTTACAGCAAACACGATATGAGACAGACGGAGGGTCGGTATACTGCGAGATATGTATGTACATACATAGATGCCAATGACGATATATTTATATTTATATGCCAGACGGCCATACTACACGGACAGATGAACGTGAGACACCTCCCAACTCTTTTAGAGGTGCAGCAGTGAGAGCAAACTTTAATATAATGATCTGAGATTCACATCACGTATTAAAGGCACCGAGTAGAGAAATGCTATTTTTATGTCGATATGATAATTTTTGGGGCTTATTGACGCACCAGCTGACAGGGTCATATGGCGTACCCAACTATTTCCCTGCTGGAAGCGTTTCTCGGAAACAAGCCTGGTCCTTGTTTAGGGGAGCCGCCGGGCCTTGAACCCGGGTCGGCTGTGCGGAAGCTAGCTACGCTGACCACTCCACTACCGCGCCATTTTTATCTCGGTGAACTAGGATCAGGTCAGTGCCATGACCTCTTAATTGGCATGGGGAGTTGACTGAAGTTCGATAATTTTTTTAAAGAATGGGGATATAACATTATTTCGACGTCACCGTGTCTGGGGGTTTACTGCGCTCGAATTTTATAATGATATGCATTATGACGTATTCTGCACCTAACAAGGTAATATTAAACTAATTCGATCGATTTTAACGAGATGATCCCAATGGTGGTTGTACCTTTGCTGTTTCTCTGCTCTGCCAGCCGTTGTGACACAAAACTCAAGTTCCCATTATATTATATAGAGGAATTATTGGACCTCTAGTGACCACAAAAGTGACATGTCCAAATGTGTATCTAACATTTTCGTTAGAGGCCAAGACGGGTACCTAAAACCACCTTCCACTGGTTGCTTCCTGGCATGGTTTCTGACATTCAGTGAGGGCGGGGCGGGTATCAGCACCCTGTCAGATATCAGAGGCCCGGGTTACTCGCGTTTGCTCTGCCGGCTGCTTACCTGGCCGAGGTAGTTTCTCGCCGTCTGCAGTGGCAGCGTGCATGTGCAGTGCCAGGTCTGAGTTCTTGAAGGCTAGCTGTAAGGTTCGGCTTCGGGACAAATACTTCTTTCTTTCTTCGGAACTCCACTTTTAATTTTTCAAACACCAAATCGAGCGTAATGATGATAATTGTTGGAAGTTTAACTACGCACCAACTGCCAAGGTCATACGGCGTCGCTATCTCTTACCCTGTTGGGAGCGATTTGGGGGGATCAGATCGACTTATTCAGAGGCTCCGCCGGAACTTGAACCCGGAAACAGTGGCTTAGTAGACAGATGCGCTAACCACTAAACGACCCATCCCCCGCAATCGATGGTTGTCTTCATACCCCAAGCTTGTTTTGTTGCTTGACGCGTGCTTGGCTTCCTCTGAAGGAAACCGGAAATTGCACCTAAGGATTTCTTCCACACCGGCGGGTCAATCACCTTTTGAGTGCTGCCCCTTGGTCGTCTTTACCGCCACGGCTGAGAAGGGAGCTTGCTGAACTCGATTGGTCCGTTCAGCGATGACAAAGTAGGCGATGACAAAGTATGACAAAGTAGTAAGACAAAGATGACAAAGTAGGCGCACCTTCAGCACGGCGGCGATGAGTGCGATGTAAAGACAACACTGGATCTAGTGCCCCAAGAACATGGTAGTCGAGTCCAGAAAAAGGCAACCGCTATTCGTACTGTAGCCCAATATGACAGCTTGCCACCAAAAGTCAGCCCGGTACCACGGATACATGCTGTCTCTGCAGACCGTGAGAAGGAGAGTCTCGGTCGGCCCAGCTGAGAAAACGAGTGCAAAACCACGTTACCACACTAGGCGATCCTGTATTGATCGCTGCCGAATGTTTGCAAGCAACATTTTAACCAGGTCACCTTTGATGTCACTAGAGATCAACTAATGTTCTCATGGGGTTACAATGGAAACCGAGGTTTTGTGTCTAAAATATAGCTGAAGAAGATATATAGCAAATTTGTAGCCAATAATGTAATATTCTCCTCAAGATACGGAGTCAGGGGAGATGGGGTCGGGCATCCACCTTCTCCTGTCTGCATGGGGTAGAATCGGAGACCCCGGCATGGAGGACGAGCTCAACTTGATCACCCATTTCTTGGGACTGGCCGACCATAATTTTAGGTGACGTGGTTCCACTCCGAGATGATGTGGTTCCACTCCGAGGTGATGTAGCTGCGCTCCGAAGTGATGTGGTTCCACTCCGCCATCACGATTATTCAAAGTCTTCATATGATTACGTGACCGTGGCTACCCACGCGTCTGCAAAGTTTCGCGTGGGCATATATAGTCAATTCTCCAAAACTTATTAATGCACGCTGTGGTATCCAATACTGGTACCGCGAGGTAAAGCTAGTGGAACCCCGAGCACGCGCTACGCACTCGTTAGCAACTGCGCCTGAGATCTCTCGGCGCCCGGACCTGATTCTGGTCCCAGCCCGGACCTGATGCTGGTCCCAGCCCAGACCTAATGCTGGTCCCAACCCGGACCTGATGATGGTCCCAACCCGGACCATCTGGGTCTGCGCCGGGACTTTGTTGAAATGGCAGGATACCATTTTAATGTAGTTAATGCATTAATTATTCTCGCCTTAATTATTTTTGGAGCTGCATACTATTTCACGATTTCCGCACTTTGAGGGATTGAGTTTGATTTTAGTACTTTCCAACTTGACCAAACTTTCTCTGTCAGAGTGTTTCCTGGTCTGGCTCACAGTTTTGCAAAATAACACTATATAATATTATTTTTCTCTAAATCTGGTGATGTTTGATCATGTTGTGAAAGGCGGCACTCCTTTTGTTGAGTACGCACCTTTCATTTGGACGCCTTTGTTTGGGTCTGCCTGGTTCCGCATTTTGTTTGAAGCATGCGTTATTAACTTTGTGTACTTTGGTGGGTGCGCCTCTTAGTCTGTTCAACGTGTTGCGTTTTTTTCTAGTTCTTCGTCTTCTGATGTAGCGAACGCTGTAACAGAGGAAACGGTATTTTTCTATCGACAATATTTTTATTTATCAGTTTGTTGATTCGATATGTGAAGACACATCTTGCCATGCATTGCCTTCTAAGTGGGATGCTCTATGTGAAATTAGCCACGAACATTTTTTTTCGGGGAAATATGGTAGGTTTCATTTTTATGTTAGCCTATTGGTATTGATCAAAACATGATGTCAACATAGTCATCATTAGCTCACGCAAGTATTTGTTTTTGAGATTCAAATGAAGCAAGACTTTAGTGACCATCCCCTCAGCTGAACATGAATAAGTTCCTTTTTTTCATTTTGAACTCGGTTGGATTTCTTGAAGTCTCTTGGCCATGTTCAAATACTTTTTCGTATAGTGGCGTGTGAAGCAAATTAAATTATTACTTTTTAGGCATCCGTATCGTCTCTGTAAAGCTCAGTCATTTAACTATCGCCATCTTGAGTTTACCAGCGCCTTTCTGGTCACGTGGTAGCCGTGGGTGCGTGAAAACTGGACTTTTGGCCCGACGTGCCGTAGAGCTCGGTCCACACAGCGACGGCTCGGCGGTACACACACGTGGCCCGTCCTTCTTTTTAAAACTGAGTCTATGAGTAAGTGATATAAAAAGCATGAACATCGAGATACACAAATCACAGCATTTATTTATATATAGTTGCAGTTGCACTGGAAGGTACATACATACCTCCCTGGCAATATGACATCACTTGTGATAAAAGGTATGGATCATCCCAAAATGACTTACGAATTAGAAAACCAAAATTTAACGCCCATACAACAAAGAAAAGGTCATCTCACTCAGATCACCCATCACGGGTCCGTTGGCAGCTGACCTGCGGCGGGTTTATTTTGAGCCCCAGCAGTGGGGGATACAAGGGGGCTAGGGGGCTCAAGCCCCCCCCCCAATGTCCGAGTGCCCACAGTTTATGCAAGGACGGAGGCTGATCCCTACTCAATGGAAGGGGATGCTCGAGCCCCCTAGCCCCTCTCCCGAAATGAAGTCCTGCATCCACCGCTGAGCCCCGGGTGCCTCTAACCACCCGTAGAGGTACCCGGGAAATCACCAAATTACGGCAGAATTTCTGTTGTGTCGTGTTTGTTTTATAAACGACCTGGGATAACATTTTTAGTGCGTATTTGGACCCCCCTTTTGCTATTTATCAATACTAAATGTGATGTTGCTTAGATCTAAATTACGGTGAAATAGGGAAGTATAGAGTTTCTACCTCACAATGTATAAAATCATATTAATTCTGCCTTTTCATTTTTATTTAACGCATTGAAAGGCAGAAACGAAATTTATTCAAAGGTTTTATCACCACCAGCTCAACACTGGCTTCACCAACATTCTTCTCTTTATATCACATGATTGATTTCTTCAAGCGTGCGACCCACGATGGGAAGAAGAGCTTCATTTTGTGTCACTCGATTGTGCTGAACGGGAGGATGAAGTAATTAGGAATGACTCTGCCGTCACTCGAAATTGGCTGGTGCCCGACGAGCGCGGAGCTTCACACTGGATATTATTCAGATTGCTCTCCGCGCCAGCCATCGCCAGCGCAGCCTGCGTCGCGCACCAGCCATCGCCGCCTATATCGAAAGAGGAGGGGTGTGGTGTTCTATTGGTGGTTGGATTACTGTATCAAAGCGGATGGTTGGAAAATATAAATTTGTGAGATATTTACATACACAATGAAATTTAAGTATAATTTTCATTGAAAATGGTAGCAATGTCAAATTCAAGTGGAACAAGCAAGTCTTTTAAATTTGTCTGGTGTTCGTATAGTATCAACATTGGCTAATTATATAAATACCTTTAAGATTGCAACACTTCAGTATTTTTTTCAGAGCAGATTTAATTTAACAATAAATGAATAGATTGTCGGACCATGCACTATTATAGACACTTCAAGGTAAAAACGAAAAGGCATTTTCCTAATTTCACATAGGTGCGGTTAAACAGAGAGTCCGAAAATTCGTGGTTCCCCACCCGCCCGATACAAAGCCTGCAGTGGAAACCGCGTCAGGGCTCTGTAGCGGAATGCAAAGGAGAAATAGCATTGAACCCCAAAACTAATTAGTGGAATCTTCAGAGAACATTATCTTATAACTGAATATAAAATCAACTGTATGCTCATTTTATTAGAAAATCCGAAAGAAGTCTGAACACCTACCTAATGCTTCTCACAAAACAAAGAACACCCCACTAAGAGAATGCCTCAACATTCATCACACAACTGAACAAATCACCAGCACTGGATTCAGTTAATAAATCATTGGTGATTGAAGGATACCGATGAACCTACAATCACTGAGTCCATCGAAGTTAGGAAACACAGACCCCACTTAATACACAAGCATCGTCACGTAGGCTCATCGCGCCTCCTTCATACATCACGTTATCGTTTAAGTTTGTGTCTATGCACTAGGTTTATCAGAGTTGTTCTCGTTCATGTTGAGATGGTGTTAACATCAGATTGAAGCCGCCCCGGTAGCTCATTTGGTAGAGCGTTGGGCTCGGCCCGCTGCTCTGAGCATGCGGGCAGTGCATGTCCAGGCTTGGGATCGGTTCCCCTGAGACGCTCCGGCGCTCAATAGTTTGCCCGACGTAGGTCGGCTGGCAACCGACTGGTGAGAGGGTGACCTGAGCGGGGCGGCCATCCCTGTGCTTTGTGGGACGTTAAACTTTGGCTTCTAAATCAACCCTTCATTGTGGAGTAGCTCGTTCGGGTGGTGGGGTCGGGTCTCCGTGACAAGTCCCTTGATGACTTCAGTGAGACTCCGACTCCAGCAGCCGTTCTGGAACGGGTTGACAAAATTTATAAAAAATCGTATGATGACCGATAAGTTTTACCCCGAATTAGGATGTGAAGGTAAACTCTTAGTTACCCTCTCACCTTCTCCCGTTCGTTTGTACCTATATCATGAGCTTGTCGTATTTTTCGGATCTTGTGTTTTGCATTTGCTTTTGGGATTTTCTCTGATGAATTCATTTGACCTGCATTCTAAAAAGAGCCGTTCTTGAAATATTATGCGTAAATTTTTTTCTTTCAAACTTCTTTCTAATTTTTTATTTAATAGACATAAGGTTTATTTCCATCATCACGAGCCTCAAACTGACCAGGAACTATATAGAGCCCACCACCAAAAATATTTTCATATTGCAGTGTTTGCATGTCTCAGCAATCTACTTACTTCTGTGAGGGCACCTTCCCTTATTGTGCGGCTTAAAATACTAAAATTAGCCTGTCGAAAACAAAGAAAGGACATCGTCTTAAAATATGGCATCATCTGCTCTCTAAAAGCCTCCAGAAAAGACTAGTTCAACCGCAAATAGAGCGGCATTTCAACATAGCCAGTACCACTGTGTGAGGAAGCACCCGACATATTTCACGGCAAAACTCGCAGTTGTTAGACATAAACAGCGTAAAACTTGGAAGAATAGTATGCTTTAGCGTGAGGCAGACCATCGTGTGCTGAGCACACCGGCTTGATGCATCTCACGCACGCACAGTGAAGCGAGAAAAAGGCAGACCATTGTCACTGCCAGCCTCAGTGCGCCAGTGCGGGAAAAGATAAGTGGAGCCAAGATTCTAGCAAGCCTGGTAAGGTTAGGGGCTGCTAAACATGATACTGCTCCCTTTAGAGGAAGGTATGATTGACTGGGTGGGGAAGGGCACTTGCATACCATTTTAATCGTTTATAGTTTTTTTTAGAGAATTTTACACAGTTTTATAGTTTGTAGCCCATGTACATTTTGTATGCGAACGGTACATACATAAGGGGCAAGGGGAGGGTTTATGACACACTTTTAACTCACAGCAATAGTGTTGCCAGTAAGAAACTGGTTTGAGAAATGGTGAGCAGCGTAAGCTGTGGCACTCCGGGGCCGCTTCCGTGTCTGGACCTGCATCGTCGTTAAACATAACCAAAGCAAGAGGAAGTTCAGTATGGTTAGAATATGCCTGATACCTACGGATGACGTTTGGAGGGCTGGGTGGCCAAGTGGCTTAGTTGCTAGACTCCGGTTTGGGATTGCATGGATTAGCGTGGCGTGACGGCATGATTAGCCTTGGCCCCGACGGGAAGCCTCCTTCTGTGTTGATTGATTATTTAATTCAAAGGACACGTCAACTTGCCTTCCTTCCGTGTCCTATCTGGCCCGTCGTGGAGGCTTCTCTAACACCCGCGTCAATACTCTGCAGTTGGGCCAGTGTGCCTATTGGGGACAGGCTGTGATAAACTAAAAATGTCGCCTTAATTCTCTAATCTCTCTGCAAATACATAAAGGCAAAATACCAGGTCCTACCTTAAAGGGAATGTGGCACCTTTATAACCTGTTTTTGACTGAGATAGCCAAGTTGTAAAGCATGCCGGAAAACCCGGTACTTAATATATCATTTGTCTTGAGACTCAAAGTTTCCGTAGATAAAAGCTAAAACCTACCTGAAATGTACCCCTCATGTACCCTAAGCAACAGGCCACAGTTATCAGTTGTTGGTGTGACGACATATGTTGACGTCACGGTGAGTATCAGCCAATCGAAGCCCTTGAAGGCTATTGAATATGGTAGTGGGTGCCAGATCATACATCATCCACAAGCAGATATTTATTTTTTCCCTAGAGGCGCATTTTAGAAATTAAAAATATTTTGCTTATTGTACATTCTTCACAGAAACCATGGACGGTTACATGATTTTCGGCTAAAAATATCCCTAATTGCACTAGATTCCAGAATTCGACCAAGGTGCCACATTCCCTTTAAATATTAGTAATTAAGAAGGACCAACAGCCTCAATTTGGCAGATAATGGCTTGAATTACAGACGGCTTGCATAGTTTTAGCGAAAGAAGCAATGCTTCCTTCAACGGAAATAAACGTGTCCATTTGTCTCTGCATAGTCGAAGTATTAATGTAATATTCAGTAAAGGTGCAGGAAGTCTACAAATAACTCACCTTTGTATCGGCACTACCACGTGAATCCAGGAGGAAAATATAAAGACTGTGTACATCTGCTTATGTAGCATGGAGTAACTCACCTTTATCCTCTGTAGATCCAGGAGGAAAATATTAAAAGTTTATTATGCATCTATTTATGTAGCCTGAAAGGCGGAGCGCCTGTGAACTCTTTGGCATGACAACTTCCCGGAGTGTTTTTTTAAAGGTATATGTCCCAGTCCAAGTTCTTACCGCGGGTGTCATGTTTAGCCAGCGATGCTATAGCGCCAGTGCAGTGACAGTGTCTCGCCCATGTTAATCATTATTTGGACACCCTCCCATCTTCATGTCGTCGTCACTGCCAAATAGTCTCGGAAGCAGGCATCCACGCACAAATCGCCATGGGCGTTGGATAGTGGGCATCTTATTGTCTCATGCATGATTTGTCAACGCCTCGTCATCGTTGTTTGATGCAAATTATTTTTACTGTAGTTTCTTTTGCAAAATTTTGACGTCTGATGCCACGTGATAATTTTGTTTTAACTTTCAGGCGAGCATCAACATATATTATATAAGTTAGAACATTGCTCTCTTTTTCTAGTTTATGAAACCACTTTGAGTGCATAACAGTGTAAAGAAGGTGAACCCTTTCAAGAAAGGCTTGTGTAACCTGAATTGTAATTATCTTCCCTAAATTTCTGATGGTGCATTTTGTTTACTATTTCCAATATGAAGGCAGCCTTCCGCACATATTTATTTTCAAGATTAAACTCACTTACAAATTTCTGTTTTTGTTGGTCGTCAGCCATTTTCATGATTGGTAGCTTAACCCTGCCCGGGGCCTCTGGCCCCCTGGTTTTCCGGGATAGTGAACGACGGGCGCGCACCGCGGTTGGGCCACCTCTTGTTTTTCCATCCTGAATTTTTACCGGTCCGGTGGTCCCGACGGGTACAGGTCCTTTAGGTCGTAGAGCTCATTTAAGTCGCGATTTGAACCCCCCTGGTTGGATATCGGTTTTATTTGCCTGGTCGGTCCGATCCCTTGAAGCATGGGGAGTTTTTTATAAAGCAAAAATGATTGAATACTCACTGTGAAAGGTTTTGACTTCGCCGGGGTTTTGCCTTGTTTTAGGTATGTGGTAAAAGTTTAACTTTCCTATTGAGCTGGGGTGAACAACACAGTGTTGTTTTAGCCTTTCATTTGATATGGGTCTGACCTTTCGTGACCTCGGTCTATTAGGTCACGGCCTCTGGGGTAACACTGGGGGAGGCTTGCATAGCGAGTACTGGTTTTATGTCTTTCAGGCCTATAGTCTATGACAAGTTATGCCTTTGTTAATCATTGATTTTGTGAAAATGTGATCTTGACCTATTTGACCTCTAGGTCACCATTGACCTGGCTAAACATGAAGTAATTACCGAATTCACGCGAGCTTCATTGCACTGGATTGGACTTGGTCAATGCGTTTTTCCTAAAATGTTCCTATCGTCACTATTTTTGCATATTGCAGCGCTATTACAGGTCCTTGCGAGCAAAAATTATCCGTTGCTATTAAATATTTTGATGGAAGATGCTGTAAGCAGACATAAAAACGCACCAGTACGGGGGTCCGTGCCACCTACGTCGGTGCAGGGTCCGGCACCCCTCCCCCACCCCTCCTAAGGTCTCAGCACCTATGCTAGATAGTGGAAAGTGGAAGGTGGCGTTAGAGGTGTTAGGTGGGCCGTCTTGGTCTCTGCCTAAAATATTATACTTAAATTTTTGTTCAGGTCTTTTTCGAGGCCATTAGAGGTCAACGCATGGTCTTATATGAATACAATGAACACTTATGTTTTGTGTCATACCGACTGACGGAGTAGAATCATAGGACGTATGCATATAAGCACAATTGGAGTGCACCTGTTAAGCTCAATCGAATGATATATCTTTTGGACTGACGTAAGGTTAGGTCAGACCAGGTCGATGCCAGCATAGGCCATAATGTATGGTATTGATAAACTGTGGTTGGGAAACCAAACACGATAACGTCAAAATGGCGCTAATCGTCATTCTCTGAGAAGTTATCAAACTTTGCCAATATCCCCAAGCTTTCCGAATTGAGTGGTCGTGGCTCTGACCTGGCCCAAGGTTATCGATATCGAAACTCCCGTTGCGCTGAATTTGTTTACCCGGTGACCATATTATGTGACGTGAATCTCGCATCGACTGATTAAGTTTGCTCTTATTGCTGCACATCTTAAACATTTCTCTTAGCGTTAGGTCATTTGACCTGGACAGCCAACCTGATCTAATATGGCCTGGACTTGCAAAGTTTTCTGGAATTTCAAAAGGACCAGGTAATTGGCATACTAACTACGGTGGCGCGAAACCTTACTCTTTTTGGGTATCTGTAAAAACCCTTGGGGAGGGTGGTTTCACCTCCTGCCGTACCGGGGCGGGTTATAAGGAATTTTGAAGGATAATGCCAAAACAATCCTGTGTTATTTCATTTGACCCAGAGTTCGCCGTTTGCAGAGAAAACGAGTGAAAACCGATTTATATACCCTGCAGCTAGTCAGATACCCCAATGGCAGTTGGGCGTCGATGAGCCCCCTCACTACAGCTGTGTGACACGTGCAGGCAGCGTGTGAGGCTGGGTCAAAAGGTCAGATGTCGCTGAAGTAAGAGTAACCCTAAATTTATACCTAGCTTTTGTTTCCAGGGACTAGTTGTGGACGCTGAGCTCAAAATCCGGCCTAAAAATGGTTTATAATTGTTTTTACCCCAACAGTTCTCTTTATTGTAAAACAAAGTTGTAAAATGTGGGGTGCAATAGACAAAACTCCTATCAAGATCACCAAGAATAACTGAAGGTTAAGCGGGTCAGAGAAGTTAAAAAAGATCACAAGAGGGTACGAAAGGTTACAGAATTTAGCATAAGTCATAGTACGCATTAAATCCAAGTCCAGGGAAGGGTAGCGCAAAACCTGAGAACTGAAAATTTGCTGTGCATGCCTCCCGAAAACGATATCCTAGCTTGGTGTCCTGACGTGATCATGGTCCATATTCTCCAAAAGATGTGTCTTAAGCTATGCGAAGGAGGACGAGGTGCAAGGCAACCGTTTCCGGGTCTTACCGAAAAGCCTAAGGGGGAGACTGTAACAGCTTCCTGCCTCCTCTCCCTCGAGGCTGTAAGGGCGAGAGTTAAGGAGTTAAACATGATACTATCAATTTTGTTCCGACTTTGTGTGGAGTCCGATCGTGTGTGGGCGTGTGTGTTTTTGTGATGTTTTATAACTGCGAAGATGGATTTTGTTTGAAATATTAATTGGCGAAACGTTGTTTCTTTTTTTAAAAGAAACGAGAATTAGGTCATATTTTTAGGTGGGCAAGATCTGATAGCGTAGTAAAATACATAGTGGGTTTTGTGTGTACAACTGTCTAAATATTTTCCTCGCGGCAGCAGCCTGCGATGCTTCTGACTGTAAAACATTGTTGAGTCTCTGCTTTTGGAGAATTCAGAGCCTTAGTTAAACAGCTATCTCAATGTTTCAGGCTCTTTCTAAAGTCACCGGCCAACCCCGATTTGCTGTACATCATCTTCTTCCTGCACAACCAGCTCACAATCACCGTTCTGCTAGTGCTCATATTCGGCAGTAAGGTACGTCAAACCAGCTCATATCACAACTATCTAACTGCGCTCTGGTATCTCAATTTGATATGATGCAGCGTCCTATGAATCTGAGAGGAGAGGTTTGAGACCAATTTCAGAAGCATTCACGCTATGTCCCGGCCCAGATGTGAACTGTCATTCACCCCTGCGGGGCTCAGGTGCCGTCTAGACAACGTCTGGCTGCAGAGGTAGAGCGATATATAGAGGCCTGCGAAAGGCGGTCTATTTCAGTTCCAAATACCGAATGAAATGGTGACCAGTTTTTATTTGATACGATAATATTGACGCTATTTATTTATATATATATTCGGACAGCACAATGCTTAAATATTCATAGTATTAATTCTTGAGCTATAGGGTTTAACAACTCAAAGTTGAGCCATTTTTTTATTTACTGTAAAAACACGTTAAGTTAGGTCACCGCAACGTGTATTCGCCCACGCGGCTCGAGTCTAACTGCCTGGCACACGGTCCAGGGCGCCGCGCCGGGGTCACCCGGTGAATGACGGGCGACCCCTGGCGAATGCACGATAGCGCAGCTGGGGGACACTACACAGAGCAATTCCACCTTATGGCAGCTGGGGGAACACGGGGCGAATTCACTTTAACGCTGCTAGGGGGAGCACAGCAACGTTGAGTTATGGTACAGTGGGTGCAGTGGGTCAAAACAGCGCAGTAATGTGCTTGATATTTCGTCAAAATGTCGTATTCTTAAGGATCAGATGGAAAATGGCATGGACCTTTTAAATCAAGATTCTAGAATATCAAAAAGAGCAATGTAATTACAGCCAGGTAGTTAGTTATTTTGGCTTTAGGGCGCTCCAGCCTGGTAAGGTTATAGAACGCCTATAATGAAAGTAAAATTTTATTTCTCTCACGCATGGCTCGGGAAGCTTACTTAAACATTCATAAACTAATGGGATTCAAAGAGGCTTCTTTGCTTTAACCTTCAAGCTCCTTCTTTCTCTTAGTTCTTGGGACGACGGGGGAACCGTCCTTTGCTTTTCCGAGAAGCCATTTCATTACTCGCGCGGGCTAGGGCGCGCAAACGGTCGGCAGGCTAGCTTTGAGGAGACCCTTGAGTGTAATGGTTGGACTGAGCCTCCGAAAATAATGCGGTCGGAACTGGAAGAATATTACTGAGAGAATGCAGTTTAAAGCCAGTGTTGTATGGGTTCCAGTAACACAGTCTACAGGCGCAAATCCATGAGTGCAACCAGTTTTCTGACTCTATGAACCCACTTGGTACAATTTAGAGTGTTTGATTTATGCTTCCAGAACTTCCGACAGACTTTCTGGAAAGACGCACTATTTCCAGCGCCGCTTCTAACGCGGAGAGTCTTGAACGGTCTAGCTTGTCGCTAAAATGGCTCTATGATCTTCACTTGATAGACATCATTCTTTTTTACAATGGTGAAGCATATATTTGGACTGTTGCAATTTGCAATTTCAGCTTTGAGCTGATGCCACATTCTGATGAATGTGCCGGAACCTGGCAGGTGTACATGGTCATGAAGGGGCAGGGTCGAACCGAGACACCCAACTCCAACTCCCTGAAGCCATCTTCAGCTAAGTTTCTGGGAAGCAAGGCCTCCGATTTCGAGTCGAACCCGCTACCTTCGATCGTGGGAGCAGCGGCCAATGCGGACATCTTTAAGCTCACGGATGTCAATGTACAGGTAATGTCTCTCGTGTTGTACAGACGCGAGTGCATCTGTCTATCTGTCTGCCTACAACGTGAAAGGTTTTAACTGAAGAGTGACAGACTGTGGTGTCAACGTTGATGGTGCTGTTTGACAGCTGTGTTCATCTTGGGGAATAGAAGCCATAGTGTCAACGCGTGTTGACTAGAGCTCTACATTGGGCTTGAAAAGAGGCGGGATAAAACGGGACGGATGGGATGAAACTTTTCAGTTTTCAGTCGAAGCTGGACGGGATAATTTTTTCGGAAATTGTCATAGGAAAGAAAGGTAATTGGACGGTGCGAGCTCCCGTATATTACACCTTACGTTTTTGGCGATGGGACGGGATGGAACGGCCCGAACTGGGGTGGAATGGTTTGGATACCAACATTGTGTCCCATGCTGACATTAGTGTTTACTACTCAGTCTTTCGGGAGTGGACCCAATTTTGGCTCGCGACTTGTCACCTAACTTGTCATTTGTAACCTAACTTGGAGTGACGTTTTATGAGAGGACGCAATCGCATCTGATACGTCGAAATATGACTAGGCTCATCTCCGGTTCAATACGAATTGTTTGATAGCTTAATAAAATACCAATGACGCCTGAGACGTAAAAACATACCATCTCTACCTGACAAAAACATGCTTGATACAATCAACGGATGAACCAAGTTTCAACCTAACACAATCATAAATACATGTGTTTGTATAGAGATCACCCTTGTATTCTCTTGTGTAGTGCTCCTTTTTCTGTCAAAGGCTTCCAGGAAGAGGAAAATACTACCCTGTTCCGTTATTTTTTCCATTCCAGTTCTCACGAATGATTTATGATACTGCCCATTGAGAAGGACGGGACCTTTGTTAATCGGTAGCCCTGGGCATTTTCGATATTCTCGGATTAAGGCAGGTGATTTTGAGCTTCGAATGGGCGGAGGGCTCGGTTCTGCACCGATAGAGGTTGACAAATGTTGTGCTTTGTCCCTCTTTATTTGCCTTTGTCCATATAGCTAGTGAATATCACACTGAAAATTATGCTCTATTAATAGCTCTGTGAGAGCCATCCGAAATAAAATTTCTTTTCATTGCAGAACAAATTCTGCACTATAGAGTGCTTCGTGCTTGATATTACCGATTCGGCAGCCCAACCAGTCGCCTTCTGGCTGCTGGTCGTCCTGGCTCTAGCCTCCCGACTCATGGCTTTCGATCGCGTCGAAAAATTTGAAAGAAGTTGAACATGCATGAGCTGCGCAGCTTCCGGTGGACACGGCTGTGAAAGCCCTGCCATTGTCGTCATGGAGCTCTGGCCGTCGATGGAGATCAAACTCGGTCTGTCGCTCGGGGATCAGCTGCATCATGATGCGATGACCCCACCTGCTGGAAAGTATCCACGGTGCTAAGCTCTGAGCCGGGCGGGGCGCCGTCGTTGAGATATTCAGTCTTAACGACTATATGTATGGTCAATATTGTTCATTCAGTCGAATGCTTAATTCGATGGTAATGACTCTATTTTGGAAACGGCTCAAATCGAAGATGTGATAATGAGAGATGAACATTTTACCCAGTGAGTGATTAAATGTGGTATAACTGCCGCATCGACCTTTAGTCAAAATACGATAAAGATGAAGCAAATATGTTTTGAAACATTCCACTTAATGGTATGTCTTTCAAAATCCTCTACTTTGGTGTTCCTTTGCACAAAACTTTCCCATGATTTTAGCTAATTACTTCAGAAATCTGAGGTAAATTTAGAAGACTTGTATGCGATAGTCTGTCCAGTCAGTATATGAGGACAGTAGTAGGGTGTGTGCATTATCGTTCCGGCTTGATTCCGGCGAGATATCTCAGATAGTAAGATCTTGTATAGTCTTGATTTTATGTACCTTATCAGGCGGCATTGGTTTGGTGCGGTCCGTCGTTTCACAGATCTGGTGAAACGGGAGAGTATCGACACATACTGCGTGACTTATCCATTTCCGTCGCAGGGCTTAGGGGTGTTCTCGTGTGACGGGAATCTCCAGGTGCACATCGACATGCATATATGCTCGTAAAAGACAGAATCCATCAAAATCCAACTTCACGACCCCACCTTAGCCACATGTTGGTCATTGGAAGTAAGGCTTGCGTTCTTCAGTTCCGTGGTTCAAAAACGTGTTAAACTATAACCAAGACAGCTACTGTCTGAGTTGCTGTTTCGTTCAGCTAATATTATGATTGTATGTTTCTATATTGACAAGTGAGATAAAAGGCAAAACAGAGTGCAGTTCCATGCCTCTTTTGTGTTGGTTTTTAGTTAACTGGATGTCAAACTATCAGCGATGGACGTGCTCGGACGTGCGAATCTGAGACGACCGCTCCGTTCTGTGGTGCGGGCAGCGTCTCAGTGTAAGTCTTGGACGAGGTGCTGGGCTTGACGGGTCCGACAACTATCACGCACGAAGAAAGAGAATCTGGCGATATTGGCCGCGTTACTGGACAGAACTTCGTTGGAGCGTGATCAGAATGAAAAGTACGACAGACGTGGTGCTGCCAAGCGGCCAGATGGCCGGATAGTAGTATATGTCTATGCGGAATGTGCCGTCGGTCCCTGAAAATGGACCAACAATTGCGAATCAAAAGGTTTTCCGGCTGTTTACGCGTTTGACACCGGAAATGGTGAGCGATAAAGCCTACGGCGAGGACAGTGGATGTCCACGTGTCTTACAGCTTCTCCAAATGAGGCTATTCGAACAAGATAGGACGTTGAAGTAGAAAAGAGCATCCTGCAGTAGAGACAAAAGCTAATGCTGTGGCTGGCTTTGTAAGGACCTCAGCGCGAGGTTGTACTGCCATTTAACAACTGAATTTAGCTGGAGAAAATTAAGCTTTAACTTATCACGCTACCTGGTGTAATATTCCGTTTAGTCGAAGAAAAGCCATCGTTCGAAGTCCAAAGATTTGTCTCCGCAGATTATTTTCGAGACTTTGTTTGGTGAGGAAATGCTGAAGAAAAACGGAACTCCAGCAGGAAATTTGGCGTCTGAACAGTTATAGACCACAAATTACGTGCAATAGCAAATCTAGCCAATTTGGAGGATATTGTTCTTAGAATAAACGAACTATAATGCTTTCCATGTGCATTTGATCTAACATAAGTAATTGGTATGCATATGATCATTTTTGTAACACAATTTCCATTTCTGTTATATCTGATTCGATAGGGTTACCTACTGCAAGCTTTGAAATACGATAAGTCGAGACAGATATTGCAACTAGTGGAACCCTTATGGGGGTATTAAAATTCACGGCACATTTTTAGATTGTTTGGTCAATTTATATTTGTTAAAAGCGTTTCATCAGCTCACATTGAACCGTTGACAATACCGAGATGTTTCTGGACTTAAAGTCCGGTTCTAAACGAAACGTTCAGTTACCTTCTAAGTTTTTACAATTCTTAATTGTCTAAAAAAGTTCTTCCTATCGCACATTCAAAGCAAGGTTCGTTGTTAATAAAATACATATACTGTAGCTATATATATATATATATATATATATATATATATATATATATATATATATATATATATATATATATATATATACTATAGTCTTGTGCATATACTATATGCACAAAAACTGGGCTTAGCAACAAAGGTTTTCATTTGCTATCTGAAGGTGCCGGCGAACTGGTGGAGAAGGGTATCTGAGTATTGGATGATTTGTCTTGGTTTCGGGTTTCACTGTCGGCAATACCTGTGCATGGTTTCAACTCTCCAAAAAGACATGCTCATCTCTAACGATCGGTCGAACACCACTTGGCAGAGACCCAAGTTCCGTCTCCCAGCGTGCTGCAGTCTCACCTTGTGCAGTTAACTTGTCCGCGGCTCGTTAGCAGTCTTCAGTGATGTGAACAGAAGTTACGCAGATTTTTCTTTTGTTATCTAGTTTTAGTTGGAGAGAGTTTGGCACTGCTTTCTAATGCTAAAACTGTCATCCTTGATTATTCATATTTGCATAAACTGGATAGCATATTATAAAGCATAACAGTTACGAGCAAAATACGTGATTAGGATGAGTATAGAGACTTGATCATGATATAATCATCATCATCATCATCATCATCATCATCATCATCATCATCATCATCATCATCATATTTTTTTCCCCCCCCCCCCCCTTTTATCACACACATCATACCATTGCATGTATTTTGCATAAATCAACCTAAATGACAAGATCATAGCTTCTGATTGGCGCAGAACCGTCCTCAGACAATTGATTTCAATGATTGATGCTGTAATTCTCATAAGCTCCTATCGACAGCTGTGCATGCCTATCCGATCAATTCGGTAACAGCCACGATAATTCAGATTCGATCCAGTTCATATGCGAAGTTTTCCCCAATCTGTTTCTGCGTGATGTTTGATAATCCAAATACAATTACTATGCGAGAAATACGACTAAATTGATATCCGTTCTGATTCAAATCCATATGCAGATACAAAATTAGTTATATTTTTTACCAATCCAATTCGGTCCAGTCTGCAAAGAGCTCGGGCATCCATTGGAATATCCAACGCATGACGTATTCTATTCCCCAATACCGTTACTCCTGGAACGATATTTTCATTGAAGAAGAATGCATTTGGTGTGTATACATAAGCTTTACCGGATTTTATCCACAGAGCAGGAGTTTCTTGAATCACAGCGGGCGCTGATGCCTCGGCTTGATTATCAAACTGCCGCCATTCGCCAGCAGCATGGATGCCACGCTTCAACTTTTCCAATGCATCCTGGCTACAGAGTATTGTCCGACCGTCCATTACCCAAATCCCTTCAGCCTCGTCAATGCCGGGTCATCCCCCGTGCCTCTCTTCACGTATCAGCATCCTCCGTGCACCTCACTTATACCCAACAACTCGGCCAGGAAGATTCTGTCAACTACGTCAAGTCTCTGGCTGGTGCTCTTCTCGTCCGCGCGGGACAGAGGCCAGGAGGTGGCGCGAGCTCCAGTCTAACGATTTGTAAGACATTTATTAATGAGAGTGGCTAGTCGGCCCGACAAGTGGCCCACCAGTCGTATTGTTGCTCTGGAAGAGTGAACGTTATTAACCCGCACCGCCTGAGTTCTTTTCGCACCCACCACCGCTTAGGGGTCCGATTGAGCCCCGTACGATCTCAGGGACCGGAAGTGATAGAAAAAATGAGAAAAAACACTGGAAGCGCCATACCGTCTTCTACTCCCAAGCCGAGTTCTTACCGTATCCGTTGATCTGTGACGTAACAGGGGCCATTTTTTATCCATTTGGGAAATCCTTTATAACTCAAGTACCATTAGACCTAGAACAAAGCCAAAGGCATCAATGTGTTCGTCTTGATCCAAGGATTCGAATGATTTACCAATTGACCTTGAAAGTTGGCATTGTGACTTTGACATTAGTTCAAGGCCAAATAATAAAAATAATGTTAAGGCAAGGTCAGATAAGGAGAATGCTGTTGTCATCATTGGAATGTTGTTAAATGTCATGTTGCACATCATTCGAGTTTTGGGTTTTATTATTGGGTCATGTTCATTTCTGTGATACCAAGCGTATTTCTCTATATTATCCTGTTTAAAAGTTAAAGACACAAACATTTTCGAAAACTGTGACCTTTGATGACCTCTAATGACCTAGTTGTTGACCTGACCTCAAAATGGATGCAGTTGAGGAGAGGCCCAGTCTTACCAGCGATTATCCTCGGTCCGCCCTGCAGGAACCCCTATGTTCACTATGTCCAAGAGTCTTGGACAAACTCTTGTACTAAGACTCCTTACAAACTTTGTTTGCCAGATACCCGGCCAGGCGGCCTTGTGATTCCATTTTAAATATCGCCTGCATATCTGATGCAGTGAATCCGAAACATGTTCAACTATTTGGAACATAACACGATAAGTATCTGCCCATGATCTTGTCAAGTATTGAGCCTGACAAGTACCTTGAAACGTGCCAAGGGACTGTTCACATATGATGTCAGCAAAACTTTGGGTGTCCGGACCTGCTTTGTCAGCAATCGTTAGTAAATGGATTCCCCCTCCCCTTTGTCAGAAATTGTCAGCAATTACTAGATACCCTTTGTCAGCAAAATTTTCGTCAACGTAAAGAATAATTGTGAGAAACACGTCAAAGCTGCAACGAGCGAAGGGCAAAATATGAGCACAAAAATAGCACTGCACTTCGAGCTCCCTGGATGACATCTGCTGAAGGTCCTGAAGAATGGATGCTAAAGTTTGTTTCCGTGATACATTACTACAATAATGAGTAGAGACTTCTGTCTTCAAATCAGAAAAAACAGCAGCCTTCTGTACCGAAATAAAACGTTCTTCTCTTTAAACTTCGCTTTCTTCAAACTGTCCAATTGGAAGGATCGACCCATCTCTCTTGAGGCCTGCACAGTTCTCGCTCAATAGAATAATGCCAAGTCCGCCGATGATTTATCCTCTGTTCCGGAGATACCTTTGGATCATCCGTTCCATTCATGTTTGGAAACTTTGGACGCTTACTTTCCTATGTTTTAATCCTATAACATTTAGTGCCATTTAGTGGCAAAACTAGTGCAGTGAAAAATTGAGCGATTGAAGGAATAACTGCGTATGTAAATGATCCTTCATTGATGTTCCCTTCGCCGAATTCCCCCCCCGTCAGAAATAATAAAAAATGCCAGATATCCTTCGTTAGTGTAAGTCAGCAAGTGCCAGACTCCCTCTCTCCTTCTTCCGTTGCTGACGTTCATTCATGACAATTCAAGACAATATTTCAGTACGAATCCCACGCTACGGTATGACTCAGGACATTGTGGCACATCGCTGAATTTTGACGCAAATGTCATGCTTCCATGCTCAAAGCGGTGCGCACCTACCCACGTGAGAAGTGGTCATATTGTTGAGAGGTACAGTCCCCTCACTGCAAACACACGTGCGCTTAATCGAGTCGGTAGACTCGATTAAGATATTGAAGAGGGGTGCGTGCATGAGCACGTAACGTAGGACCCTAAATGTAAGGAATAATGCTGTGTTTTTAGATCAGCCCAGACTTATGCAATACATTTTCTCCATAATCGGATCCATAGGTTTGAAATTGGAGCGTTGGGGTAAAATCTGTTCGCCCCTTTCCCATGCACCTGCGCGCTTTTGGTTTGACATTGGATTGTATTAACCTTCACAATTAAACTCATTGCATTTGGGCTCCCCGCATACCAAGTGTGGGTCTAGTCAGAAGAGCAAGTCTCAACCTATGGTGCAATATGTGAAACATTGGTGATTTGACATGCCTCTACTTTTCTACGTGCTGCCAGTTTCGTCAAGTCTGGCTTAGCACGTTTATGTTCGTTCAGTTATTGAATCGATTTTGCTGTAAGATGATGAAAACTTCGACAAGGTATGATGCATAAATTTGGAGTTGGTTTTTTCAACGCGTAAGGATCAAACGTAAGGGCTGTGTCGTGTATATCAGATTTTGTCATTATGTGGGGAGAGACCTGGCGCACGCCTCACGTCCGCTCGTTATTTAGCATGAAAATGTATAAGTCCAATTACTTCTCGCCACGATCCATTATTCAATAATATATTCATAAATTCATTCATAACTCTCCTGAGCGCGCAGTTACTAAAGAGAGCATTCAAACATCTTGCACAAAAATGAAAGAGTGTACGGTCACATAACATGAGTTGTGACATAGGCTTACGGGAGGATTGGTACTTATATTTTTCCGTATAATACACGTCCTTACCTCCTGCTGTCACAAACAGTTTAGCCTGGAACCTCGGCAATTCGTGCCGTTATTAAGGATTATTGATGTATGGGTACCAATCAGTAGGGGTTCAGAGAACACACACGTCAATGGTATTGATAGATTGATCCAAGCTCACCTTATGTATGCGTTCTCGACGAATGCACTTTTTTACCAATAATTTTTTAACACTCGTCGTGCACACACGAAAGCTGAGCATGTATTTTGATATCGATGTTTGTAGCCAGGTGTTGTTATTAAGAAATACCATGGTACCACAAAGTAGGTGCTATGACGATGGATGGTGGTCTGGAGGTACTTTGCCTGCTGGATTTAGTTCCTAACGACACAGTCATGGGAATCCTGCCACAACTGCGCCATGGAGCGTTATTCACAGATAAAATAAGCTGGAAACCCAGCTGTCTATTGGTCGCGAACTGACAGGAATATGCAGCAGTTGATAGATCACAGAACATTGTAATGTATCACTGGTATCAACGTCGATATGAAAGGCGATACATTGATGCAGGATTGCTAAAGGTTCCTGAGGCGAGATGTAAGGCTCAAATCGGTGTTTTAGCTTGGCATGTTAAGTGTCAATATGTGAAGCGGCCTCTTCAGTGTTAAATTGTAAAGGCACACCACGCTTCCGTCGATTTCAGCCTTTCGTTGCGGTCCACGCATGGACAGATCCAGGGAAAAGTGGGGGACCTTCCCCCTTTCCTTTCGACCCTCCGCGCCCCTGGAATGATTAAGAGGCCCCTGAAAAGTCTATGATGCTCTCCGAAATTTCGCTTACCTCTCCCTCACGGGATGTGAGTATCGGTGATCCCGCGATAGGAGTTGGCGCCCACCTGATAGGTTTTGTCGCCCAAAAGTGGCGCACATCTGGTTCGGATGGCATGCCTCTCACCAAATACGACCAATGTATGTACCTCCCCCCTTGCATCGGAGATCTTGGCTGCGCGATGGGTCCACGTGCCGACAGTGGATACATCATTGTGCAACTTCCTGAAAAAGTATGGTACTGCATGTTATTTTCTAGGAATTTAACATCGATTTCCCTACTCGCGTTCTATATCCACCGACTGCCGTTCATCCTTATTTTATTTTTATTATTTGACTTTTAAATCACAAGGGAATATATGAATGTTTTATTTTTGGCCTATCTTGATAGTGTCTGGCTGGTAATTTTGACACGCCCAATGGTAGTGGTGTTAAGTTGTTTGTGAATTGATTTATAGATTGGGGCCGCACGCTTTTTAAAGGGAATGTGGCACCTTGGTCAAATCCTGGAATTTAGTGCAATTAGGCGTACCTTTAGTCGAAAATAATGAAACCACTTATGATTTCTCTGAAAAAATGTACAATAAGCTCAATATTTTGATTTTTAAAATACTGCTCTAGAAAAAAAGAAATAAATGATATCAGCGTGATATCATCCACAGATCGTGATCCTCTGTGGATGATATCACGATCTGACAACCACTACCATACTTGAAACGCATCAAGGGCTTTGATTGGCTGATGCTCATCGTGACGTCGTGACGTCAGCATATGTCGTCACACCAGCAGCTCACAACAATGGCCGCCCGGCGAGGGGTTGATGAGGGGGTTGGTGTCAGGTAGGTTTTAGTTTTTTTCTACGGAAATATCGAGTTTCAAGACAAATTATATATGGAGTACCGGGTTTTCCGACTTGCTTTACAACTTGGCTATCTCAGTTAAAATCATGTTATGAAGGTGCCACATTCCCTTTAAAATATTGTGGTCATTTCAACTTCTACTGAGATATAAGAATGATTGCGTCCCACGATCGTGATATGTTGCGATTTCAGCTCTCTCAGTTTTGAGCAGCCTCTTCGCTCCTCCAATCTGCAGTGGCAGATAACCACCTCCTGACAATGCGTAGTTTCAGCTTCCCCAATTTTGCGCTTTGGGTCATAATCCCACCTGAGCTGTAAGATGTCAGATATGCTGCCAGTCAGTCAGAAACCAATACGAAAATTTTATTTCTAGGCCACTGGGCGTGGCAACTCTAGTTGCCATCTTGACACAGGCGTCCCCAGCTTTATTTAAGCGGATCCCTGCGTGAACAGACCAGCGCCAGCGTAACCAGCTGTTTCCAACAGTGCGCTCGGCGGATTCTCAATCGGACAATATCTAAAATGTATGGAAATGTGGGATGGAACTCGAAAGGTCAATGCACAAATCAGAGAGAGAGAGAGAGAGAGAGAGAGAGAGAGAGAGAGAGAGCGGCAGAGCCGAGAGAGAGAGAGAGAGACCTGCTGGTAGCTCCCGGTGCCTGTCTTTTCGAGAGGAAATCCGTAGCCACCAGCGATTCTGCAACAATCTATGGTTCGACTGATGACGGCTGGCTTGTCTTAACTTAATCTGGATTGGCCACGGCTTCCCGCAAACGAGCAGACTCTTGCTGCAGGGCGCCTGACCAGAGCTGGGACATCAAATTTGGACTGAATCAGCTGCTCCAGCTGAAGTTGGAGCTGCCTCCGCGCTGCGACTGCAGATGTCGCCGGTATTCACACGCTGAAATAATCGACAACCAGCTGTATATCTGTTTGGTGGCAAGCTGCTTGCGGCGTTGTCGACTGTGATCGCGAACATGGTCGCGGAGACAATGCCGCCCCTGGCTGATACGTTTTCACGCATGTTGATGCTTCCTTTTCCAAATCGGTATCGACAATTCTGCAACAATGTGTTAAGTACTGGACCATTTGACCTGGTATACCGAATCTGAACACTTTTTTGCGGAGTGTCATGCCTCCTTTTCGAATCATATGTCTCTTTTACATCTAGAATGTAGATATGTATGCTGTTCGCTAGAAAAAAAACCATTACAGGCGTTAGCCTCCAGAGAAAACGATGCCTCTTGTTATAACAAGAGTCTAATGTTACATGCAGCACCTGAGGCAGAGGAGCCGTGTACCCCGACTATGAGACTGAGTTAGTTGGTACTACTCCGAACACCTGACCAAATTTCATATTTCATTCCAAATTTATGACAATAGTTCCCCAAATGTGGGGTGATGGACATGTTTGATCATTCCTCCAGCTCGCTACTTTTTCATGGATCTGTTTCTAACTTCACTGTATTCTAGAACTGTAACACTATACTATATTTCTAACGCATACACTATATTTAATGTATGACGTCTGCCCGAGAAGAAAGATCCAATGATCAATAGACCACTCAGGTACCCGCCCTGCTTCCAGAAGTTCCATCTGGCTCGAGCTCTGGACATGTATCCAGCCGCTCCCCGGGCTGACAGTGATTGCTCAGCTCTTTGACCGCTGGAAACCGATCCAAGGTGCGGCCTGGAAATTCTGGTGCGCCACTCTCACCCTGTCTTTGGGTGCTTATGATTGGAAAAGGCTTCAGGGATATAGTACATTGGGGTGTCAAAGTGCGCACGCAGAATTTCTATTTAAATTATATGGCGAAAGTTTGGATAAGTAAGCGAAGGGTCTGGAAATAGAGGTCAATCCAAGTGTCGCGTATGTTATTAAGAATGCTGTCATTTTCAGACCACCACAGAAATAATTGAATGATGTAGAACTATGAGTAGGAGAAAAAAACTCAGTTAAAAACTGTATCTGCTTTGAACAAAAAGCTTCATCAGATATATAAAATTTATCCCATTTAGTTTAGATGTAACGCAAATCACTGGGAACTTCACAGCGATCAAGTATGGTTAATTCTCGTTAGTTGTATTCTTTTTCATTAATAGTTTGATTAAGGAGCAAATATTCAGAATATTTTTAGGAATCAGTGAGTAGATACCTATATCAATTCCTACCATACCACTTCATGCGATTAAATTTTAACCATAGTCAAAGCTGGATATCTCAATCCAGAGAAGTCCTGAATGGGTGAACACTGAACACTAGCACGGCAATATTACCTTTATAAAGACCCTAGGGGAGACCTGAGATCCAGGAGCCCCAGCCCTCAGCCCCCCTTCCCCCGGATCTCCATCCATGAACATACCTAACACATTTCCATCTCTCCAAAAGCTGGTGGAGTCCAGACCGCCTTCATCGATGCCTTGTTTCACCTTCCTCTGTATTTAGTTGCGGAAGGCAAGACTATGATGATGTTACTGGTGGTGTTCCCGCCGCATCTCCCACGGGGACGACCACGCCTCATCCATCTCCAAAATGGCTGGTATCGCTGAGAGCTAGTTTTACCATCGTAGCTGGCTGCCTTAAGCCACGCTTCCCTTGGCTGCATGATAAACGAGGCAGATAATACTAGCTAATTACCTTTGGCTTAAGCAGGTTCCTGGTGTTGAAGATGGTGGCTTAATTGCCCCGCTGGCTTTTAAGTTTGGGAAAATTGTCTTCCTGGAGTGGACTTGCACGGCGTGAAGGTAATTCGCACAACTTCAGCTTTGGAGAGACGTAGAAGGAGTCCTTTTGTTCAGAGCCTTTTAGAGAAAAAGATTGGATGGAGTGTGTTTGGAGACCAGGGAAGAGCCCCTATGTTCATTTCACGAAATTTCCCTAGGTATTCCAGTATTGCAAGACAAAAGCATGCCCATGATAATTCTGCAATCTGTATTACCGAGGACGCTGAAAAAGGGCCCGCTGAAATTAAATGTAATTTTCGTTTGTACAAGAATACCTATTGTTAATGAAAAAATTGATCTTTATCAATAGGCGTTATAATAAGCTCATCTGCATTTATCAATTTTAGCCAGTCCAAAGGGATAAAACTGATGATTTTACTGCCTTTCAATCCCAGAATGCGTCTGAGCTATTTAATGCAGAAAAGGCAAGTTCAAGTCCAGTCTAGTAAGCAATTAAAGGCCTACCTGGGGCTGTTTTTGCCGGGTGATAAAGGTCACCAGTTCATTTTAGATGCCTCAAGGCCCATGTGACGCTGACGCAGGTTACTTATGCAAATTGTATTTGTTAATGTTATAAAGCCTACTATGATGGGAAGCAAGCCAAGCTGAAACACCTAATAAAAATAGCCCGCTGCATAAATTGAAGCAGAGTCGAACAAAACAAAGGAAAGGCTCACACAAAGAGGACACTTGGCGACCGAACTTCGAAGCTTGGTGGCAGAACAAATGGAGTCTCTCAGGGAATTGAAAGAGGAGCCACAACAGATTACGAACTCGTCGAAATGTGAAGTGGAGGCAGGGGATGGCGTTCGGAATTGAAGGTTTATCGAAAAGAACGGAAGCCAACTCAGCCAGCCGTAAAGGAGCTGCTGAAGCAAAAAGAACTCAAATCACGCAGCTAACAGCATGCCAGGCCAACATGAGGAAATCACAAACTTCCAATTATCATCATTCCTTTGAAGCCTTGTAAAAAGATGGAACATTGTTTCTGGTCCCGCAGAGCTGCGAGTGACTGTGCCGACCGATTGCTAAGCTGGCAAGAGGAAGGAGGCTGCGGAGAAGAATCAACCGCTGGCTGACCGCCTCTGGGCATGTGGTTCAAGGTCGCCCACTGCCCAGAGACAGGTCCGAAAGGCACACTCGGCTGAGGCAGGCGTTTTCCCTTGTTCAACATTAAGCGACCATGGGTTCAAAGGTGGCTTAGTAAAATGAAAACTTCTCACCACTTTAACGTTTAAGGTGCTTAAAGCTGACTAAGTAAGGGCCATATTTCTTGCATTGCCTTTCCCGCATAAGCACGGCATTTTCAACTTAGTCCCCAGCATTGTAAAAATTTTACCTTTATGATCTCGTTTGACCTTGAAGATATTGACCTAGGTGAATAAAAATTGGTCACGATTTAGTTCACCATAGTCCCCCACTCACCTCCCAAACGGCGTTTTTCTACGCCTCTTAGTTACTGAGATCTTAGGGTGGCCTACCAGGCCCCCTTCCAGTGTGCGTTAGTGCCAGCCCTCCAGTGCGGGTGTTAAAATGACCGCATAACATGACACGTCGTCGGCTTTAAGCCCATTTGCAGGCGTCTAAGTCTTTGGGAAATTACTTAAGGCTGTATAGTTTCATTTTCAGTCATTAGGCTTTAGATGGATATTTTCGTTTTGACCCCCTGAAGACAAGGTGAAACATAAAAAAGTGCATCGAAATATGCAGCTAAGTTGGATAACGTTTAAATTATTCGGGGCGACCTCCAGCTTTCTGAGATGGTTGTTAGTGAGATATGTACTACACCTGAGATCCCGTGTCCCATACTAACCCAATGCTAATTACACTACAAACATTTTACCAGCCTCGTTTTACCTATTCTGCATGTGACCTGTGACTTATTTTAATTTTTTTCTAACTTGTTAACGGTACCTAAGGCTTAATTGTATGGTGACTTTGATCATTTCTTCATTAATAGCTAATGCATTTATGGGCGGAAGGTGAGCGGACGTTTTAGTCTCAAAAGGGAAAATGGAGGCTGGCGTAAACATTATTATTGAACTGCTCATCGTTATTCTATATGCTCAATGCAGAAACATTGCACAGTACATATAGCTGCGATAAATGGACTACGACAAATTTGCATGGAGTGCGAAAAAAACCTCTTTGAAATAATACGATGACATATTTTTTCCGTTTCAACATTCCGAATGATTTGTCCACAACTACAGCCAGAAGCTCTCAGAAATCTAGGAATTTGTCTCAAATACGGTACTTTTTCCAAAGCTCACCGCCGCTCAAACTACCCAAAATCATAATTCGCAGGGTTTTTCAAGGTATAAGAACCGCATACCCGTGTAATGTCAGGCTATGGTTTTGTTTAAAATAACTGAATCGATGAAAGTAAGTTTTATTCTGGCACGATGCTATCCGTAAAGATAATTATTTTTTTACTATTGTGATGGTCGGGTCGGGTCGGTTCGGGCCGTTTCGTTGATAATCCAAATTCCATCCAGATGTAGGGAAGACCTCGTGACCAACGCCGTGAAAACATTATTTTTCAGAAAATCGGGGTTTGAGGAGGGAAAAGGCTTCCCCGGATCCATGCTTGTGATGAGGGTTAGAGCAGGATACACAAAGCCAAGGGTCCCACATAGGAGAGAGATTTCAGGGAAGGTTAGAATGTTAGAGTACATGAAGGCGAATGCACCTCACATGAGAGGGATTTCAGGGTGGATGACGGGAGGATAGGGCACACAAAGGGGAAGACATGGCAGTTTAGGTAGATTTAAGGTCCAACGAGAGAGGGCAGACTACATGTAGGCAAGTGCACAACATATGAGAGGGATGAGAGCTGGTGGAGTAAGACAGGGCAGATGAGGAAAGGGCATGAGGGCGAGGGCATTGCAAATACAAATATCCAAGTAGAGAAGAGAGCGCAGGGCACGCGAGGGCACACACAATGTGAGAGATATTTCAGAGCAAACGAATGAGGTATGAAATATTTCAGGGCAGGTTAGGGCTGTTTCATCGTGATTTTAGGATTATCCCACTAGATCAGCAAAATTTTCGACGTGAACCGACTCTGTTTAGCATTTTGGCCTATTTTCAATCTGCATGTGATGCAGACACTTGCACTGGGGGCTTGATTGAAAAGCAAGGTGTCTTAGAGTCTCCTACTTTATATGCTAGGGATCTACCGTGCGGAATCGGTATAGACCTCAGTGGTTATGTGATGCACTGAGCTGCGATTTTCCCAGAAAGCCCAAGGAGCTTGAAAGCGTATAACGTACCCCGCGAGTTGCCCAAACCTTGAGTCAGCGAGGCACGATGGCCGCCATAAATTCCAAAATATTGTTTTTGTCAGACCACCGCAAACCAATTCCCTCCTTCCGACTTCGTTCTCACGTCAACAGAGACATATTTCCCCAGCCTTCGCACAAAGCCTTAGTGGCTTTTGGTGTTGTCCATTCGTTTGTCTATTAGGAGGGAGGAGCATTCGAAGACCTCGTACATATCCTGGAAAATGAAGATGTGAGGCGCTACAATAGGGCAGGAACTCGGTGCTGAAACGTCAGCACATCGTAGGCATAGTGGTACAGATCACAATGTCGGGTACCTTCAGAACGCTGTGGACGCTCTTCTCTTATAATGTAAGATTTGTGGTCTTTTGGGGTCCATTTTAAGTATATACTCGGGTTACCAGGTCTGTATTTTCAAATTAGTTATCCCTCATTTCTAGGAGAAATATTAACATGACAGTTTCTTTGAAGTCATTACAGTTGCTTGAGTTTACGAAGCCTTGCATTGAAACCCTGCTTCTAAAAAAAACATCAAAAATAAAGTTGAGAAAATAGCATCATAATGAAGTTGGCTCCAAACGCCCGGCCCAGAAGATGATAATACAGCAACATTTCTCCTTTTGAAGCTCCTGCGTGTCGACTTGTCTTTGGTGCCCAACTTCCTTGCCCTGCGCAGTGTTGATGGTATGGCCGGTGTGCTGAGTGGATACAAACGCCAGTAAAGGCGGGTCTTGTTATCACTGAGAAGGGGCATCATCAGTCCGGCGAAGTGGGATGTAATTATCCCTTCACTTGTAGTTTTTCAGTGCATCTATCATGCAGCTTGGTATAGTTGGTGTTCTTGCAGAGTGTGGAGGCTGCGTGACTTGTTCGCCCACATATCAGCTTGAGTATCTACAAAATGTGGTCAATTGCTAAATTTGTTTGGAGGTTCATATATATACAAGAGTACCGTTCGCTCCCAAATGGTGGCTCCGCGGAAACAAAGTGACAGTTATTGAAATATGCTTGAGCAACGAGCTCAATAAGCAACGCGGTAAATACTATCCAATAAATTCGTAAAATGCACATCAATGTTCCCGGATTACCAACAATTTCAGAAATTTCACATTGTCACAACTTTATTCCAATTTTATATCATACCGTCTACTGAGGCAATGAGCCAAAAGCAGCACTGAGGCAGGCAGCATGCGAAGAAAACCGGGAAGAAACATTGTCTTGCCTCCCTGTTGTTTTACTGAGCTATCACTCCAGGTGATTACTCCACCCTGGATAACACTCCTTCCTCCCCTGTGTCGACAGCAGAGCTGCAAAAAGTCGGGCTCTCGGGTCATAAAGTGCCCGACAGATTTTAGGGCACGGTATGGTCTTGCGACAGATCTTACAATCTGTGAGAAAAAAATATTGAAAGGAAGCAGAAAATATTTTTTGTTCTAAAAAACTCAATATTAGAATTGTCACCTCTTTCACTCAACAAGTTTTTCATGAATTTGCACCTCTCCCATATCAAGCCAGTGTGCGGCAAGAACCGATGGAAAATCGAGGGACTTATGAATCGAGGGACCTTTGAATAGAGGGCCTTATGCACAGAGGGTCTTTTCGAGGGACTTATGAATCGAGGAACCTTTGAATAGAGGGCCTTATGCACAGAGGGCCTTTTAAACGTCACCCAGAAAATCCTCTGCTGGAAAAATTCCTTCACCGGCCTGTCGGGCCCGATTTGTATTCCATAGCACGCGACAGCTTGGCCCGACAGGCCGCCGTAAAGGTAAAGGCGACAGGCAAAACAGTTTTTTCCTTCGTTTCCTTCGTTTGGAAGTACGCTCAACGCTGCCGCAAGGGCGCTGTTTGAACAGCGCCCTTGCGGCAAAGCCGGTGTAAAAGGTATCTTTGGTTTGAAGAAAAGCAGCCCTGCGGTTTGGTGTGTTGCCTTGTGGATATGGCGGAGGCCAAGGCCCTAGAATCCCGTGGTGTGGTGGAGGCAATGCGTTGCAAGGTTGTGTTTTTGATTATTTTTCTCTTGCATTGCTTTGGTATACATCTTGAGTAAACTGGTTGAGCCTGGATTTCATCGTCCATAGTTGAAGGGCTGATAAATGGCTCCGATTAAGCTGAAGCCCCTTCCACCGTCCCGAGTCAAGCTTAAATGTGGATTTGAGGGATGTGGGTATTTTGGCGAGAAACGTTTTTTTTAAGGAGCATCAGCGAATCAAGCATTCTGGGCTGCCCTGCAAGTTCAGGAACAGTGGTTTTGGCCAAGGAGGTCGTTTTGAAGCATGGATCAAACAGGGGGCAGATCAGAACAGTGTGGGGAGAAAACAAAGAAGTAAGTGATGTGGTGTTCGTTGTAATTTCGGCAGCTTACATTTATTTCCACACAGTATGTTATGCTCACTGTTAATCAATAATTTTAAATGATATTAATAAGGGAAAAATGAATTTTACCAGCAGACTGGTCAAATTAGACTAAAACATTTGATTTTCCCTTCCATCTTCTTTTAAATCCAATGCCTGTTTGTCCAGAATTAACCACAAAAGTTGCATACCTTCATCAGTGGATTTGTAGATGCCACAGAAACAAAACTCTTCACCTTTCCACATTAATTTGAGTTTTAAGTACCAAACTATTTCTCCTATTTCATTTTATTCACTTACCTAAATATGCCTATGATCTATGTCAAGGGGACAAAGATATAACAAAAACACAGCCTAGTGCAACCTTTAACTTCCTTGGAAACATGATATTTATTTGACATTTACTATCTAACTGACTTAAGGTTATTTATTAGCCTCATGAACTTCAGATCCTAAACCACGTACCCTCATGGAAATGAGCACGGCAATGCATGAAAAACTTTGAGATAGCCAACAGCTTCAAAATTTAGGATTTTTCATGTAAACATGCATTTAAAGTCATGGAAAGCTAATATTACATGTTTGTATTCAACTACAAGTAGCCATGATCCTTAAAAACACTTTCGAATATCAAAAAAGTACCCCTCCAATCTTGTTTGTCTGGCCATCAGAGCAAAATCCATATATAAATTTTGGGAGTTCCTTCCAAATTACCCCCTCCCACCTCCAAAAAACTGAAATCATGAAAATCTGCAGAAGCTGGCAAAAGTAACCGCATGGTATGGGAACCAGGTCAGCTTTCTTCCATTGCAAACTATATTTTTTAAGTATTCTGGGCTGGACTATGTAACATAATAACAAAATATCACTTATTCTCATTCTAGTGCAGCATTTTTTGTCAATGGCGGCTGCAGAGGACTGAAAAAGGGGGCTGCTTTTCATGTTATTGTATATTTCCACCTGTGACGTAAATCATCTGAATTCAAGACTGAGTCTTATTCAAGACCCAGTCGAGCTGACTTTGACACACACTATTTGTATGCTGTACGTCCACAAATCTCAAATTACATCCAATAATAAATTTCCTTTACCAATGGTGACTCCAGAAAATGGGAATTGGTGGTTCGGTATTCAATTTGTTATAGATTTCTGCCGATAACCTTAATTTCCTGAGCGTGTCTGATAATTGAAAACCCGAAGAACAGTCTCAGTTCTAGAGTTTTGAAAATTAATAGACTTGTGTCATTCCACTTAGATTTTCCATAGGTGGCTTCAGAGCACTAAAAATAAGGATATCACACATATAAGGATCAGAGCACAAAAATAAGGATAATGATATCCATTGGTGCCAAACTTGAAGTTTTTTATGCTAATTTTAGTATTTTCTATTAAGAATGTGGAAAAAGAGTAGGAACATTTTACCAATTGAATGGGTTTTAGACAATTTTAATAGTCCTATCCTAACCACCCGACAGATTTGGAGGTTTTTTTCGAAAGTGCCCGACAGATTTGAGACTTTTTGCAGCTCTGGTCGACAGTTCCCCCTTGGGTAAAACTCCTTCCTCCCCTGTGTCGACAGTTCCCCCTGGGTAACACTCTTTCCTCCCCTGTGTCGACAGTTTCCCCCTGGTTAACACTCCTTCCTCCCCTGTGCCGACAGCTCCACCTCGGGTAACACCTTTCCTCCCCTGTGTCGACAGCTCGAGCTGGACCGGATGACCCGCTACCTGGAGGCGCTGTCTTCTCAGCGGCGTCCTCTGGCTGACCCCAGCTGCCAGCTGCAGCTGGAGGCGATGCTGGCAGCGGCGCGAGGCCGCGATACTCATCCGCAGCTCACACAGCTGTCGCCGGTCAGCAACAGCGCCAACCACGTCAACTCGCTGCTGACCACTGTCGCCGGCACGCTGGTCACCTGCACCGTGGCCAGCGAGACGGCGCCGCCGCCGGAGGTGCGGCAGGTGCAGGTGCAGGCCTGTCCCTCGCGCGGCCAGAAGCGCCACTCAGCCACGCAGACAGTGAGGTCGATGGCGCTGCCGGCGCCGCCGCCGGCCTCCAGTGCCAACGAAAGCCGTACTGGTAGCGAGGCTGGCAGTGATCCCAGCAGTGGTAGCGAGAGTGATAGCTACAGAGCGAGCAGCCGCAGCTGCCGAACTGCTGACGGCAGCTGCAGAGTCAGCAGCGGCAGCTGCAGGTCTAGTGACGGCAGCTGCGGCGGTGCCAACAGAACCAGCTGCAGAGCTAGCGACGGCAGCTGCAGAGCCAGCAATGGCAGCTGCGGCGATGCCGAAAGGGCCAGCTGCAGAGCTAGCGACGGCAGCTGCACAGTCAGCAGCGGCAGCTGCGGCGGTGGCGGCAGGGCCGGCTGCGTGGCCGGCTGTCAGTCCGCCAGTGTGGAAGTCTCCAGCGTCTCGTCGGCGGTGGCGCCGGCAGGGCCGCCGGGGTCCAGTCCGGGCCCGGTGTGCGTGAACGGACCGTGCTCGCCGTGTCGCGGCTGCCGCGCCGACCGGACAGCAGCCAAAACATCGCGTCGCGCGCGACGGCAGCGCAAGCAGCGCTCCCTGCAGGCGATCCGGCTGAGCAGCCGGGAGCGTTTCTCCGAGGCGGTCACTGTGTGAGACAGGCGATCAGCGCGCTGCTGACGGCCCTCTCGCTTTAATGATCGGCCATCGGCACCGGATTAAACCGGCGAGATCAAAGGTGTTGGTTGATCGGATGTAAAGACTGAACCTGGCGCGGCGGTGTTATCTGAAGAAGCACCGCTGCCGAAGTACATGCCGACCATCGGCGAGGTGTGTTCACTGCGACCATTGATTATCCGTAGGACCACTGCAAAGGCCAACGCGGAGTTTTTCGTCTTCATTTTGCTATACATGAGATGGACACTGCATTAACATTGGGAATGTTCATGGGGAAGTATCATTTCATATTCCGGTATATATATATATATATATATATATATGGAACGCGACCGACAGACCCCCTTCTTGGTTATTAGAAGAGTAAACAGCTGACTGCTAGTGGCTACAAACATCAAAAGGTGCGAAAAGTGTGCGTGGATGGGGAATGGTTGTCTTTTCTTGATGCCTATATGATAGAAGTAAATAGCCAAGATGTTCCAAACTCAAATAACCATTGTAGTGCTGGTATCCCTCATCGAAATGATGAATGTTTTAGAAATTCATCCGTATCCTTCTGATTTTGAATTTTATGTCAGTCTTAAATACAGACGTTTTGGTAGATGGTCAGTTACATACATTGGCGAGTGAAAATCATCGACCAAACATGTGCCGCAAACAAAAACGGTATTATCTGCAATCGTCAAAGAGCTGTGGAAACATTGAGATTCTACATTAAATTAAACACATTATTTTCTAACTCGGGGTATATCCGTACAATATGGCGCCTCCATTGATTGTTCGCATTCTTTATTCGCTACATTAGTGTGCCAATTGGGACTGTGCTTTCGTCTGCAATGCAGGGGGCTGAGTTGGGAGCAGGTAGGTTTGACGGTCGTAACCCGCCAGCGACCATCTTTTAGCTTAACGAGTGAACGGCGTTCCACGCTGTTGCTTATTAAAACTTGGAATGGTGAGGCGTGATCCTCAAGTTAAACGGATTCATCAGCCTGTCCCTGCTGGCGTGATTCACGGTGAGCCGTCACAAAACGCTGGGTACGCTCCAAAGCGCTGGGTACGCTCCGAAGCGTCAGGTACGCTCCAAAGTGCTGGGTACGCTCCGAAGCACTGGGTACGCTCCGTAGCGTGGATATGATTCACAGGAGGGCGCCCAGGCCCGCGGTTACTGCGCTTCTGTCGGACAGGTTTATAACAGCGGTCATCAAACCCGATGCCGGTTCTTACGCATCGAATTTATTTGTGCCCTGCTTTTATTGGGAAAGGTACGTGGTTGCAGACGTATGGGCCATACCAGTGTTCGCATATTGTGTGGGATGTGCCGGGGTTTCTGCAGTGCTGTTCTTCAGCCGAGGTCACGGCTTATTGTGTGCTCTGATTGACCAGTGGCTGTCGTAAGATTCTGAATAAAAAATGGCCGACTTTGAGGTTATTTAAAAGGAGGCAGACAAACGGATGCGTGTTTAACTTTGCGTAACAGCGTAGTAACGAAGGGGTAAATAACCTCACCTTGCAACACGCAACAGCCCCAGAAACATAGTTTCGAGTTTCACACGATCAATAAATTTCGAACACAAAGCAGCTATTAAGACTTCAGGCGCTGTTCGATGTAGGAAATATCGGATGAATGAAACAATAAAACAATTCAGTCAATCCTAAATCAGAAACGGATTTAGACATGCGTTTTACTTGGGCAGAACAGACGTCTCCTGTGAAAATTGTGGCCTATTGCAGACAACAGCTGGCAGGAATGATTTTCAAATTTTCAAAATTAGTTCATTTGTACTTCTGTTTCGGTTCTGACTCCACTTGTTAGGTGGTTTTGGATGCTTCAAATGCCAAGGGGATGGACCACTTGGTCGGAATTCTAGAGAAAAAAACTATTCATGAACAACATAAAAATCTGTAAATCTGGTGCCAAATTCTGTTTACACGTTGAATCACTAAAAATATAGCCCCTTTGCTACAATTTAAGATGTTTTTTTCACGTTGGCGTCAGAAAAGCTATACCAACTGCTGGAGCTGTTCAACATTGGAAAGAGGCCATCCAGAGCATGGCCGTATGACAAAGCGTCTTCGAATCCCAGGCGTTTACGGGGTTGGACTCTTATTTTGTTCAACGGGTCGGTAAAGCCGATTCATTGATGAACTCAGTGTGTTAAACACCGGAGCATATACACGCATGACAAATATAACAAAATCCAAAACGAATAAAATACGCTTTTGCGATTCGATTCCGTCAAGCCAACCGATCGTCTATACAAATGTTGGACGGTATGTACATATCCACAGGACACAGTGGCGGACGTCAGAGACAGTTCCAGATGCCATCTCTGCAAAAACCCTCCAGATCTGGCAACCTCTCAAACACGCACTACTGGAGCATCCCTACCACAACTGCCCGAGGGTAAACCCTAGCAACCGTGCGCCCACCAGCAAGGCTGGCAGACAGGAAGACGGCGCCGATAACCACGTGTCGGCCATCACCTGGCAGTCATTACCTGTCCGTGCACCCCGGGTTGAAGCTGTACAGCGAGCCATGCCGCCAATTGCACCAGCGCGCCACTGGGTAGCAACACTTCAATTACAGGTGAAATGAAAATTTCACCGCGGCGTTGGCAGTGACAGGTAATCTGGAACAGCACAGGGTACCGAGACCCAGACAAGTCCTGGGATAAAAACGTGGAGGTTTGGGCGCGCGTTGCAAAGACACCATAAAAGCAAGCTTTGGCATGGCCCAGCCTCGCGCTGGGAGACTAGCTGTGAAAAAGCCCACAATCAGGGGGCCCCACAAATCGATAGTAAGGCGTACATTTTCAACCGACCCGTCGGTGGGGGACAGGCAATAAGGCGAGTGTTACACTTTTACAATGGGATTTGAAAACTGAAATGAGTGGTCAGAAATTAGAGCATACTGAAATCCCGTGTTTAAAATTTGTTTTGTCCTTGGACTCGTCTTTTGCATAGAAATGAGGTGTGTCGGGATAGGATCCGGCCCCATCAGCCCCGAACCAGTCTCAGTTACCATCGAACAGTCACAGGTGGCTGCAAGGTTCGAAGGAGAAGGGTAAGGGAGGCGAGGGAGTAGTACGCCCAAAAGAAGTACGCCCATGAAGTATCGCTACTCCGTGAAATATGGATTCTGAGAGAATTGAACATAAACTCGGCGGTTTTTCGGTATGCTGTCGTGAGTGATTGCTCAGTTCGTATCCAATGAATATACCATATTCCCTTTTCTGGAGGCCCGCTTGCAAGAAGTGGGACCGCCCGGCAGTGTTTCTGTGGGAGTTGGAGAAAGACTGGAACTTCCTCAAAACTCAGGGAAGGAACCAATTTGCCTGCACTCGTCTTTACCAATCAGTTAGACACACGGTGTCCATGCACATTAGGCCGATACGGATAGACAGGAGGATCGGGATCCAGCGACGGCGGTTTCCATGACACTTAAGCTTGGATACGGGTAGAGCTCTAACGGATAGAAGACTCTTCAACGAGGAGACCTTTCACTTTCCCTTCACCTAAATATGATTAAAAAATAGTTTTGTTATGTAAACTTTGTTTAATGAATATATTTGTTTAATATTCATTTCAATTTTGTTTTGTTTGATTTTGTTTGATACGAAAGAAAGCTTTACTCTCTGCAGACCACTCTCCTTTGCCTCTCCAGTGCAAGGAAAGCCTTTACCATCACGCTTCCATGTGATGCCAAGGCCTGTGATTCCGACAGTCTCTCCATGCATTTTTTCAAAAAAATTTTCGATTCTGTGTCACATGTTCTCTTGTATATCATTAACACCAGCTTGGTCACTGGCATCGTGTCAAAACCCTGGAAGCCTTCAGTCATCCAGCCCATCTACAAAGCAGCTGGTGCACTAACTGACCCCTCCTCTTTTCGGCCCATCTCTCTCGTTCCCTGCATTGAAAAAATGTTGAACGCATCGTTCACGGACAGATCTATTCTGATTTCACCACTCGTCACCTCTTCTCCGAATGCCAAGCAATATGGATTTCGGCTTCACCACTCCACTGAAACCGCACTAGTCGAGGTAACAGACATCATTTTGAAAGGCATGGACAACGATGAAATTTCCCTCCTGGTGTTGCTGGACCTCAGCAAATGCTTTGCCGTCATTGATCACATCAAAATGTTAAGAAAATTATACCTTTACGGGGTTTATTCTCAATGCTTTGGTAATTAACTATCAGAGCATTATCAATACGTTCGCAGGACTGCTAAAACACTTCTTCATTGTAATTCCAACCAACACTCAAGGCCCGGTCATTCAGCTCATGTCGGATACCAAAATTCTAAAGCCACAAAAAATCCAATTGACGTATATCAAGGTATGTACTTGTTGGGGCCCTCTTCTGTACTCAACCTTCTCCAACGACCTCAATCTGAATGTTAATGCAAGCATCAAACGTGTACAGTATGCCGACGATACCCAGCTCATCATTACCGGTAAAAAGCAGACCCTACATACAGCACATGATTGGAGAGATGGAAGGAGCGCTGACCACGCTCCAACATTGGTTCTCTCAGATTCGATGAATCTAAATTCAGGAAAAACTCAACTTCTGGTCTTAGGAACTCAGTACGTAAATGCTTCGCGATCTTCCCCGGTAACTCTGTCCATGAACATTGCGACAGTAACCGAAAGTCAAAGAGTAAAGAATTTAGGCTTACTTATGGAGAAAACTCTTTCCTTCGAAAACCACATAGATCAACTTGTTGGGAAGTTCACCGGTCAGCTCCTTGGACTGCATCATGCCCGGTACCGTCCAGCCCTCCTCCAACAGCAAGCACAGATCACCGGATGTGACGTCACACCTCGTAACATATAATATGAAAAAACTAAACTATCAAATATCCGAAATTTGGGATAAACTTGATTACTGTGTATTTTCAAAAATTCGTAAGCGGGCAGTGTCATTTGCAGCAGTTTGACACACGGCCTCAAAGGTGAAGGAATTCCTCCACGTTCGTGCGGCATCACTCGGGCGTGGAGGAATCCCTCTTGAAGGTACCTTTAAGTAAAAGTATCTTGGGTACCGTCTTCCTAGGGAAGCCATTAAACCGCTAGTGGACAGCCCAATCCTGTCCGTGCTGTGGTACTGTATAGGTGTATACGGAAGCTGCACAGCACAGCGTGTGCACCCAATCCTGTCCGTGCTGTGATACTGTATAAGTGTATACGGAAGCTGCACAGCACAGCGTGTGCATCCAATCCTGTCCGTGCTGTGGTACTGTATAAGTGTATACGGAAGCTGCACAGCACAGCGTGTGCACCCAATCCTGTCCGTGCTGTGGTACTGTATAAGTGTATACGGAAGCTGCACAGCACAGCGTGTGCATCGGGTGCAGAGGGTGACCAGTTTCGGTGCTCGTGTAGTTACCGGCCGTAGAAAGCGCGATCACATCAGCGACGCAGTACGTGACCTAAGGTGGTTGCCTGCACGTGAGCTTGGAATCTGCCACTCCCTGTGTCTGCTGAAACGAGTGATGGTAACGGGCGAGCCGGCTGATCTGATGCATGAATTCGTCACCAGGCGACAGTTTAGAGTCCGCACGACTCGCCAGGACGGAAACCAGTGCCTCCCGCGCATACGAACTGAGAATGGGAGGATATTTTATAAGTACCGTGCTGCAGCAGCTTTCAATAGTTTGCCACCGGCGGTTCGGGATGGCTCACTTCTCAGCTTTAAACGACCTCTGAGGAAACATCTACAAAGTGGAGGGATGTAGGAAGCTGACATCGGCCCGATGCATGACTTCTAATGGTTTTGGCTATAGGTGGATGAAGATGTACTAGAGTGAATTTGTATGTGCTCCCCTACCCAACCTGTTCTTCGACCTGGACTCACTAATAGCCATAGTAATATACGAGTTCCGTGAAGTTGAAATAAATAAATAAATAGAAAGATGCCCGACCTGGCTGAATACAGATGGACGATAAGTGGATTGAAACTCGATTTCCATCGCCAGAAACTCAATCTGCATCGTAAATACATCCGTATCCATCGCACGATCCTGATCTTATCCATCGCACAAAGGATGCTAACGATTCAACCGAATCTCTGAAAGCACACATCATTATCATAGCGTATAAGAAACATTTCTATTGGCGTTGATAGACATTCACCTTGAGATAAATTCCATAAAAATCATATTTCTGACAACGCACAGAGAGAGAGAGAGAGAGAGAGAGAGAGAGAGAGAGAGAGAGAGAGAGAGAGAGAGAGAAAGAGAGAGAGAGATACTTTGTTATCGTCGGTCAGTGGGTCGACCGAGTATCTGGGCCACCGGCGTTGCAGTTTCATTGGCGCGGAATCCCCCCAGGCTAGTCTCGCCTCGGGGCAGCGCTCAGGTCACGTCTCCAGAATTACCCCCGTATTGCTGATGAACAGCGTGATACCAGCTTCTTACACTGCAGCTGCCATTCTATATTCCGTCCCAAAGGTCGGTCGGCAGCAAGCTCAATAAGCCCACAACGCCCACTGGTTCTTAAGGTAGGCGAAAATCACTCTACCATAGGGAGGAGTGAGCGTTCCAAATTGCTCCCAGTCTCTGAACAAATGACAGCTAGTGCCCTGTAAACAGCGTTTTTTTATCGATGCGTTTTTCGGCCCTCTCACTCCGGATTGTGACTCAGTGTTTACAATTATATTGTACAATATTATATTATTAGTAATATTATTATACAATATAATAATATTATATTAGTATTATATTATTTACAATTGTAATTGTAAATGTCACCACTCGAGGTAGAGAAATTACCGATGTCGAAACAAACTGGCATCCCTTTTCCGTTAAGAGCGGTGGGAGGGAAGTGTTCGTCTTCGGTCGCCTGGTTCTCTGTAACTTACAGCGGCGAGCTAGTTTCTCCCCTGCGTCCGGCAAGATGAAACATTGGACGGGATATTGTGGGAACACGTGCGATTTTGCTCGGCCCGTCACAGATAAAACATTAGTAGACCGTGGGACCTAGCGTTATCGGCAATTTTGCCAACATGCAAAAGCCCATGGTTTAGTTTGAAATTTCCCTGAGAACGGGATGCGTTTCACCGTGTGGCAAAACAAATTAGTGCACTTTTGTATACAAACCGGAAACAAATTTCGTTCTCGTTCCTTACCTCAGTCACCGACAGAGATAAGAGACGGGACGGGAAAGGGAATGGGATGAAATGGGACAGGTGGGATGAACATATTCAGGTTTGATTTAGGACGGTACAGCAAGGTAATCACAAAGATATGGCAGGGAAAAACAGAATGAGACGGGACGAAATCCCTTACTGAAAACAAATATGTGTCAGGAGGTTATGAGACATTTAAGCGGATAACTATGTTTGTGGATACCTATTTTGAATTATTGGTGGCGCCCAAGCTTGAAATAATAACAATGCTCAAGGTATTGCTAAGGATAGTGTAAAAGAAATTGTTCCAGCCTTCTTACAGACCTGTTGAATTACATGAAATCAATTTAAAGTCCTTAACAATCAAAACGAGGAATTTTCAATAATATTGTAACATTACCTCGACGTTTCATGTGGTGTGGCCTAGAGCCCCCCTTTCAGGATATAAATCCACTTTTAAATAAAATAATTTTTTCCAAGTTGTTCTCAGTACGGATGTTGGAGTCGGAGTCTCACTAAAGTCATCAATGGACTTGTCACGGAGACCCCGACCCCACCACCCAAACAAGAGACTCCCACAATGAAGGGTTAATTTAGAAGCCAAAGTTTAACGTCCCACAAAGCACAGGGACGGCCGCCCCGCTCAGGTCACCCTCTCACCAGTCAGTTGCCAGCCGACCTGTACGTCGGGTAAACTATTGAGCACCGGAGCGTCTCAGGGGAACCGATCCTATGCCAGGACATGCACTGCCACTGCATGTTTCTGAGCCGCGGGCCGCAGCCCAACACTCTACCGACTGAGCTACCGGGGCGGCCACTACATTGCATGGATCACCATGGATGGAACATCCATGGATGTTCTCTTTGGTCTAACCCCTGGAATCCAGGATGCAAAATTGATGGAATTCAGTCATTATAAATTCGGGCAGGACCCTTCGTCAGAATAGCAATACAAGCATAGATGGCTGGCAAATTTTGTACCTAGTCATTCCATCACTAATAATTTTTTCAGTAATCTACCGCCTACACTGAGATTCCGATAACATGCTCCTCTGCACTGGAAGATTGTGGTTATTCGATGACCAATAATTACCGATATTTTGTTAGTTATCCGATCTATTACCTAGACTGATATTCAGATAAAGAGCCGTGCCAGAATATATAATCACTCTGAGTCTGCTTTATTTTGTATTCCGGGTTCAAGGAGATATGCCAAAGAACATCTTATCAACCTACAATCATGCTTCTCGTTGTAGTATTGCATAACTTATCACTATTTGAACTAGTACTATTTGTACTATTTGCAATAGTACGGAATGGTTTGGGTACTAAAATGTTCCACCACGCTGTCTCTAGTCGCCAGCCCTCCAGTATTCCAATCGCTAGTTATTGGCAATTCAGTCATCCTTGGTAAATGGTCATTCAGAGCCATGCAACAGTTCTCCGCTTGGAAAACACTCTCGTGTGAAAACAGCTACTGGTATTTCGGGGGAATTCGATATTGCTTAATAACAACAATAGTGTCCGAGGTACGAACAAATCAAATCTAGACGTGTCACTGGGTTACAAAGGATTGCATGAGAGTGATTTACAATTATCTTATTTGCTTTTGGTTATGCTGCCAGTTATTTGGGTGGGCGAGTGGAGGCGAAGCGGGACAGAGTCCCATAGCCCGTTCTTTGCAAGTCCCTGGATTTTTAAGGCCATACTGTGGAGTCGTTTTGTGGATCTCGTTCGACTTCCTCCAAGAGATATTGGGTCGAGCCGACTGTATTACAGTGCTTGTCGCGATGATCGTTCGAATATGGGGATAAAGGCACAAGAGAACACACAGTACAAGTTGAGCTCAGAAAAACATGCGACATCAATAATCACACGGACAGCAATAAACCATGACTTCCTAGAACGACCTAGAAATTATAAATACATTAAAAGGTAAGTTTTAAAACGATCTTTAACATGGAAATGCTAGATACTTCCTATAATTCGTCGGGCCTGTTCCTGGATGGAAGCTCCTCTTGATCTTGTGGTTAAATAAAATGTTGATCATAGTGTTTTTGAATGTTTTCTTGATTTTACATGATGTATCGTAGGCTTTCTGATTTATATTTTGAATGTTTGTATAATACTGTTTTTATATTTGATTAGATAATATGTATTTTATAGTGTTTTTTTTCGTATCGTAAATAGAAGTTTGCATTATATGGAATCATAAGAGGTATTTTATAGTTTGGATTTTCACCATAAATAAGTGAATGTTGTGTGTTTTTATTTAACATTTAACCCCGCCCCTTCACCCTGTTCTCTATCCCTTTATAGTCCCACTTCTATATAATTAATAAGTGGTATTGTGTATTGCGTGTTTTATTGTAGCTGTCTTAAACCCCTCCCTCTCTTGCAACCCTAGTACTCTAGCGTTTCCATGTTAAAGATGGTTTTAAACTTTACCTTTAATGTATTTTAATTTCTTGGTCGTTTGAAGTAATGTTTATTGTGTCGTGTGATTATTGATGTCGCATGTTTTTGAGTAACTTTTGTACTGTGTTTTTCTGTGCCTTTTATCCCTTATTCACGATCATCGCTGACGAAGCACTGTAATGCGTACAAGCTCCCCCCAATATCTTCTTTGAAGTAACGAGTCTCTGGATTTGTTGTCAACGACTTAGACATTTGATACCAAAACGCGTGTGATTTTTTTCTGCAAAGCCCAGTCAGCAGAAATCAAGATGTACATACCTAGTGGTTTATAAGCCGCTACCGTGTAAATTTTAAAGGACACCAACAATTTTTTTGTAGCCATGAAGCCGCAGATTACTGACCAGTGTAGCCGGCCAGACCCAGCCATTGTCGCAATAATTTAGCCAGCTGCCACAATCGCGAGTCGTTTTATTCTCATCAGGTCCTCGGCTGTTATACCTACTTCCTGCGATCGAGCATTAACCCGGGCGACATATTGTAGAAACGACCCACAAATCAGAGGGAAATCAATTACCCGGGCCCGATGCCATTCTTCACCCACATTGGAACGGTGGGTGTAACTCGTCGGTGGGCGATATGGGTTTGATCAGCCCTAGAGCAGTCGACTGGCGACGTCGGCGGGGGCACAATCACAGGCTCTCGACTACACTAACCAAGCCAGTCGGGCGTCCTCCAGTCACGCAAACGACAGCTGGAACGGCCGCTGAGTGGCCGCCGGGTCACGCACGCTCGGCGCCAGTTGACTTCATTTCGGAATGGCTGCTGAAAACGGCTCCAAGGAGTGGTTGTTTCTTGCCCTGAAGTGCGTCGAAAAGCGATGGCGAAAATTCAAACGCACGGAAGTCACACCAGGTCAAGAGGTGTTTTTGATTATTTAAGGTAGCCATACATACCCTGTTACACAATACCTGCACTTGTGAACGTGTTGAGTGGGCGACACGCATTTGATATAGGGAAGGGGCTCATCAAGTGCCTCGCAATGCATAAAAAGAAAACAAATCAGGAGGAAATACCATAAAGGTGGAGATGTTGTTGTAAACGTCCGAGAACAAATCAAGTACTATTTACATTACCGACTGCTCTCCAGAGGCTTGCCCGATGGTCGTGGCAAGTTTCAAAATATTTCTTCGTAGCCTTGCATTTTCTAGATCAGAATAAAGCTCGTTATTTTATTTGTTTTTAAAAATACATATACTGATATAATATGCAGTCTACGTATCTTGAAAGGCCAGAGTACTATACCGCTTTTTGGAGCAATAGGTGAAGTCAATCGGAGATTTGCTGCATCTGGTGGTGGTGGTAAAGCCCAAATGCATAATCAAATGAGACAGACAGCGTGCCCACACAATGCACAAGCACCGTTATCATACTTCCTCCAGAGAGGGGATCCAGGTCATTGCCTGCACCTCCCCAAAAAGGTGAACAAGGGGACCAAAAATACACCTTTGCCTACCACGGTCTCCCAGACAATCGCGTTTTCTTTGCAGTTAATGCACCACCATTTTTCGGCCACCTCGGAAAATTCCGAGCCCAGTGCTCTTCACACACACATAAAGCCTTTACAGGGAAGGCTTTATGTCTATACAAATAATCTCCTTTACAGACCCTGCCTTTACAGGGAAGAAGGAGGTGTTGTAACCCCCCCCCCCCAAAGACTGTCACAACGAGGTTCACGTCACTTTGCAGGGGTATGGGGCAGCTATTGCACATCTTTGAAGAAAAATCCGGGTTACCGGGCAATGACGTCATTCCCGGAAGTACCTATGTAATGCATATTTTCGGTTTTCAAGGCTTTGTAGTATTGCCTTTCCTAGGATCGAGCTTGGTAAGACATGCTATAACCTCAGGTGAGGTTCTGGGCCTGTCTTAACCTCCTGCGGCCTTAGCTAACATTTTAGAAATTGTTTGGCGTTGGGTGACCTTCGATGACCTATATTGAGGCTTTGCCAACCGAATCCTAACGTTTGACTTTCTGGGAATATCCAGGGTCAAATTTTAAGAATCTGTTAAAATGTAGAATTGTCAATGCCCGCAATCACAACCAAGTCTGACAACATACATGCTTCGGCCTCTGATTCAAGCAATAACAACCTGAAAGAAGGCTGGGGGGGGGTGGAACATTCTATTAGCTGCCGGCCTCGGCTCCTTCTGCGGTTCGCAATATGCGGCCCACAGTACGTTTCGGAGACTGCTTTCAACCATCACTACAGTCGTTACTAATTGAAAAGCTCCTACCAAAGACTACTTAACAATTAGCTTCTGTCAAAATTCAAATGGTTCTGAACAAATCCCCAGATCACTTCAGGTGTTCATCACAAGCACACCAATGCATGTGTGAGCTTGCAAGTTCATGGGTAGAATGTGCAGGCTCCTCCAGTTTTCATGCAACCAATTTACAAAGAAAAATAATGACTCAAATCGCCGGCTTCGCGGACTCCTGCGAGGTTCTCCCGATCTAACTCTCAAGGTCCTCTAGAGAATCACTCTACCATATGGAGGAGTGAACGTACTAAGGCTCTGGGTCTCCAAACAAATAAACTGTCGGCTGATGTTCTGTAACCAGTATTAGGTTTTACGTTTTTCGATACGTTTTTCGACCCTCCCACTCACAACTGTGACTCAGTGTGTTTGCAAATGTCGCCTCTCGACATAGAGGGATTGCTAATGCCAAAACAATCCACATACCTCTCATTTTTGGGCAGCCTTACCGGGGTGAACTCAATTATACCGCCCCACCAGTCACAGCATTGACTTCCCCCTCACCAAAAATCGCCTCACACAAATACGTAATGATCACTTGAACTGAACTCTAGTTTTTACCATTTTGTTCCAATGCGATAGCACATTTTAATTTATGTATAGCTGACTGCTGAAAGCCATGAACAGGCGGACTGTACCACCTCTTCCTCCCCCAGGACGCGTCAGTGGGCTATAGTTGGCCATTAGGTCATGGCAACTTACAAACCCGAAACTGCAACCGCCCTGACTGTGCCTGATAATTGGAAAAGTATATTCCTAACCTCCGCTATCATACGGCAGAATACAGTTTCCAGCTGCTGCGGTGGCCTGCGGCCTCACCAAACGAAGAGCACAGGCCACCACAACACCGTCTGTTTTCGGAGCAGTCGTGTGAGGGCATGTCCACAGTGCACTAGGTCGGAGGGGAGAGGCTGCACGGCACTCACGTCGGCAGCGATGCCACACACTTGAGGGATGAGAAGCCACCATTGGTGCCGCCAAAGCACCATCATTACGCCGTATTGACCACGCCACAAGGACAGGGTAGGTGAGCGGCGAAAGTAGGCTCGTCTCAAAGGGCATATGGCACCTCCAGGGCATTGGAACGGGGCCATCAGTATCAGCCGGGTAAAGCATACTGAAATAGCTTTTGGTCTCATATTTCGGTTCTCCCAGCGCTCACACTGTGAAGGGATTGTGACACCTTCGTAATGGGATACGAATTGAGATTGTCATGTAATGAAGCATTTCGAGAAACCATTTGTTGGAAATTTCGTTTGCCCCAAACTTATCGTTCGCGGACAAAAAGTCAAAATTCACTATTCTTCCCCCCCTCCCCCCCAGTGGTTACGTGATACGAGTTGAGCTTGGTAAAGTGACGTATTACTGGAGCCCAACATGCCTCTCAAGCCCCACGGCGTGTGCTGCGCGGACAATTTTTATTGCTTAGACCTCTTTGAAACTGACGTGCTAAACGCGGCATTGATACTCGCAATTATAAATGCGTATAACTTGCTTCCATGGCTAGATTGAAAAATAAAATATATCGTAATATATGAAGAAAAATGACAATATTTTTAAGTTTCCGCTTAGGGACTTAATCATAGACTGTTTTAGCTAAAAACACTCCATTTTTATTCGTATTCTTGTATGGCACAGCCAGGCAGCGAAGTTTACTGTACGTATGAGAACATGATGTACCTCCATATTATGGTATCACCACGCCGATGTGAGGGTTTTTTACCTCTTGCGAAGAAAGTAAATAATACAATACATTAGGCTAATTAGCTATTATTTCCAGCAGAAATAAGGCCAAATTAATCATTTTCGATACAAAATACCCCTAAAACACTCCAGGCTTAAATAGCGCCAAGGTGTCATTCCATTTAAGAGCAACGGCGCATCATCAGCGTGCTGTTTAAAGCACAAGGATACTAAGACCACCCCTCCCCTATGCCTTCGATGGGCATGGCGGCTAGTGGCGGCAGTTCAAAGACGGCGGGACCCGGAGTATCAAAAAAAAGACAAAAAGAATTGGCGTGGAGCCCCCGCGTTGGTGTTGCCACCTTCCTTTAGCAGTTTTGGGATTCTGTGAAGTTCAGCTAGTCATCGGTCCCTGAAATAGACTAAGACCTGCAACTGCTTTGGACCCCTGGGATGGTGTAAACCCTTGAGCTGGGCTGGGCCCTTTACATGTTCGGGTCCCCTGCAGGCATCTTGAGAACCCTGGGCTAAACTGAACCCCTAAGAGTTGGGACATGAGCCCCTGAGCTCATCGTGGGCCCCTTATCTGGTGCATTGGCCCCTGAACTTTTATGGGACCTGCCACATGGTTTTGGACCCCTGAGCTGGTCTGCACCCCTGAATTGAATTTGTGCCTCCTGAGATCAAAGTTTCGTAGGGGCCATTAGGCTGTTCTGGGGCCCGCTTATCTTGAGACACATGGGCTTATATGGACCCGTGAGTCGACACTGGGACCTCTGAGCTTTTTGGGGCCTTTTATCTTGCCTTACCCTCCTGAATTGATATGGGACCTCCCTCAGATGTTTTTGGGAGAGATGTTTTTGGGACCCCTGAGATGTTCTGGAACCCATCAGATGTTCTGGAACCCCTGAGTTGGTTTTATGCGTACTGAGGTGGAGTTTCACTAGGAGCCCCTGAGCTGCTCTGGGGGCCCTTGAGAGACTCTTGCACAGGAGGTTCTAGACTTGAGCTTGAGGCCCCTCGGTATCGTTCTGAGTTTTTCTGAACCCCTGAGCGGCTTTGGGGTCCCTGAACAGGCCTGGCCCCCTGAGTTGTTGGTGGGTCCTCTGACGTGATATTGGGTTCCCTCAGTTGATCTGGGGTCCCTTTATATAGCCAGGCCCCCACAATGATCTTGAAACCCATGTGTTGGCACTGGAGCGCTCTGCGCTTGTCGGGACCCTTTAATTGGTATCAGCTGGTCTTGGGCCCCTGAGTTGGTTGTGAGCCGCCGGAGAGGGGTTTTGTAGGTAGCCCTGGACTGTTCTGGGGCCGTGAGATGATTTGCTTATGAGCTTACAGGCTCAGCCTTAGACCCTGAGCTGGCTCAGGGGCCATGAACTGGTCTGGGGCCCCTGAAATAATTTACTAAGGAGGTCTCTGGCTTGGTCATAAGGCCCTATCTGGATTGGTGTCCTTGAGCTGGCAAGAACCCTGAGCTGGTATTGGTCCTTTAAATGGGTATGGGTCTTTTCGCATGTCAGGCCTATTGTGCTGATTTAGGTCCTTGAAATCGTGGGGGCCCAACTGGTCTGGCCCACTGGTTTTTTTAGCCTGCTTAGCCGATTTAGGGCCCTACAGGGGTCTTGTTCCTGAGCTGATCTGAGGCCTTTTCGAAGGTCGGGGTCCCTCCTGATCTTGAAACCCCGGTGCTGGCACTGGCACTTTTTGAGCCGTCAGGAGCCCCTATCTGGTCTGGAACGTTTCAACTAGTATGGCCCCTCTCGGCTAATCTTTAGTCCCATGAGTTGGGTTTGGGCCTCCTGAGAGGGAGTTTTGCAAGGGGGTCCCTAGGCTGTTCTGGTACTCTGAGAGAGGTCAGGATACAGGAGCTTACTGACTTTGTCTTGGGGCGTAACCTGGTATGGGGCCACCTGAGCTGGTAAGGACCCCTGAGAGGAGCTACATAAGAGGTTTCTGATTCTGTCCTATGCCCCCTAGCTGGATTAGAGTCCCTTGAGCTTACAAGTGCCCCTGGGCTGCTATCGGGTCCGTTTAACGTATGGGCCTCTTTTGCTTGTTTGCGGCCCCTTGTGCTTATCTGGGGCTTCGTGAGTTCATCGAGGCACCCAACTGGTCTGGCCCTCTTAGTTTGTATGGGCCTCCTGAGCTTAGTGTCTTGGCCTGAGCCTCCTGAATTGATACTGGACCTCTTAAGAGAGAGAGTTTCACAAAAGGCCTCTGGGCTGTTCTGGGTCCTTGGGAGGGTATTGCACAGGAGCTTACTGGAGTGATATTCGGGCTCAAGCTGGTTTGGGGCCCCTGAGCTAAAAAGGGCCCCTGAGGTAGAATGTCAAAGGAAATAGTGATCTAGCCTACGGCCCCTGGGAGAAATTATGTAAGAGGTTCCTGACTTGGTCCTAGGGCCACTAGATGAATTGGTGTCCATAGAAGTGACATTGGGCCTGTTTAACTAGTATGGATACAATTTGTTTGTCTGGGCACGTTGTTCTGATCTGGGACCCCATGAGCTTTTTAGAGCCCTTAGCTCGTCTGGTACCCTGGGTTAGTGCTGGGCCCATTTAGCTGACCTGGGCCCACTGAAAAATATTTTTCAGAAGGTTTCTGACTTGATCTCGGGATCTCTGAGCCAGTGAAGGGCCCCTGAGAGACCAAATTGGGCGTCTGTACCCACAGTCATGTATCGGAGAGAAATTGTGGTTGTAATTGGTGTTTGCAGGAGATCCGCTATTTGTTATTCGCTATGGTTTCAGTACTCGGTACAACGTGATGGGACCCTGCGTGAAAAGTGGTGGGCGGAGGGGGGACATAATATTATCTGTCCTCTCCCACTCTCAAAAGTAGGGGACGCATCTCCCCGTCCCCCCAGCGGCGGGACCCATGATTCTATACACGAAAAAGTATCAAGAAAGTGGTTTAATGGAAGCTATTGAATTTTTCACACATTCAAGGAACTAATTTTCGTGGCATAATTTATTTTTATATTTCCTTAGATATATGCTGCAGTTTTTTTTGTCATGGAATTTTAGAAGGCAAAACCATCGAGTGAGGGAGAAAGGGGGAGAGACAGCTTAGGGAATGAGCCAATTTTACGGAAACAGCATACTGGAGCTAGCTATCGCCATGCTGTAGCATGCCTCAGATTCTGTTTATTTATATCATCAATATATTTTATTTTAATAATATTTTAGGGCTATAATGATGCGCCAATTGCTGGGGTCATAAGACTTCTCAGAAGGGGAATACGCTAGGCTTGAACATTGAAATGTATTTTGATTCCACACGATGATGTTGTCTGCTGCCAACACTTTTTCATTGAGGAACAGATTAACACGCGCATTGACGGGGGGCGGGTACCCGCCCCCTCGGGTTTTTCGGAGACAGCAGAAAAACGGCGGCGCGCAGCGCCGCCGTACTTGGTATACCTTTTCCCTCATCATTTTTGCAGCTTCTGTGGAAAATTTTAAGGATATGTCATTTCAGGTCAGGTCACCAGTACAGGTCAAGTGACCCGACCTCAAAAAAAGTTTAAGATAGCATAAGTCGGAGCAGGGTGAACTTATCCAATTGAAACTCATATCACATAATGGGCTCACCGAGTTCTTTAAAATATGTTCCGGTATTTTTTATATCGATGACCTAAGGTCAGGTACGAAGCATGACCTCTCCATTGGTAATACATGGGAAATATGGTTTTTTTTTTACTGAATAACTCAGTAACGGATGGTCATAGAGCGTTTATTTTAGCTTCATTAGACTCGCCTTGGCTTTGCGGTTCTAATGATATGCATTTTATATAATTTGACCCTGACCTGACCTCAGGTCAGGTCAAATCTTTGATTTGACCTAGCAAGGGCAAATCATATATCATTCGATTCAGCTTGCTGCAAGGATTCATAGAGTTCAAGTAGTTTTGCTCTATTTTTACTTGTTCAGGTGTAATGGCCGAAAAACTTAATTTACATGTTATCCCTATGACGGCATGTTTTGACCTCTGGTGACCTTAAATATGACCTGACAAAAAAATGGTTCAAATATTTTCGATGGAGAAGCGGATGGGCTACCCAACGCCGTTTACCGTTTTTTGCTACCTACCGTGGTTCTCGAGATCTTAGGGGGGCGGGTACCCGCCCCCTTCGTCAATCCGAAGGTGGCTCAGACCCCCGTCAATGCGCGTATTAAAAAGCGCACGGTACGTTATAATCGCTATCCTCTCAAAGACCAAGACAACGGCAAAGGTTTAGACCCGTATCTCATTTTGAGTTTCCGGAAAACATCTGTTGAATGCTCGAAGTGTGTTGAAATGTGCATGCCGGTTTTGTCTCCCATGATCCGGCTCGTGTAAAAATCCCACCATCATACGGCTTTATAAGGTTTATATAGGCATTGCCCGAATATTAGTGTCTTGATTTTCTTACGAAAAACATCCACTCCTGCGGCCTCGACGGGACCGGGAACCCCCTGGTTTGAAAAGAGATCTCCACCCCTGCCTCAAATGTCGAGTTCTGGGACAAATAGCATATAAAACCTGGAGTTTCCCGGTATGGTCTATCAAATGGGCATCTCGGTTCAAAGCCCGTCATAAATATGCCACTATTCACTTTAAGCCACGTCCTTAAGTATATGTATTCGGCAGCCAGCGCTAGGAGACTGCAAAGGCTGCGAGGCTGTATCAACAGCCGACGGCCGCATTCACAGCAAATTGTACCACTGATGCGCTCGGACCAGAATCACCCACTCCGAGGCTCCGTGTCTTCAAAGTGGCAGCGGCTCTCGCCAAAAAAACACGTGATCATCTCGCCAGGCAGACTGTATTTTCCTCTACATGATCAACACAACCGAGACCGCACGCACCGAGGCAGCGACATAACAAGCAGCTTCAAAAGACGGGTCGTACACCTCATTCATCCATGTACCGGACGCACACCGAGGCGGAGGGCGCAGTCGGCGTCCAGAGGTCCTGGAACCGGTACCACCGCAGCATCGCCTCTACGCCGAGCCCGAGCCTTCTGCTGCCTCCTCTGTAACGGGAGCGTCCAGTTAATTCTCGGCACACGCTCATGGTTGGGCTGTTGTATACATGTATTGCGCGGACGCGGCAAGAGCAGCGGTTTCCCTCTGGCCGAACAAAACTGTTGATGGACAACGGTTATGTCTTTCGCGATTACACTTTATGACAGTTCAGCTATGTCCAATCGTCAGCATTACTCTTGGGCAACACTCCAGTTCGTACCCAAGTACGTAGTTACGCAGGTATTTACCCTTGATATATGAACAATTTCCGTACGTTTCATCAACTTACAGGCCACAAAAACGCATTCAACAACTCATGTACGGGGTGTCTGGTACGTTTGTTTTGCCCCAGGACCAGTCCTCTCCCAGAAGGGCTTTGGAGTCGATAATTCCTTACCATTATTACATATAATTTATTCATAAGCTTTTGGAATAAAATGCATATTGTTCAAAGAATGCCAGTTTTTGATTGCTCTAAAATCTAATGAACATAGTTATGTTTATCAAAATAGAGGAAACGTCTTGCGGCCTAAAACAAATATTTCATTCAAATAAAAAGCCCGTGCTTTATTTGCTTCCTACCAAGATCCGCAGTGATGCAGTCGCAGCTGCACGATTTACAAACTTATTTCACTGCCTATATTTTGTCAAGGTCGCACCATTTCTCTATATCACGACCCATATCCGCCCTTCAGAGTTCCAAACGAAAGTACGTTTGACATCAGGATCACGTTTTGAACTCATCCAACCGGCTCGTAATAATACACACTTGATGGATGGTACGCACTATTGAAGTCCGTGCCCTGAATGGACTTCTCATGTATCCGGGGTAATTGGACATCACAGTTGTCAGCGACTGCGTACGTTGCACAACGTCTATCAAACCACCGGCTTACATTCCAGCAGGGGGCGCCTAGTGCGACTCAGGCCAATCACGTGACCCGTTCAGAGCCATGCATGGACACTGGACAGAGCTCTGATACAGGTATCTAACGAAAAACACTAGCTTTTTTCATCCGAGGATTTCGGGATACCTTAGCGACGGAATACACATCAATATCACAAACGTGCATAGTTACTTCTTCATGACACCAGCCTTTGTCAATTTCCGTCACACTCCTCCTGCCTCACCGTGGGTTGGTCCAAGTTTAGTTAACAAAATATACTCCAGGGGGTGATTTCAATATTCACTCCATACTTGTTCTTCAAAATTTGAAGATTACAAAAATATTTCTCTAATTATGCACCATAACAGGCTAACTAAAGGCAAGTCCAAAGTTTGACTTATTGGGTATTTACAGCTATGAAGAAATACTTTGCACCTTCACACATTGCGTCTAAAAACGCAGATGACAAGGTTTCAGCTATAGATTACATTTTTGTTGGGGTTTTAGGGTGTTCGTTGGTTTGGCTCACGTCTGTCAGGAGCATTTGGGCGCCTAATGAGAACTTAAAGAAAATATAGTTTTATACCAAAATATTGATCAGTTCACCGGCTTTCTAACGATAAGGAACTTGTCTTAAAACATTTTAGAGCCCCAATTTGCCTAAATATGTACTAAGGATTACCATAAAAGGTAAAGCTTTCTTTCAAGAGGTTTTGGGACCTTCGAATTTAAGGTCCCGTGAGACTACAACATGCTCTTTACCTCAAAGTGTCCTATCTGAAAAAAGTTTGAAAAAGTTCCAGTCAGGCTGAAGGGTGTTTATGTCCTGCCCTCTTTCGGATAAAACCAGACGCCAAGGCGGAGACACAGCTAATGTGTGCAAGATAATTAGCAGTCACCTGCCGTTGACATCAGTGAAGTGCAGAGACACCGTTAACGAGTGGAGCAGAGAAACGGCCATCCGGAGACGGCACCGTTACACGGCCGTCAGTACGCCGTGCTTGCACCCCTGGCCTTGGAAACAATAGCCATATCGCAAACCTATGGAATATGGAGTCCTGCGTAGCCCATATGATCCTATAGGAATCGTGGGCGAAACCCCTCGAGCGGCGTCACTTATGGATACATCTGACTCCGGAATATGATATCAGCGCGTAGATGTATGCTTTAAATTTTGCTGATTGAACTTCGACTGCAGCTGCTCAGGAATAGCTGTGTTCCGATGCAAGTTAAAATTGAAACTTAAACTTAAATCCTCAAAATCAATCAAGCTGACACAAACTGTAATCGAATTAATCACGTACCGCTAAGAGACGATCTGCCCTCACATTTGTTAGAAACTCACACAAGCTATCGTTATCAACTAGACGCAGCAACATAGAGAGATAATTATACAACGCAATCCGGGTGAGATAAGGCATTAACGCACCAGCCTATTTCAAAATCATTCAATATACCATGCCAGTACGTTGTGGCAAGTGCGTTCACTTCCCTACACGTACAGACGACCCCGAACAAGCGACATTGGTAGCACAAACAGCAGCAAACATAACACATTAACAAATGAACACTTCAAAAGGCATAATTAGCCGTTGGACAATCAACCGTAGTAGGCATAACTCCAATCAATCAAACATGCACTAACGGAGACAAATTTCGCACTTCATGTGAAGTGTGCCAGTTTCATTAGTGCTCACGATTCTATATTTGACGTCCGCTGGTGTTTACCTGTCTGAGTGGGCCGGGGACGGGGCGGGGGCGGGGAAGAGGGGAAAGGCACGACCCTAAGCGCTGACAGTATTTCGCTGTCGCGCCTACGCGAGCTATTGGGCTGCAGTCGGGCATTCATTAAGCAGCGTGGTGGCGCTGCGCGACAACAGGAACATCAATGATTAATTCAAACGGCCGCTACGCCGCGCATAAATGCCGCTCCGCCAGGCCCGTCAACCGCATGCAACACTGGATACACGGTTGAAGCGAATCGTCATACGTGCCATTTGATGCTGGGACACTTGTAGAGTGGAGGAGGTCTTTGGTTGAACACTGCTCGCGCACGGACCCCAAGCACGGGAGCAGCACATTAGACAGTTCCATGAAATACGTCCAAGGCCAAACATCACTCATTCTGGTCATTGTATTAAATAAACTGTTCATATAAAAGGACAAGGACAGAGAGGAGAATGTGACACCATGCATCTTAAATTATACCGAACAACGTAGAAAAGTGCGGTTTTAGTTATCCAGCAGGAGTCTTTCGTTCAAATTAAAGTGCGAGCGAGTGGAAATGCCCTTGTTGCCCGAGCCATGAGCGAGACTTTCGAACAGACACTACCCACCACGAATATTAAAACGTTATCAATTCAATTCCTTTCTTTTCTACAACATCATGATCACTCAAGATCCGTCTAGAGCCAGCCAATAGTTGACAGCTTTTAACAGCAGCCAGAAAAGCGCTGCTTCGGCACACCGAATGGAGCTAGCGAGCCCGGACCAAACATTTATCAAATGTTATGGCATTTTAAGTGACGATCACGTCCGCTTAGCTCCAATTGAACGTTTCGTGTGACGGTCAGACATAAATATGGCATCAACTCAATTAAAGCCAACAACTTTTGCCCATAAGCGATACGTTACGATGGCTGCACGCTGCTTCCGCGTAAGCCCATGCAATAAACTCAGATGTCTGCCATGACCATAGTCTTCAACCAAACGACCGCATTGCTCCTCGTCCAATACAATTTCTTTCCACTATCAACAAAGACTACAGAGTGAATTCCATCGCTTCCTCCTTCCTGATTGAAGTAATGTTTTGACGAAATAACCGAGCAGCATATCACTTCCCGACAGCTGACAGAGGAAGGTATATACGCAAGCGAAGGCATTCCTGACCTCACTCCGTCTGGTAGAAAAAGGGAGCCCATTTATGGTCTCACGTTTCGGAAAATATAATTCAAGTCACTGAAGAAAACAATACATAAGCACTTGGCACACACTTATATCCATTTTACTTACATTATTTCAAAGTATTTGCTAATATGCCTTTCACTAATATGCCTTTCGGAGGTCGATGAATTCGAATATATTTCAGATGTAGAAACACAATTCTGTTTTAGAATATGGCATCTTTTTACAATACTATAGATAGTATTGATTCACTCTTGATAGATCCTTGCATAGATGACACGTGACGTCACTCGGGCGTGAAAGAAACCCCTTTGGACGTACCTTTAAATAAAGGTATCTTGCGTACGATTGACAGTCGATCTGCAAAAAACGCGTCGCGAAAAACGCGCCCAGTTTGAAGACGAGATCACACTAAAATTGAAGGAGCATAGAAAGTTGTAAAAAAACACAAAGCGCGGATACTTACCCACAACAGATACAACGAATCACAATTAATAATAATAATGATAAGTACTGTGCGACAATCAAGCCCGGACTATCACTGTTTAAAATAAGTCATTTAAGTATGCGTTCATGCCGCTGGGTACTAGAGTTTTTAGCTATAAAATGAAAAAAACTTCCATTACCCTACAGTAAATATACCAACTTCCCCATTTCTCTACGACTCTAAATTTGGGATCCGAAGATATACTCCGGTTGATTAAAGTGGTATGCGACATTAGCATTTTTCCGTGTCCTGATATCCGAACGACGTTGGCTTAATCTCTCCGACCGGAAATAAGTGGTTTCACCCACATATCATTCGCCACTTTTACTGCAGATGAGTTTCCAGAATCTCAAACTTACAGTCATGGAGAAATGCAGGAATTTGGATTACATATATCGCAGAGTAAGGGAGGATTTTTTATTCTAGAGCTTAAAACATTAGTACCTACAGGAATGAACACATAATTGCATAACTGAAAAAATTGTTCGGACTCGGTTGCCGAACAGTAATAAATACGTTTAATAATTGTCTTTTTTTATGTCCTTTTGTTTTTTTTGTTTTATAAGTCCTTGTATCTATTGTGTGTCACAGTGTTGGTGTCCGTGCTTTGTATCTTCTTTACAACTCTATAAGTTCCTGCAAATTTAGTGTGATCTCATCTTCAAACTCGGCACGTTCTTCGTGGCACAATTTTTACAGGTCGACTGTCAATCATACCGCCCCATAACCATGCCATAAAGATACCTATGTACGGGTGAGCAAGAACATCAAAAAATACCGTTTTTAACTTAAGAACATTAGTGATTTTTAAAAGAAGCTCGGAAATAATTTAGTTTTAAACTAGCACTTCACTACTTAGCTGCATTTTGCTCCTGTTTCAGTTATTTGTATATACCGGTTTGAAGCCACACTTTTTTGCTTTGGAATTCTTAATATACCAACATTAAAAGCTTATATATTTATCTTACGTTCACACCTCAGACTGTTATATACCAGGCATTGCCCAGTCTGGTAATTTTGTAGGAAAAACAAAATCCAATATTCTAGCTGCAAATTGAGTCAGTTTTACAATCCCTAAACATGTCTCACTCTGATCAAACTCATGCATAAGAAATCACTCAGTGAGGTATCTTTTACCTTCGTAAATGGTGAGCACCAGCCGTGAATTTGGACAGTTTTGGCTTTACGACAAGCATATTTGTTTTTGCTTTGACAGGGCTGATACTGCGGAAGTAATTACGTAGCCCGCTCTCTTGTTGTTCTGGCGGTCGGCGGGACAACCTTTATCCAATGAACTTGAACTTATGTCCTGTGCTAGAGCTCGCCTACAAACTTGCCCAGAGAAATAAAGGCTATAAACACAAACTTGCACCCCATTCCCGGGTTTCGACCCTGCTAGGAAGTAATCAGAGGATATTACATGTCTACACATTGAGTGAACGGCGCAGAAATAAGGTAGCACCTAGCACGCTCCTGTAAGTGGTGTTCTAGTATATTCACATGTCCACGCCGTCCACGTCTATTTTGATCTGACGGGTTTCCACCGATCTATATCTTCGCCGGAAAAAAATAAAGGAAGCTGAGTAGCATTGAATCCAGAGGGTTACTAGCCCCGGTTAGAAATTCAAGCCGCCACCAGACACGCTTTAAAGGGAATGTGGCACCTTCACAACGTGATTTTAACTGAGATAGCCGAGTTGTAAAGCAGGTAGGAAAACCCGGTACTCCATATTTAATTTGTCTTGGAACTCGATATATCCGTAGAAAAAAGCTAAAACCTACCTGACACCAGCCCCCCTCAGCCCCCCGTTGCCGGCGGCCATTGTTGTGAGCTACTGGTGTGACGACATATGCTGACGTCACGATGAGCATCAGCCAATCGAAGCCCTTGAAGCGTTTCAAGTATGGTAGTGGTTGCCAGACCGTGACATCATCCACAGTCTGATATTTATTTCCTTTTCTAGATGAGTATTTTTAAAAACCAAATATTGAGCTTATTGTACATTTTTCAGAGAAATCATGAGTGGTTTCATTATTTTGGACTAAAAGTACGCCTAATACACTATATTCCAGGATTCGACCAAGGTGTCACATTCCCTTTAAGTTCAGCCAGCAGCCCTGTCCCATAATCAGCAATATCAGCCCAGTACACCGTTCATATTCATGTAGCTGCGTGAATAATCCAGTTTCCTTTCTTTTTCCATTAATGGTTTGTCACGCCTGTGAGAAAACAATTCGCAGTCAATCCACCGAAGGCTCTCCTGTCTGCGCCACCACTTTATGCCTGTCCCGAAGTCATTGAAGGTGGAGCTAGGTCGTTCTGGTTTGGTCGATTGTGTTATTATCCCCAAAATGACAGCGGCCAAGTTTAGGAAAACCAGTCCCATCAACCACCGTACGGTTTCAATATGTTCAACGCCACTGGGACTTCATGTGACTGACAGCATCATTAGCTATTTCTCCATCAATTTTCCCATCAAACCGCAACAAATCAAACACTCACCTACGAAATCAAGATGCTTTTCCTGTCAGAACTCTACCCTTTGGCATTTAGCTTACAAATATTTGCGAGAATTTCTTTCTGGCATTATTCAATCGTGTTCTTGTCTGACAACCTCTTTGAAGACGATATTTCGAAAGAAAACCAGCGAGTCTAGAAATCAATCGATTCCGGACCAGGAACAGACTTTCCACTTACCTGAGCCTATTCTAGAGCCTACACTTAACCAGGACACTACCTCATCAAAAAGTGAAGAACAGCCAGCTCTGTTAAGAACACAACCTGAACTTCCAGCCCAACCTTCTACCCGTTTGGTAACTTTGTCGGAAACGGATATTAGTCCATCACTGTCACAAATACTGGAAAAGGGCCCGAACTTCGCTATGACTAGAAACATCTCAACATCTCTTCTAAGTGACGTCGAGGTCGGGATTGAGAGAGCTTTCTACGGATATAAATGGAAAGATTTCTTTCAATCAAAGAAAAGAGAGACAGAAACAAACCAGACAAATACCAACAGCCAACTTCAACCTGATACGGGCACGTCTCGACCATGTGATAAGCCCCCGTTGCCCAAACCTTTCTTCCCAGACTCTGATGCCTCCCAGCCACCCAAACCATCGAAGCATACGGCGCTTCACCTGGAGGAGACTAAAACTAAAATAATGAAAGCTTACCGCCATAACAACACACCAATAAAGCATAACATCTCTACGGCACAACGCAAAGATCTAAAGGCCCTCTGTAATGATAACACTACTATCACAAAAAGGTCGGATAAGTGCAAGAGCTTGGTTATCATGAACAAAGAAAACTAGATCAAACAAGCCGAGGATATAGTTGGAAGTTATAAGCATATACAAAAGAATCCCACCACTAAACTAGAAGAGGAAACAAAAAGACTCATGAAGCAAACACTCAACGACTGTCTTCCAGAGGAATACCTTCGCCGCCTTCTACCCCAACATTGCCGGACGGCGGAGTTTTATGGGCTTCCAAAAACACACAAGCCTTCGAACCCACTCTGTCCTATAGTCTCTGCCTGTGGTAACCCCCTTGACAAGTTATCGTGGCTGCTACAATGTATCCTTTCTCAAATCCTCAAATTTGTTCCAGCACATCTAGAAAACACAGACGACTTTCTAAACAGACTTAGAACTAGGTTTCCGCATCATCTCCCCCCAAGAAGTGTTGTTTTCTCCTTTGATGTGGTTAACCTCTATGGTAGTATTCCCATTCAAGAAGGCATAGACGCAACCATGTTCTTAATTGAAAGCAATGCAGACCAAATCAACCTTTTCGGCATATCAATCACTAATCTTCGCACATTAATAAGTCACGTACTCCAGAATAGTTATGTACGATTTGGGGAGAAATATTACCAGCAAACAACAGGACTAGCAATGGGTAGCAGAATAGCCCCCTGTGGCTGTTGCTTTCATGCATAAGCTAGAAACTACCTTCATGGCGGGACAGACACTGAATCCAATCTTCTATGTCCGCTACATTGATGACATATGGGGAGTATGGACCCATGGGTTTGACTCATTACAAAGCTTTTTCAATCAATGGAACTCCTACAATCCTGCCATAAAATTCACCATGGAACATGCACAAGACCCAGGCACTATAGCTTTTTTGGATACCCTTATCACAGTAAAACATAGTTTTTATTCTACAGAACTCTACATGAAACCTATGACAGCACCAATAATCCTTCCTTTTGATTCCGCCCACCATATGTCAACCAAAAGAAACATTCTACATACACAGATAACTAGAGCAATCCGCTGCTCATCCGACACAGTAACTAAAGAACGTAGCATAGAAAAAATAGCTAGACTTTTCTCGCTCAATGGTTACCCTCAAAAGCTCATCACCAGCACCATACGATCATGTACAAGGAATTCTGCATCAAATGATTCTAAAACTCTTAAGTCACACAATAGCCCCTACAAGAACAAAACAAGTCGTACTGATGTCATTTACATGCGCCTGCCGTTCGTTAATGATACACTGTCTAAGCGGATACAAGGAATCATCAGAGCCTCAAAATTACCCATCCGCATATCCTGGACTTCTGGAACTGCCCTAAAACAAAAACTGATACGATCTGCTCTGATGCATCCTCCCTGTCCAGCTGGAAACAAACACTGTCATGCTTGTGAGTGTGGCCTTCGGGGCAAATGTATGACCCGGCTCGTTGTTTTAGGCCACCTGCACTAAATATGAGCTGTTAGGGAATGTCCATTCATATGTAGGCGAGAGCAAAAGACTCATTAGGTACCGTCTAAACGAACATTTAGGTGATGCTCGCCTACATAGAGTGGACACGCCCTTCGGTGATCATATATTACACAATCATAAAGACCTAAGTGATGATGAAATTAATTCCCTATTTCGGATCGAAATTTTAAGTGTTAACCGGAACGTCGCAGAAACGAAAATCAAGGAATCCATTTTTATACGTGATCTTGAACCAAAAATGAATACCATGTCAGCTCTTGGCCTATCACCCACAAATCATATATATAATAATAATTACAAAACAAAAATCTAGTTGGTCTTGTGATGCGTGATATATGTAAAAAAATATATATAACTGTTTTAGGAAGGAAAATATTGATATGTATACTGTGTATGAATGCGTGTTTTTAATTCTGCAGGAGGAAGTGCTTGCTCCTAAGCGTGTGCTTGTCTTTTTGAATTTTTGTGCTCAAAAATGTATCATTGCTGAAGATGACTTGAAGTCGAAAGCTCCGATTATTACTGTATCTATTCTTTCAGTGTGGATTTAGATCTAAAATAAAAATAATAATTTGGCAGATAATGGTCAATTTCAACACCACTAAGCTCCTAAATCAAACAAACTATTTCGCTAGGCACACACTTAAATACGAATGCAGCCGGCTTATATGAGACCATCAGTATTCTATGCAAGAGTAAAAACACCACCCGGATCGTCGCATGCAAATGCATAGCAAGCAGTTAATCCGTAGCGCCGGTGGGTGGGACGGCTTGGGCAGGTCCGTGGATGTACAGCGGTGTCACTGCTAGGCGTCTGAGCAGACGAGCTCCGAGACCCGGTTAGGAGGCTGCGTCCTCCTTTCTGTCCATTTACAACTCCCAAACCAATAACAGGCACGAGCTGGGAGCGGGCGGAAATGAAAAGCAGCCTCAGGCAGAAAACCAACAGAATTTCGGAACGTCTTCAGATAACGGTTGAGAAACCAGCTGGCAGTTATGAGGGAACGGAGCAATGAAGCTGACAAAAGGCACGTTTGCTGATTGAAAGCCCTGGCACAGGATAGTTCCTAGTTTTGTTTAAGGCGAGATATGTATTCAACCCAGATGGAGCTTATCTGGTTCCTAAATAAAGTCATGATGATAATGTTATAAAATTACCGGCAATCGCTCATGTATAATGAAATTGAAATGCCAATAGTTATTTGGCTTTTATAATATACTTTTAATAATAATATAATATATTTAATATAATATAGTATTTAAATAACATCTATTTGGAATTTTCTTTTTATACTATAAGGATTACCGGTTATTTTTTATAACATTTCATCATCTACGCTCTTCACACTCCAACCTTAAAACTAAATAAAGTCGTCAGTCGAGCCTTTGATTTCTGAGTTTCCAAACCGTAATGGCTATATATAACCCCTTGACCACAGCAACAATGCAGCAACACTCAAATAGATCATATTTGATTTCAAGTTTGCTTAAGGCCAACAACGTCAATACGGGTACGCACTGGATATTGCAAATACTCGTCCAAAGTGATACGCCCGGCGGACATAAACCCACTGGATATTGGAAATACTAAGCTAAAGTGGCGCATCCGGCAAACATAGACACATTTTCAGACTATTCCGGCAAATCCGGCTGACTCTTTACCGTTCAAGACAACGAATGATATGTGTATCTAAATATAGCATCAAAATAATCTTAGCGCCCGCCCCGGTGGGTTTCGGAGCCACCTTAAGCCTGGTGGAGGGAGGGGCGTTCAAACACCTCCGTTGAACTCAGCTCCTATGCAGGATAGCGAAAAAAACGTGAACGGTGGTAGATAGCTTATATAATTTCATGAAGAAACTACATCCGTCACTTTTTGGCTCAGGCCAATATTGAGGTCATGACAGATCAAAGAAGGTGACATATTTGAGAAGAGTTTCTGGGCTCTAGCATCTGACAAAGTTGAGTTAGAATAATTGTTTAGGCACCATTTGCTTTGCCTCATGACGGCAAATTGAATGATGTATAATATGACCATACTAGGTCAAAACATAAAAATGACATGACCTTAGGTCAGGTCAAGGTCACCATCAAAACTAGATAGTCAATTTGTATATCAATCGAGTCGCAATGACAATTCAAAAGTAATGGTATCAAAATAAAAGCTTTATAATCATTTCCTGCAAGGTTATTCACCCAAGTTTGAAAACCTGCTTAAGTAGCCCCAGGTGACCTCTCAGAGGTCACAGGTCCAAACTAGCAAAATGAACCTATGAAAAGGCCTAGGGTACTATGATTTGAGAAATACAAAGGTATCCCAAGCGGTATCTACAGAAATACACTAATTTTCGGCCAATTTCCTTTTTCCCCATGCATTTCCAATAGAGAGGTCATGGTCTGTACCCGACCCTAGGTGATCGAAATGAAAAAAATCCCGGAATATATTTAGTGGGACTCGGTGGGACAATTATGAGGTATACGTTTGAATTCGATAGATTCATCCTTTTCTTACTTATTCCGCCCTTTAACATTTTTGGAGGTAAGGTCACTTGACCTACACTGGTGAGCTGACCCGAGATGACCCAACCTTAACATTTTGGAGAAAGTTGCGGAATTGATCAAGGATATGATGCGACAAGTACGGCAGCGATCCGCTCCGCCGTTTTTTTCGTGCCGCCGGAGAAGTCCGATGAGGCGTACGTTCAAACACCCCCTGCTGGAGCGAAAATTAAAGGCGCGCATATGCAATATCGCAAAAATAAAACAGAAAAAGATCGTTTCTGCTAAGAGGTGGGGTACAAAAATCGTATTTTGAGAAACTCTAAAATGATACGTGGCAATGGGAGTGGAACTGAAAAGACGACATTTTCAGCAGCTGTTCCCAAACGGCGGGTCATGACTCCATTTGTGGCCACAGAGTTATTTTGTGAGGGCAAACAATGCTTCAGGGAGAGCGTGTCAAGAGGCTCAAAGTCGTTGGAAAATAACTAAAACTTTGTATTTGTCAATTAGTGTTAGTTTTGCTAGGCCAACGGATATGTACTTCTTTTGCCTGGGTGGGCGGGGGAGGGGTGTAAAAAGTCCCCTTCTGACTTAAAAAACTAAAGAGGGCTGGGAAGATGATGGAAAATAGACAGCTCGGACCTCGAAACGCCATCGAAGTCTCTCGGATTATGTCATCCGTTAGGCTAATATTGAGGTTCCTTGAGATAAGAGGTGACCAAATTTTAGGAACTAAGAAAACTAGAAACATTTTTCAGCGCCATCCAAAAGCACTTGAGGTGCTCTTTCAGTCACGTGACATCAAATGTGGGGTTTAGTCGAATGCAAAGGCACTATACTGAGCGTCACGAATTATAGAACACACTTTTAGGCTGACCTACCATAGGGGGTCCGATTTTGACGTCATTTGTCTCGACTATAAAGCAAATTAGAACAGCATTTCCAGGACAATTTCATCGATAGTGTCTACATAGTCGGGTTGGGTTAGAACTAACTAACGTTAGTCGAGGTTGAAGCCGGTACGATACCAGCATATATAGTGTACCTTTGATTATTAGTAAACGTGTTTATTGATATTGAATAACGAGCAGGCGCAGCCCCGCAGCAGCTGAAGTTTTCTAAATAAAGCACATGGTTGTTTACAGCGAGCCGGCACGAGAATGCTAAAAGTACTGAGATAAAAAACAAGCACAACATGACACAGATGCGAAAGTCCATGCAATTACAGAAATAAACAAAATAAGATGGGATTAATAAGGTTCACCAAAACGTGGCATCATGCTATTGTACTAGATTTCGTTGATAGGATGTCGAGTAATTAGGAAAAGTCAGATCCTGGTTCCGTTCTCATCAATTTTTATTTTACCCAGCCAAGAACTCTCCTAACGTTCCGTTCCTTACAGCTTTGGGAACATTTCCGAGCCTGAAGAGATGTGGTAACTGTTGAGGTACCCCTGTAAGTCTCTCTTCTCAGTGTAAGTGGAGCGATACGTAACATTGCCTTGCTGGGTCAAACTGGAAGGGTTGATCTGACCTCGGGTCAACTAATGGACGTAGTGTAGTCCTAATGTACATTCATCAGCTCGCAGCGATAACACGAGCAGAACCGTGGCAAAACAAAACTCGCTTTAATCATCCTGTTATTGGCTGTAGTATCGCAAATCGTTTACTTGACCTCAGATGACCTGTCAGTGGAGATGGGACAAATTTCTTTATCTGACCTTCAGAATCGGCCACGGACTCAGGACGTTAAAATTGTCAAGTTGACCTGAGGATGTGTTGAAACACAGACATTTGAAAACTTTCACGCATATTTTTCAATGGAGAAGTCACAAAACTGACGAGACCTTCGGTCAGTAATGGTCGCATCCGAATGGCTTAACTTCACTCCTATATTCCGTCACAAAACATTAGTTTCAGAGAAACTGGTTGAAATTTGTAGAAGCCGCACACACTGTTTTTTTAGGTGGGGTCACTACCTGTATTGATAGCCTGACCCGAGATGACCATGACCTGAAATTCATAGGCGACATGCGGAAAGGAATGTCAAACAGCCATACCAAGTACTGCACAGCCAGGCTCAGCCGTTCAACGGCCACCTCAGAAAAAAGCGAAAGGGGGTAGACAATTTACATCCAACATGGCGAAGGATGGGTCACGTGATCCTCTGACTGTGAAAAAGACTGTCATGCCGGACGACTGGAAGACACTGATTTAGAGCGCGCATAAAAGTCCGCATAAACATTTGGTGCGGCTCAAAACTCTATCTTTGCAGAAAAATAAGCGTTTATAGACGGCGATCCTGAGCCCAAGAGCACGGTCTAACCCGCTAGCGGGAGAACCACGAAGCCGTGGAGATGCTTCTGACGGGAGGACGGCAGGGAATACCCAGCAGTAACAAACTTCCGCTCTTCTGAGAGGTTAGTTCTCCACAAACAGCAAGCCTCGGCAAGACAAATATGAAACCACAGTTTTCCAGACAGTAAGCTCTACTAGAAAAGCATCTCACTTCCAATCCAAAGCCATAGCAGGTTGGCGTACCCCAAAACCCCAAAAACTAGTCAGCTAACTAACTAACCAACTACAATGTGGTTAACCCACCAACCAACCAACCAACCAACCCCACCACACAGCCGCCAACCAACTAACCAACCAACCACCCCACCCAGTCACTCACTCACTCATTCATTCACTTACTTGCTAATAACTGAATTTCAACCCCATTTACGCGATATATTCTCCCTACGGAGCACACCTCTAATAAAAGCACTCCAACGAAGGTTCTAAAAAGGCTATGGGTTGTATTGCCATGCTGCCACTGTTTGTAGGTGCGGGCGTATGCACTCGTTAATGCATAATGCAAATACACAGAATGAATTAAAGGCTGTCGTTACATAATAGGAAAGGTCACCGGCTGGGGAAAGTTCAGAATGAAAGCGGGCGGAATTTCATGCAGACTCGTGTTGGCTCAGAACAATTGCGGCTTGTGTAAGAGCTGCTTTTGAACTAAACACACACGAAAATGCATTCACATTTCATTTTAATATTTTTTTCTATCAAGTAGGGGTTTCCTGACCTTCCCAATCAATGGCTACTGACAGCTCAGCGTACACCGGGGCCAGAGTAAAAACACGCTCGTTCGAAAATAAAGTAGTACCACAGCAAAGTAGGCTCCCTTTAGATAAAAACATTCATATCCATAAAAACAATGCTGGAGTCTCTTTGAAATTATCCTTTATACCTAAAAAATGTTCAAAAAGGATGGAGGTCTCACCCTAGGGTATGGAAGCCAAATCGAATCATTTCTGATGCAAACTAAACTCGCTACATTCGGGGGTGAAACACAAAAATGACCAATTTATATAGAAAAGGACCAGAGTAGAAAACAATAAACATATATATATATATATATATATATATATATATATATATATATATATATATATATATATATATATATATATATATATATATATATATATATATATATATATATATTTATTATTTTTATATCTATTATTTTATTATTTATTATTTATATATATATATATATATATATATATATATATATATATATATATATATAAATAACCTGGCATTCTTGGTACATTTTTTCGCACCCCCCAAGAATATGCGAAACGTCTGTAGCTGATACAACAACATATGTACACCCAATATTGAATTTAGGCATAAACGTGGTTCAAAATGGTATAGATGTCCACCTTCTAATGACTGCAGCAGTTTAAAATAATCAGACCGAAACTAAGGCTAAGATCGGCAAGAGCAACAGCCAAAAACCGGTGTGGTCCAGGTATCTCCAGAAGGCATATCCTCTTAGACCTCATTCATGTAACTGAAAGGGAGGTGCTAGAATTCTCAATACCTAGATGGAACCAAGCTTGTGGACCTGATGAATTACCAGCAAATTATTAAGCTCATCGCTCTATTAATTGCGGAACCTCTCGCCCAACTGATAAATAAATCTTTAAGAACCGGAACGTATCAGTACTGTGGAAGGAAGCTCATGTAGGCCATTTTCAGGGGAAGGGTTCTCCTTCTGATGCAACCTGTTATCGTCCTATCAGTCTTTTGCTTGTATTTCTAAAGTAACTGAGAAAATTGTTCCCAACATCTTTACAACATTTATGCGATAATAATCTTCTGTCAGATAAACAAAGCGGTTATAGACCGCATCACAGTACGGAGCTACAATTAATTTACTTAAGTGAAAACTATACAAAGCATTGATGAAGGAAATGATTTCACGGCCGTGTATTTGGATATCTCCCGCTATTTCATACGATTTGGCATGAGGGCCTACTGAAAAGTGTCGCACAGAATTCGGAATCAACGGTAATATATTAAAGTGGATCAAATCTTACTTAGTAATCGAGTTAGGGTAATTAGGTGATTTTTCTCCGAACCAAAACCATCGATGCTGGATGCCCACAGGGTCCGTTTTGGGCCATTGCTTGCACTTATGTACCTGAATGACATTGAAAAGATATAGCCAATGATATGCTTTATTCGCTGATGACGCCTCAATTTACGCAGCACATTCAGACATAAATATACAGTCGGTACGAGATTCATTACAATCGGATTTGAATAAGATCGCTGCATATGCTAAAAATGGGCCATAAAATTTAATGCAAGAAAATTATTCAACAGATTTCACTCTTAAACGAAACGCGAACCCCTCAGTTGAATTTGAAGACAGCTGCATTCCTCTCGTCGACTCAGCATTTGGGTTTACCTTCTCGCGAACTGAGGTTTCACGAACACATTAACGAAGTAGTTAAAGCTAATCGCGCATTGAGTCCTCTCTATCCCTTAGCATCAACTTTGCCGGACGATCATTACCCAAATTTATAAACTTATGTCAACCCTACTTTGATTACTGTGATTCAATTTACGACGGATTAATAACTGTGGCCGACTGCATGCGGCTGAGAAAATTCAAAGCGGGCGGCTAGGTGTGCCACGGAGCTTGTTTCGAACATCGTCCGCATTGTTAATGACGAACTGGCTGGGTGACATTACAAAGGAGACGAAAAATTGGCTTCAAATGTATTGCTTAGAAACTCAGACGGACTAGCACCTTCTACATTGTATTTACTACCTGACATGAGAGAAGACAGACGGGCTTGAGCTGGAAATGCTTTTCAGTATTATTCCCAAATACGAACAACTCTCTACAAAAGTCATTCATCCCGCGACCACACAAATTGGAATTCGTTGCCAGCACATAAACAGCTCCCTCTGTTCTAAATTCAAAAGGAGCTTAATTGTTGATTGGGCCAGACAAACCTCCTAAATATTACTTACTCGGCTCTAAGCGAGGCAATATACTCCATACACGACTGAGAGTTGGTTTAACAAATTTAAGATCACCAGTTCAGATAGGAAATGCTATAACCCCAATTGCGATTGCGGATTCCAAAAGAGACAACGCAACATTATATGCTAAGGTGCCCCATATTTAGGGATCGGAGAAGCGTTGTTTAACGCATTGTCGCTTATAAACAATTTAGAATTTGCAACGATGACCGAAACTGAAAAATAGAGCTCTTTTTATGGTTCCAGCCTTGATGAGAGCTGCAGCCGGCGGGTGGCAACGGAGTTCCAAAATATATGTTAGCGACCGGACATCTCTAAACCAAATTCAGGCGTGCGGTGGGCGGGACGTGCTGCGCTGGTCGGGTCCGGGGCGGGTGCGGCTCGCTGGGCGGCGGTCGCAGGTACCGAGTTTGACACAATATCATGCCAAGTTTTCGGTGGAGTTGAAGTGTACAAATGTTCTGTAATTAGTGGGCGGCACCGCGATATAAGCTTTGGGCTTTTGCGCCGTACCACACCTGTATACTGTGAATTTCAAATTATGTTGGAAAATAAAGTTGATGTTATGTTATGTTAAAAACGCTGGGGCGCTAAATATAAGTCCCTCCAATGGTCATTGGTGATGGGCTGGAGAAACCATTTAGGAAAAGAAAACTAATGCAAAGATCTTATGTTTGGAAAACAATTCCAAAATACGAATTTTAGTGAAAATTTTTTCCAAGACAGTTTAAGCGTCCGCATAGCGGGAATGTTCAAGTCCGAAACAGACCCGGGTCAAAGCCAACGGGGCGTCCGCCTCCGCACCACATCGGCCCGGGTCAAAGCCAACGGGGCGTCTCGCCTCCGCACCACATCGGCCCGCGTCCACAGTGCTGCCAGTTCATGGGTGTCGTGAGAGCCAGTCCCGGTGCGGAGCCGTATCAAATTACAGACTGGACAATAAACATACTCAGAAAAGGACGGGCGAGACCAACGGAACCGTGGTGATCGGTATCCGACCCCCCTCGATTTTCATCAGGTTTAGACCCGTTGGTCAATCATCACTTGGAATAATGGAAATAGGTGCCTAAAAATATATACAGTCGGTTTTAAGATCATATACTTGCCACTTTGGTTAAAAAGAGCTAAAAAACAGGTACTAACACAAATTTAGTGAGATACGGTGTTTTGAGCAATCAGCCTTTTACTCGGAAAGTACAACGCCACGCGCCATTTTCAGCGACTTCCTCTAAACCGTATTTAAACAGCGAAACGTCATGCACCCGTAATGATTTTCTTCTAACATCCCGAATCGGCCTCTGAAAGCGGCGACCACTGCCGAGAGAACCCCAGTTTTAGAGAAACTGTCTGATTTGGATCTGGCAGTCAGGCGGATCGATCTGGCCACTCAGCGTCGGCGGACGGTCCCGCTCGCACGAGACAACCACCTGACAACTCAATTCTCCATCGAAATGCATCCCGACCAGCCTCGGAAACTCTCTAAAAATAAAAACTCCAGAACGTCACTGCAGTTCACATCTGCCCACAGACGGGACCAGTTGCAGCTCAGTTGCCGGTACCGCATCACACTAGCGCTGGGAGGAGCAGTAGCCAGGATTCACCGCCGGGCAGTGTCCCAAAATCACATCACATCACTAGGAATCACATCACATCACATGAAAACCACATCTCAGCACTAGGGTGCTGAGGGTAAAATTCATACTGAACAATATAGTCAGCGAGCGGAAATTCATAAGTTGCGATCTTGTGAAAGTATCTTGAAACCCTTACCATAACTCCTATTTAGAGTTTAGCAGGAAAATTGTCTTATAAATTTCCCTATTGCTATATTTTGTATGAGTTGATGTACACGAGGATTATTTAAGTGTGCTATAAAGCTCTCCACTTGATAAGTGAGCGGAAAATTTAGTACACATAACTTAGACCTGAGTGGAAAATTCAGATTGACCGGCTGTCGCTCCCCACCCAGCACCCTGACATTTGGGACACTGTTGCCGGGCCTGACGCAGAGGCGAGCTCGGACCCCAGACACAGCTAATACCCCCGCCGCCAACGCTGTGGGGGGGAGGGCATCCACGGTCCGACCGAGCACGGCCGCCGTTATTTGAAGGCGGGTTAGTGTCAAAGTTAGTGTTAGTTAGCGCCAAAAGCGGGCATGCACAGGCTAGAACTGCAATTGCGGCAGGTTAGAGCGGGGTTAGTCATGGTACTCGGCGTTACCTGTGCGGGCGCGGCCACACCACGGCGCTTTACTCCTTGCCTGTAAAAGACACGTCCGGTCAATCAGGATGTGGAGCTGGAGCGTGACGTCACGCCAGTGGGCGCGAACACAGTCAGCTGACCGGTAACAATGACGCAATACAAATCCGACCTCATTTGGAAAGACTGGTTCTGATAAAATTGGACATAGCGCCCAGTATTCACAGTCACTTCCACAAAGTACATAGATATCCTGCGGCAGTCGCAACATAAGCACGGGGTAAAAGCAGGCGCTGAGCAATTCAGATCAATGTTTATCTAACTATCGGGCCGACTCGTCCATGGTCTTTTAAGTTCTTAAAAGACCGTAGACGAGCCAATTCCTGGATAGGGAAGAAATAAGGACGGCATCAGACAGCCACAGAACTGTGAAAACAGCATAACGCTTCTTACTTATAAAACTTACACCTTGGGCATCTGCGCCATTACATCTGCCGGCCTTTTAAGGAAATGTGGCACCTTACGTATTTTACTGGATGCGTTGTAGGGTGACCCGGTACCTTTTTTGTTTGGACTTTTTCGTGAAAAAGCTCCTCCTGACCCCCCTCCCCGGCGGGTTTTTGGCTCTGGGTGCGACTATGCTGACGTCCGATGGCATGCATGCCTTGTTTTTGGTGTGGTTGATCGTGACATCTGTGTTTTATTTTTTTTGTATTTTAAACAATATTGTTTGTTTTTATTGGTGGATTTTTTGCTATACTTCCGGCCCCCTTTAGGCAGCTACGTTCAGAGAAAGCACAATTCAGTCCTATGATCGCTGTACAAAATCCCCGATGCAAAGCATTTCAATTTCTCTGTTTTAGTTGATGCAGCGAGAACAAATATTCAGCGACAAGACCAGAAGACCTACGCTTTCACAAAACACAAGGACCCGCAACTGCGTAAGCACTACTTAAGTTTTACAGCTAGAGCACGCTGAGGACCCTCGAAAGTTTAAACTAAGCACCGAACCTCTGGTTTAAGGAGCTTTTCGGAAAGTTTTGTCTTATCGACCAGAGTAAAGACGGTGACAGTAAAACCGTAAAAAGTATGAGGAAGCGTGTGCTGTTCTTCCATTCAAGTCTCGGCTTCTCGTAAAGTTGCTGATCCTCCTTCATTTGAGCACCACACCACAAGCCCGGCCATTAATCTTATTTAAGAACTGAGTTGCTAGCTCTAACACATCAGAAAAGTGTCCGCTATCAGGCGACAGAACTTGGCCAAATCGGAGCGCTAAAATGAGCGGAATAAAGGGCCCCGAGTTCTCCAGCGCCTCACTTCAGCGCAAGACCTCATTAGGAGGGCTGATGGCAGCCGTCGCAGAGTCAACGCCCCTCACGGTCCTACTTCAAACGCTGCAACCAACTAGTTGATTACATCACGCCTAGCAACCGTTCCGAAACAGATATTCATGCAAACCAGTGGGCGACAAAATCACTGCCCCGAACCGGAAAATCGCCTGGGGTCATTTTCCTAATGAAGAACACAAAGGTTTTCACCGCCTCCTGCGGGGAGCGGCCCTATAGTACCAGCCAAGGACTGGCGGAGGCCACAATGCACCGGGGCGGCAAATCGCCGGCAAGATGGCCGCCAAATACCGCAACCGGGCGGGCATAAGCCTGTCTGAAGGCTCCCGCTGGACACTTCCAGCTTCACTATGGACGAGTTCGCAGGCCTAGTGAGGTTCGCGTCGGCAGCCGGCGCCTGGCAACACGGCGTAATGCCCCATACACCGGAGTAAAACTTTTAACAGGCATAATTTTGCACGCACACACAAACACCAATAGAGAGAAATTACAAGAGAGAAATGTGTGCGCCCAGTTCAAACACTTCTTTCCAGAATTTATTTACTAAATTTTCCAGCAGCGATCAGTACACATACATTCAAACAATAAATTAAAAATCTAATCATTACTCCTCGAGCTTACTTTGACTGGCCTAACTCCAACTAGCCTAATTTCGAACAATGCATTGAATATCCAACCCAGTTCAAACACTACAGATTAATTTATACCATCTAAGAGCTAAACATAAGAATAGTGAAAAAATACTCCAACCCAGCCCCAATAAAAGAACATCGGGAGTTGTCGAGCCGCATTACCTGCAGTACAAAGCCGCTGTAGGCAGAACGGTCTACCCTGATTCACGGTCGCATTAGCCGACCATACGAGCGACACAAAGGTCACGAAACACCGCCGGCGGCCACAGCCTGCCGCAGGAAGAGCTGCCCTGAACTGGTGGGCCCGAGCACGTCCCAACCCTCAAACCTGGTGACGCACACCAGAACCAATGCAGAGTATGGGGATTCCACACCAAAAGTGTTATTTAATAAATACAAGTATAGTGGTCTGGTTTTTAATGAGATTACCGCGTTGCTGTCTACAGCGATAGTCACATCCGGAAACGGGCGTCATCGAGCCACTTTATCACGCCCATATCTTTTCCTCATATTGTCTCGCCTTCTCATCCAGTTCTAAACTAAATCACTTAGCTTCGCATTAATGACTCGACATTGAGTACGGCATTTCACCTGTTTAATGGTTCAGGTTTGGTCAAAGGCCCGGATTTTACTCCACTACATCCTTGAACCCTACTTAAAAACCGCCGCCTATCTCGACAACCGGGTCATACCCAGACTGATTTAGACATTGACTTCTCCAGTTGGACACACACCACTCTAGAGGACATTCTCACCGGGTTCCAGGCCGATCGCCCCAAACCCTCCACAATGTCAGGCTAATGCTCAAGTCTTTGATCTTCCCGATTTCTGGGTCAAATCCAATTACAGGCCGGCTTTAACTCAGCCCCATTTCACCGCAAGTCGACACGAACGAAACGGTGGCTTTCAAAACCAGCCAAGCTGAGCAGCCGCAGCCAATTAATCCATCAGTCAACGCTGAAATGATAAGCTTCCATATTATCTTAGCCAAGAGCTGATGTTGATGCCTCTCCCGGGGTTGAAAGCGGCTAAGCTACCGCTCCAGGCAGGGTAACCTTACCGGGCCGAAATTACTCATCTGCACGAGAAGCCAATTTAATTAAGCCAAGACAAAAGCAGCACAGGAAAAAACAAGAGCAAGTCAGTAAACACAGTTTAATAGCAGACTGCGGTACAAACACCATATGTAATTTGGAAAGCTTTTTAGCGTAGAGCTTGAAAGGGTTTCAAAATTGCTTCCCGACTTCCCACGCGTACAGCAATGTTTACCCTCTTTAGGAATGTTTGAACATTAACGTGTTTCTATGACCTAAAAAAACTGGAATCAAGTGCTAAAAACACGACAAAGCATCTCGAGATTATATTTTGATATCTGAGCATTAGGCCGGAAACCTGGCTATGCTCCTTGCATTGCATATCACTCTCCCGGCGCGGACCTATAGCTTAAACGAGTGTGACATCGGTAGTCAAAATGTGGGAACTTCTCCCATTACAGCAGTTCCTGAACCAAAATGACATCATTTAACACTCCGATGATGGTCCACTGACACGGCAATATTATTTCCGGAGTTTGGGGTCGGTGTTCTCATTAATTCTAAAACCAGACGGGAACATGTCCATGTGTTACCAGCCACATGACCCGTGTGCAAAATCAGCAGAGTCTCGAAGACTGTTGAGATAAAAGAGAACCTGATTTTCCCTCGGACATTGCAAGACATAACACATAGAGTTCGGTCCGTTCGGTCGTCATTTAATTCCACCAGGATAAATGGCCCGAGCTAGCTTCGTTGAGGCGCCCCCTAAAGTAAAACAAGATATTATGAAAAGCATTTTTCGTTACCTGAAAGACAAAGCCAAGTCATAAAGAACAGGCAAAACATTTGGGGCACGACGGTATTTTCCGTTTGAATCATTCTAGCTTAGATTCTCCAGGGCTTACTGTAGTTTCCCTTCTTCCCGCTCTTTCCAGATATGAACAATACATTAGCGGCATTTAAACGGCAGGTTCGAAAATCCCGCCTTCGGCAACAGGCAGACAAACAGTATTGATTGGATACTATAACCAGAGATGCGATCAATGCTTTGCTCTGCTTCAGAGCAACTAATCAAAAAGATGTTGAATCGCCCTAGTGACTCTACTTAATATATTTGCACCAACACAAGAAACAACGCCGTCTAAACGCCGCAACTTATTTCGGCCAACTCATACTTTTTCCTCGATCAGTCTGCACACAAAGTTACGTATTCCTCTCGTTTTGAAAAAAAGTTAGCTGTGATTCGCAATTACGAAATAGAAACTGACCGGAAGGAGACTTGAGCGAAGGTGAAGATTTTCAAACGAGCAGCTCACTCCAGATGGGACACAGGTCTGCACTTTTAACCAGCCACCCCCGAGACAGGGAGCCCGGCCGTCCCGGCGCAGCTGTTGGTGAGGGAACTGAGCCACGAGACCCATTATCTGAACATGCTCGCCGAGATCGGCTTCTTTCTGGGAGTATTATCTGCCCGGCGGAAGCTCTCTTGCCCTTTCATTACTGTCGCGGGCCCCTGAGGACGCCAGTGTACTGAACAAACTTTGAGCAACTTCGCCTGTTGGATACACAAAATGTTTTGCACAACACCATATTCTTTTATCACGTGAGGCACCTCAGCTTAGCTAGCTCGAGTCATTTATCCAGGCGAAATTAAATGATGACCGAACTTTATGGCAGACCTGTTTTTTCTGAGGTAGCTCAAAACAAGTACTTCTGACACCGGGGAAAGTCCAGAGAGGCGCACCGCACCTGAGCCGAGTAGATGTAGAACAATACTGACGTAATTCACATCAAGCCTTTACGCCGTTAAAGACTGTTCTAATTCTACAAATGTCTGGGATTTGGCAAATTTATACAAATCAATCTGGACAAATCCTACGATCTGGGAAAAACTGTACCGGTAGATATTAATGTAACGATTGATGTTAAATTTTGCCTTGTTTCCTTTTAAACTTATCTGATTCTACCGACTCTGAACCATAAATCTGTAGCATGACTGCACGTTCCGCACCACTGCCTATCATGCCTCTTATATCCGTTTCGGGACACATTCCCGCGATGCACATTAATCTTTCTTCTCGCTCGCGGCCCGCAATCTGGCTCTCCACCCATTCACAATTTATCCCGAAAATAATTAAATTTAGCCATCTAGTCCATGACCCAGTCAGTTCTGATCAGAATATACCACCTACTCGTTCTGCTGCGCCAGGCCGTCACTGGCGTATTAAGCTGCTGCGACTGTTTATTAAAAGGTGCATACAGTCTTGTACTTCCGCGCCAACCAACAGCTATTTGTTTCGTACGTTTTCATGATGTATGTATGTACATACTTTTTAAGCCTCAATATTCTTACAGATTATATGTATTTTAGCTGACAACGTATTTACCGACTTGTTAGAAGCTACTGACGGGCATGCACGCGTTTCAGGACGTCACGCGTGAGGCGGTGCGCCCGGGTACTGTGTTGTATGTTTATAAACGCGTGTCAGCCAGCAGGCGGTAGGTAGGTCCTCACATACACACACCGTGCTGCTCTTCAAAACAATACAGCGCTTGGTCCTGGACCACACCAGCTCTCTCATCTCTTCAAGTGCCAAATGACCGAAAATAGTAACGCGCCGGTTACAAACCCGCAAAAATATTGCATCTGCACAATTCAGAGTCTTACTTTCCCTCTGCTGTGGAGCTGAGGGAGTCTTAATCGTGGAACGATTCAGTCGCCTGGAGAGATCACTACTTCAGTTCCCATTGCACAAAGCAGGCTTTACGTACTCACTCATAATTAGCCAAAGCAACGTCTTAGCATGTTTCTCCCGAATCCTGCAAACCTACTCGTACATGCATCTTCACCCGACAGCTTACCAGTCGGAACACAACCAGCCACACCAGCCCGCACCACTGAGCGTCGGCGAGAAGGGCGCCGGGCAGATACCCGCGACCAGTGATTAGCGGCGCTCACGCTGGACCTACGCAGTCGTTACCATCGGCGCGGCCCCGTCAGCAGCCAACTCATAACGGCGGCGCCATGATTGGAGGAGACACCGCGGACGGCGGCAGACGCCGTACTGGCACTTACTCCCTGGGGCAGCCGCGATCACGAGAACATGGTGACAGATGGGGGCAGCGACGCACCAACTGCGGCGGCCTCACCTCCAGTTTTGGTGTGTTTTGGGGAGCTCAGATTACGTTTATTCAGATACCGCACCGGGACCTGTGTCTCAGGAGACAGATTCTCTATCCACAGAGCAATTCATCCCTCGACAACAATCAACGCAGCAATCCTGGAAACATGCATAGGAGGCGCTTCACTAATCTCCGAAAAAACAGCCATACCACGCTGGCGTTTGTTCCGTGACCCAGTGGCTAACCAGAATACTACCTTGTGCACAGTTCGGGTGGAAACATCCATTTCTACTTCGGTATCGCTTTGAAACGATGGACGCTCAGCTGGTTGCCGGCCAGTTGAGGTATACTGGTGATCTATAAAGTACATAGGTACGTTAACCCGTTGCGATTTCCAATTTTAGATATGTTGTTATCTCTCCAAGCAACACAGAGGTGCAGAAGAGAGGAGCGGAGGCACGAAGCCGCCGTCCTCTACGGATGGACTGGTTTCCTAAACTTACTCTGCTTGTCATGGATGGACCATTAAAAATGCATCAGGAGCATGAGTAATGCATGCAGCGGAGAAGATACCCACCAAGACTTCTTAACTTTCCACCAAACTTGCGATCCCACTGAGCTGACTTTGCAACTCAGGGTGTATCACTTAGGCCGCACTGCAGTCACGCAGATGCTGTAATCCCCAGTCCGACAAAGTTCTGCTTCTAAAAACCATTAAACTCGAGCAAACACGTAGCTATAGCAGCCGGCACACTGCTACTGTTACTGACTGCACAATATCCCCAACACCCGAAAAGTTAAATCCCAGCTTAATTAAGTCCTTCATAATTGACGAAACAAATCCAGACACTCGATGTGTGCGCATACGTTCCGGTGAGGACCGGGCGGTCCAGTGTAAATATGCTTAACGCTTGGACTGGAGATTGTGAGTTCGAATCCCGTGGCGGCCGGCCGTGTGCTCAAAACATGGACAGTTTGCCACGACCTATAACATTAAGAGGCGGTGTATCGTTCAGCCCCACGAACGATCCCGTGCCTTTCAGGGGGCTTCAACCCTGTAGGCAATATCATCCCAGCCTCTCCCCCGCAAAATTGGAACTTCAAACGACGTTGGGGAGTGAAAATTCGGACACCTCACCCATCTGATTCTAATTGGCTAACAGTCGCATCGCAACGCCCATTGGAGCTATCACCTGGAAGGGCATCACGCAGCTAATCACGGCAGTGTGCAAAATTTGCGTGTAACATCAGGCCAACCGCAAGTGTGCTTGTCGAAAACGGCCGAGCGCCAAAATTAGACACCGGGAGTGTTCCAACACTCCCACGAGACAGTTTGTCATTCCCTTCAGCTGAGGCATGTCTGGGTTTGCCAAACACTCCTGCAATTAATCAGTTTGGTAAATCAATACACTGCCGTTTGTCCATACCGCGGTGAAAGTGATGAGCAAACACAGCCACCGGACGTCGACGAAGGCGAGGCGGCAGTCCGACAAAAGGAAACTGTCGCATTGCCATTGAGTCTATGGACAGTACACCATGGATTCACACCAATTGATTCCTGTTGTGACGTATCCTGTGACGAAATATTGAAAGTTCAACGATGCATCCAATGCAAGGATCCGGTGCCGGGTAGACTGAATTGATCAAGTCGGACAAGCTCTCTGCATCGGAAATTCCTGGAAACCCCCTTCGACACTAAAACGCCAGTATGGTGAGAATGCCCTTCAAATATTTTCTTTAAGCAAAATACAAAGCCACAATAACATCCAGACTGGGTTTAAATCTAGCATGGGAAATTTCTCAGTTCAGACGCGAGCCACGGCAGCATGCTGGAGAAAAGATAACCACTTCCGGTTCATCTTTCTCCTTCACGCTGCAAATCGGCCGGGGCTACATGGGTAAGTGATTACACCCGCCCGAGAGCACGACTCCTGGCGACCGCAGCCGGAAAAGGGTAGACCCGGACAGTAATGTCGGGACGGCCGCGCCCCTCCCCGTGCCTGGCAGTCAGCCCGCGGCGTGGGAGAGGGTTCGGTCTGCGCAAGGACGGCGCCACGGATTTTCGACAGAGAAGACTGACCAAGCGATGGAACCCTAAGTCCCTCTGTCCCTACGTTCCGTCGGCTAGATAGGGAAGTGCAACATTTTTCTCGCATTGAACTCCGGTGCAGTCTCATGAGAAAAATATCAAAGGAATATATCCGCCCTAAAATTGGAAATTTTCAGTGATTTTTAAGTTATGAGGGCGCAGTTTTTGAGAATGGTGACCCCGCAGCGACGCCCCTGGGTGTGCGGCGACCACGCGGCCGCTACCGGCGCCAAAACCGTGGCACGGCAGCCAACGCAGCGCCCCTGGTACGCAGCCAGCACGTGCCACTTAGACGGGGACAATCAGCGACGCGCCGTCCGCAGCCGGCCATCCATCGCGGCCGCGGCGTAACCGGCGCACTGGCCGTCACTGCCACCTATCGGCCGCGGCGCGGGACCGGCGCCCCCGAGCCCTGGCGGCGGCCCCAGCCGGCGTACCGGGCTGATTTCCGAGACGGGGTCAAACCAACACCTGTGGATGTATGTGGGGGGGGGGGTTGCCTTTTACCCCGGCCTACATACATGCCTGGGTCTGCCTCTGAGAGAAAACTGAGCCGAGGATTATTATTGGATAAAACTGTCTGAGCTGCAGGCATTATTCATCATGGCTGCGCTAATCAGACCCGGTGTTCAAACATTCAACAAGGCCGACGAGAGAAAATGACTATACATATCGACCACACCACCTATTCAGGCATTCCACCCGTCTGCTTCCTGTCTGAGTCAGGCTGCCAGCAAGATGTGAGAATCCGAACACGAAACCGTCCGCCGTAAGGATGTCTTTTGACAACGGGACAGCAAACACAACAGCCCAAAACGAGTGGACTGACGCATCAAGCAAACACAAACGGACAACTGGAAGGCAACCGAGACCAGCCAACACACACACCACACAGAGAAACTGACAATTAGACGGCAGCTGAGACAGCCAAACAACCAGACACAAAGGTCAGCGCAGAGTCGATGTATAGATCCAGCACCAAGGCGGTGGCCTCTGAAGAAAGAAAGGATACTTATCTACATTAGCACCTGCAATGCTTGTCCCAAATACGTCAAACGACATGATAGAGTCCCCGGTGATCAATCCGGCGTTCGGAGGGAATGGGCTGCATTGTCGGAGATCAGCCGCCGGCACAAAAACGGCGCCGCCGGCCAAAGCCTAGAGGGCAGATCTGATGGAGCGCTGCTCGTTTGGAGGCGGTCTCAAGAACGGCTGAATACGCGAGGGACCGTACCCGTGTTTGGGCGGGGCAGGCGGAGTGGAGTTCGCAGAAGCGACGACGCGGCTGTAGCCAGGGACTCGGATCGTGTGATCTTCTGTTATGGCGTTAAGTTCTCGTAGTTCCTTTTTCAGACAAAGACTAAACGTCTGCTATTGATAGTCCCATTTTCAATGGATTAAGGGAGAAAGTTGAGCAGTAACTTTCTCTATAGTTAGAAAACATGGTCATTGATACGAATGGTCACTGTCCAGTCAAGTTGCTTGGAACACACGGAACACAAAGTATAGCATTACAAATACTTAGGAAACGCACTGCGACGTTGTATAAAAAGGTTTAGTAAAACATCTAGCATCTTCCCCTGCCAAACGAATAGGCACGTCCCTGTTTTTATAAGTAGTCGTTGGCCCGTACTTTGAGTCCCGTGATCCGTCTGGTACCAGCTAACACCTATCCACAGGCTCCCTATCTGGTTGCTCTCCCGCCCTCCACTAGCAAAGGTGGAGGTGGGGTTGCCCAGCTTTCTTGGCCGAAAAGAGCCCAGAACGGCCAAATTAATGACACAAAAAATATAAAGAGGACAAGCCATTTTCAACTCACAGCAATGGCCACAAAATAGGAAAATAAATTAGTTGGCTGACTTCAACCAGACAACATGGCAGCCCTGCCTCCATCTCATCGACTGAAGGGTGCAGGAGCAGTCCCAGCCACTGCCGAAACACGCGAGCACGCGCAAGTTAAGACGCGGAGAAAGCTGCACATGCATCTCCTGTTAAAGCATCCACAGCATCTCCAGATTACAGGTCTATTTAAGATGCTGCCCGTACGCGGATCCCGCGGATCCAGGAGGGGGAGGGGTGTTGAGTAATGGGAGGCGCTTCCCCTCGCCTCAATTGACCCTCGGTGCCCCTTGAAATGGTCACAGTGGCACACTTAAAGGTCTACTCCCCCCACGATGCGAGTATCAGCGCCCCCACGATAGGATTTGGCGCCAAAATAGGTTTTGCCGTCCAAGTGATGCACCCCTGGTCCAGATGCCCCCGACCATGTGCTCCCCCGATCGGCAATCCTGGATCCGCCTATGGCGGTGACGGAAATATGACTCAAGGGAAACAAAGTGGCATGCTTCTTTGAAAGGAAAGCATGATTTCCCACTCCAATATTCTCGGGAATGATTTTGAGCTCAGTTCAGCCGCTGGCTGAAACATTACGAACAATATTTTCACTGAACCGTCTGCCGGCGACTGGTAATTTCCGTATGCAGAGGGTGGACAAGACCAAGTAATCACCAACAACGACCAGTGCTCTGGCATTGGCCCTACAATGCCCAGAAATGTCAGATATTCATTACTGACCACAAGTGATTGAAAAGACATATTTGACAAGATGATCCATCGCATAATTAATGAAAAAAGACAACCAGTCAAGCTAGCACACGACCTAAAACAGACCTCAAATAGGGCCACTGATCATGAAATATTTCGCTGTAGCACCATATCATCATATCTAAAATACTATACCCTATCTTAGTCTTCTATATCAGTTGCAAGGGCTGAAACTGGCAGATATGATCTTGGCGACACTTTTTTGTGATTCGTTTTTCGATTCGAGCCCAGCTTTAGGTTCGGACATCGGACCCATTCGTTGTTATGCAGCTACTTTCATCCGACCTCCTTAATCAAAGTCAAACATCAATACCAGTACTAGCTTGAAAAAGCGAGAAGGGTCGTTGAGTTCAGGCAGCTCCTGGGGGTTCCAATTGCCCTTCCATACCACGAATATGACCTTTTTGACAACAAAAACGCCCAAGTCACGTCGCGAGAAAATGAGGAGTAACCTGAGCCCAATTCATAGGGTTGGATTACGCAATCCCGCGTCTTTACACAAGGTGTGCTCATTCAGTCAAACAGGGACCTGCCATCGGCACAATGCCGTCTCTGCACTTAACCCAAGCCGCAGTGGAAACAATTCGTCGGAAGATATCAATCCAGCTTAGGTCTGAACAAAGACCATTAAACCGGCTGTCAAACTATTCCGATGTATTTTGATCTATCCAAACTGCACAAGGGGCAAAAACAAAGGACAGTGAAGTTATCCCGAGAAACAGTCTGACACATGCAACGTTGCAGCACTGAAGTCGGCAGCGCGAAAGACCAATGAACTCGTGGGTCCCGACGGCCGCAAACCATACATTACCCTGTTTTTCAGCTCAAGTCCATCACATGAGGAACAATAATTCGGACGGCATTACCGGCCCTGAAGACAATGCGCCCCCGGGCATGCTTCCTCCCGTCGGCCACTGCCAATACCGGCCTCAAAGACGAGTCGGCGCCGGCGGCAAACCTCCCCGGGCGTGCACGACTGGGAAGACTGGCATACCACCGCACAAAGCCCGGCCGCGGCCATACAACTGCGAAACACATCCGATATGCCGCCGCAGCGCAAACAATGCCAACAAAGCCGCGCGTGCGGTAGCCCGAGCCTGTTGATTACAGACGGTACCAGCTGGTAATAACACCGGGCACACCGGGTGTAAGACCCCGGGCACAGTGCTTGCACTGATTACACGGCGGGCGGGGGAGGAAGGGAGGACAGTTGCGGGCCGCGCCGTGACCTGGGAGCCGTGGAGCGATTGATCGCGGCGTGTTGACATCGGCACGTTTACGACCCGGCGGAGGTGATTCGCCTCCCGTTCCTGCAAACAACAGACTGCACGCAAGAAACGGCGCCCAGAGGACACATTCTGGCGGCAGATCGGCCGTCAAGTGGAAATTCTCCAAATCAGCAGTCGCTTTAATCTCTGGCCAGTCGCCGCGTTTCCTCTGAAGTGTCATTTGAGAAGACGACGTGCCCCATCCAGCACTGGGAAAACATGTCTAGTGTTTTTATATTCCTGCTGCACCGAATTCATTACCTCGTTGAAGCCGATACCTTCGGGGCGGAGAGTATATACAGGGGGACATATCATCTCGCACAGAGCTGCTATAACACCAGAATTTAGAGTGTAATATGACCATAATAGCTAGAAGACCGTGAAGTATAAACAACTTATTCATTACTGGTGGATTCGAGAGGCGAGAGCCATGAGCTAAGTCAGCCGTCGGAAATTCTTCGGGAAAGCAAAATTTGTCATTCAAAGAACGAGCACCGATGTTCCAAGGAGGAGTAAAACAGGCAGGGGACCTGACCATTCACGTCTGCATTTGATGGATACCCGAAAAATACATGAACTGACTGGGATTCAACGGAAAATAGCCATATTTACAGACAAATAACCGAAATAAACTGCAAATAACCGAAAAAGCGAAAAAAATAGCCCGGCACTAGAGACATCAATGAGACGAATACGTACCTTCCACTATACCAGCCTAAAACCGATAAACAAGTATAGAATAAAATGAAAATATCCTAAAACAAACTCAATCCAAACGGTTGACCAGACACCCACCCAGCCCTGCCAGCATCACCCCTGGCGGCGGAGGGAGGAACTACTCACTGATGGCTTTGCCTTCCTTCCAGTGGGTGACCTTGATGGTGGATTCGGCGTCGGCGGCCCGCTTGACGTCTGCCTTCAGCGCCTGCCGCAGGATCCTCGCCGCGATGGAGGAATACTGCAGGTAGCTGCCGAGAAACACGGTCACTGGTCAGCTGTGTCGTACTCAGGAGCTTCGGCACCGACCGGCAGTGGTGAGCATGGAATACTGATGGAGGTTTAACTCCTCAGGGACAGAAGAATGCCCCTTCATAACAAAAACATCGGCGAATTCCGTCCAGCGACTATGTTTCAGTCATTCATCCTGGGAAGCATTGATAGTTTTCCAAAACCCGACTGTAACTAGAAACTATTGTGAGAAGTAGCAGACGTGTGCCCCGCTGCCCAGAGGTGTCTGGAAACTGCCACAGAGAGGTCACAGAAAGGCACATTTGTGTGGCTGGTATGGACTTTCCAGGTTTGGACTAGCACAGAGCTGCCAAACACACACATCTGTGTTAGATAAGACGTTCTTAGAGTCAGATTCCGGCCAGAAATGAGAGTTATGTTCCAACTCCTGCTGGTGTTGAGTTGGCACATGCCAAGTCAACTCAACCAGTAAAAATGTGATTTTACATGGCGCCCCCTCAGGTTTCTATGAAGGAAAAAAGCTATGAGAAAATGGACACTATTTTTGTGATCTTTCCATAGGATGAAATGCAAATTTCTGCTCAGAGCAAAGACAAGTATGGCCAATCATCCAAATTTCCGCTCCAACTGGGGCAGAATGCGAGTTGCCCCTAACATCCCATTGAGAAGCTAGCCACATTTTGCAGACTGGCCTATAAGCAAACATTCAGGTGATTAACTAGTCAATTTAAAAATTAAAGTTTATGTCAAAATGTATTTGTTTCTGCATAAAACCCTCCATTTCTGGCCACCGTGACAACAATATATTCTGCTCACAGTTATCAGTTCAGTTCACTTTATTTGGCACATGCTTACAAAACAATGTTTTTTCATGCACCACATTGAGTAGATAAAAAGGCCACAAACATATAAAAATGTAAAAAGGTAAAAGGGACACTCATAGAAACAGCTTTCAAACTTTGACATTATCAAACATCTCTTCCCAAAATGTCGTGCAAGCCACGTTTGAATGTGCTTGTCCGCATTCGTCCTCGCTCGAGGTGGACAGAGGTCACCAGTTTGGCGGGTGTCACATTAGTGACGGACAAATGGAAACATAGATCGCAGCACAGGGGGTTCACCAGTGACTGGAATATTGTGCACAAGGCACAGTTAGTGATATTTAGCAAGTTGAGAGGCACATCAATCCAAGTTGCTCGACATCACGAGCTGTGGTTAAATTTGCGTTTTCCAGTAATCACTCTGGCACAGGAGCTTCTGGACTCGGTGCAGCCGTGTGGTTCCACAGGTACAATAAATGGATATGCAGTACCTGAAGGACAAGATGGCCAGGGCTTCCACCACTTGCTTCAAAACGGATTTTGGGATAAGATGACCAGAATGAGTGAGAGCAGTATAAGTCCCAGTATACTTTGCTGTCATAAAACCAATGTGGGCTCGGAATGAAAGATGTCTATCAAAATAAATGCCAATGTTTTTTACTTCTCATGATACAGAAACAACTGTGCTGCCAACCTGTATGTTTACTTGGGGGAAGTCGTTGAGCATAGCTCTGGTCCTAAAGACTATGAATTGTGTTTTGGAGGCATTAATTTTCAGGGAATTTTGAGAGAAACAATGAAGCAGAGCAGACATGCCTTTTTCAAGAGATGCAATCATACTAAGGATGTTTGAGTTGTGGCCCAAGATCATAGGTGCATGTAATCAAGAAAATGAATGACAGAAGATTTCTCAGCACATAGACTTGTTTTGTTGGCAAAGATGGAGAACATGAGATAAGAGGTGGATCCACATTGAAAAACGCCTGCTTTGTTCATGAGAGGTTTAGACAAAGTTATATAACCCTGGGAGCTAATTTTAAGCCACTGTTGATAATATTTAAAAAAAGTATCTAAACCAATGATTGTTTTCTCCATACAACTATAATTTTGGCAACAATTTATCATGGTTTATCACATCAAAGCATTTTGAGAGGTCCAATATTTGACCTTGGTCCTAGCAAGGAAAACCTAATCTGTCACTGCTGTAAGTGCTGTCTCAGTCAAATGGTTTTCCTGTAGCCAGACTGAGCCCCTGAGAACAACAACAATCATTAAAATAGCTGCTCAACTGCCCATGTACAACGCCCTCCAAAATGTTCATGATAGCTGGTAATGTCACAATAGGACGCCAGCTTGATGGGTCGGCAGTATCACTATTATCATGATATGCCTTTATTTAGCAGTGGAGTAGCAGAAAAAATTACAACTAAGAGCCAAGAGCAGCCCATCAACAAACTTCTGCCACATTTGAGGATTGCAACAGATTTTCGTGAATAACATTGCTGCCAACCTATCTTGCCGTTACAAAGTATTTGCTGATGACCTCAAGATATACATGAAAATAGACCGGGACAAAGACAACACTATTCACGGCCAGACAACTGTTCAAAGAGACATTAACACACTTCATGCCACCTCTCGCTCTTGGGGCTTATTTATGAATCAGAAAAAGTGTGCTATTATTAGATTTAAGAAAAATATACTCTCATTACCTGTCCCACATTACGATATTGACCAAGTTCCGATCCAAGCTGTGAACTCCCACTCTGACTTGGGAATGACGGTTGACTCCTCCCTGAAGGTCCATGTACATATCTCAAAAGGCCGGGCTACACTGCACACTTTTTACTTTTTCACTTTTTGCTTTTTTCATTTTTTAATCACACTTTTTCATTTTTTAACTACATTTTTGCTTTTTTACTTTTTCACTTTCTACTTTTTCACTTTTCCACTTTATGCTTTTTTACTTTCGGCTTTGCTTCCAAGTTTTTGAATTCGTAAACATTTATCGACGCACAAAGCAATGATACATACACAATGATGTAACGGAAGTTAGCACAGGTTCAGCACAGGTTCAGCACAGATTCAGCACGGATTCGTATTCAGTCCACGCTTAACTCATTACAAAAAGAGTTATTTCTGATCATAGAGGACACAAAAAGAAACAAAAAATATGTTTTTCGCATCATCTTTATCCTCCAAAGATAATCCAACCATCATTTTAGTCATGGGGCCCATAGGGGCCCCACTAGGGCACTTTGAAAATTTGGCAATGAAATAACAGCGTAATGTTTTCCCAATATTGTGTGGTTCACACACAATCAACGTGTAAATAACGAGCCATTTATGCACATACCTCCCATTCACAAAAACCCAACCCTCCCACCTTCACACACTGCTGCTAAGATTCGCCGCAGTCGCGCAAGGACTGCAAATGAGAGTTCAAAAGCGAAATATTCACCGTGAAGTTCAAATATTTAAACTTCTGACATTTTCCCTTTTTCACTTTCTAACTACGTTTTTGCGTTTTACCTTTTCACTTTTCCATTTTTTCATTTTCTACTCACGCTTTTTCACTTTTTTAACTACGCTTTTTGCATTTTCACTTTTTCACTTTCTCACTTTTTACTTTTTACTCACAGTGTAGCTGCACCATTGGAATTCAATGGTTTGAACTTCTTTCTCGTGAGTAGAAAGTGGAAAAGTGTGATTAAAAAAGGAAAAGTGTGCAGTGTAGCCTGTACTAAACACAGCCCGCAAAGCCTCTGCCTTGGCTCAAAACATATTAAAAACCACTGTGTGTAGATCCCCTGACTTCATGATGCCTCTCTTTAGCGCTCATATCCGGCCAATTATGGAATATTGTTCTTGTGTGTGGCACACAGGGTACTCTGGGGACCTGCGAGTCCTAGAATCTGTACAGCGTCTTTGGACTAAAAGGGTGGTCGGATTAGCCAACCTCGATTATAGATCTCGACTGAAAGCCCTAAACCAGTACTCTGTCCAGGGAAGGCTGCTACGTGCAGATCTGATCCAGTGTTGGAGGATATTTCACGGGAAGTGTGCTATCGAACCTGCCGATATATTTGAGCTCCCTGATTACACAGGCTTAAGAGGGCACAGATACAAAATTCAACACTCCCGTGTGCGCACAGACTTGAGAAAGCGTTCATTTGGTATCCGTTGTGCTACTGTATGGAATAGCCTTCCGGATCATGTAGTATCCGAAAACGATCAAAAGTCTTTCAAGGCCAAGCTGGCGTCTGCACTGGGCGAGTCACTCTATAACTTCCCTCCATGATATGGATGCTACACTTTTGAGACACGAAGCATGTGTACTAGTCCTACCCGTCAATCTGTTGTCTGTCAATGTGTGGGCGCAAAATTCCAGTCAGAGCATGTTGCTCATGACATGGAGCGTCTTATGTTATCCGGGTTTCCTCTCTGATCCTGAAAGCCTTTCTGACAACCCCTAGCCAAGCAGGGAACCTCATAAGGTGAGTGAATAAGGTGAGTGAGTGAGGCAGCCCACTAATTTTGTTGAGTTGCATGCCAAATTTTGGAGATTCAAATGTAGGAAGTTCACACTTGTTCAAGCAGCAGGAAACAGACAAAAAACAAAATATCTTACTTCAATCCAGCCTGTCTCCAATAAGTCATCTTGTTTTTTTTTCTTTCCGAAACACTTGTTCCAGCCTTCACCCCGAGCTTAAAACGCCACAGGAATTTCGTTGAAGACGGGTAGAACTGATGATGTGAGGTTGAAAAACAGGTAGAAATGCTGATTTATTTTATCAAATCGATAAAATGGATAACGCCAAAATGTATTCAACAAACGTTCTATTATTCCGAACAACTTCCGCAAGCACGGCCCGAATTGCTTAGCAGTGGAGCAAGGAGAGAGAGAAAAAGAGAGAAGTGAAAGGTCCTCCTAAATTGTCTTTGCTGCGTCAGTTTAGGTGTTTGGGGAGATCAAGTAAAGAAAAGAAAGAAGTGAAAACAAAATTGAATATGATTTTTTAATGCCTTCAGCCTCAAATTTTCCAAATTAAAAGATGGAAAAATTAATAAATATTCAGCGATAAAATCCCAATTCCTAAAGTCTTTGAAACCATGCGCTTAATATTTCGCTCTCGAAAAGTCTGAGAAATAAATGACGACAACTACAGCGCACAGCAGACTTTCCTTGGGTTCATTAGTATCTCTTATGAGTTTTAGCCTATTGATTGCCTCATATGAAGCAATCAACGTCCAGATACAATAGCATGGTAGACAGATTTGACCAAGACAAGACGACATTTTTACTGTTGGAAAAATGCTAGAGTTCTCAAAACAAAAGCCGGCTTATTGCCTCGTGCCGCCCCTTACATCATTTAGTGTGTTATTTTTAATGTTGCCGGGTGTTGGTAAGTGGTGAGAGTGAAGGTAGTATGTGTACTGTTTCGTGCTTATGGAATCTTTGATATTGCTATGGGGGGATATGAAGTGGTTTCCCCGTCGTGATTAATGACATACCTTCCTCATTTCTGTTCAATTTGAATGGTTTCAATATGCTGCAGAACAGAAACTGCATAACTGACTGAGCAACTTCGTGCGACAGCTGTTATTGTTTATGGGCCTAGTCATTATCGCTTATGAGTGTGCCTGTCTTATTTCGAATGTCTGCCCTTTCAGCTGCTACATTTTTTTCAAAGCAGGCTGTTAAGTGTTATTGTTTCTTCACGTCTGAAGAAGTACTGTGTCAGACAAAGGGAACTGTTTCACACAATCTCAGTTGCAAAGTTTGCACTAGCTCCTGGGTGGGGAAGCAAACTTTCTGCAAGGAAGAAGTTGAAACGTTCAGAACTCTACGTCATGGACCCAAAATCAGAGGAGATTTTGGCACCTCTTCGGGCCTCAGTGAAAGAACAGGTAAGACATGCATGCAGGGTGTGAATGCGGTTCATACACATGCATAGGGTGTGTATGGTGTCAGAAGATTAAGGTGGGCCTTTTCATGTCTCCAGATTTCTGCAAGCTCCTCCCAGCTACTCCAAATAAACTTATTGATTGTGTGGTGCTTCCAATCTCTTAAAGGTTCTTACTCAAATTCATAGCTCATCAATATCTGCTAAATAATGTGACATATTGTAGAATATAAGATAAGTATAGTGCACACATTTGATTTATTATGCCCCTATATCACTTTATTGTTGAAGTCTATGTTGTTGCAGTGTCCCAGAACTAGTTTTGCAGTAAGGTGCAGAGTTTAAAATTCAAAGCAAAAATTAATTTGGATACCTAGTATAAAATGTGATAGTTGCAATATGTCAACATCACTTATAACCATTAGATACACTTTATTTAAAGGTGAGGATTAACTGTTGTCCGAGTTTCCTTACACCCATACCTTTAGTTAGTTTACACGCACCCAGATTATTGATGTGCTAAAAATGCTCTACCTGGCTAGCAAGTGGAAAATGTAGTAAAAGTTACAGATGTGAGTGGAAAATATAGGCTGCTGCTCCCCATCCAGCACCCAGGAAATCAGAACAATGTATTTTTATTACATGATCAATTGCACTCTGGTTGCACACTAAGCATCTTTTGTACAGGAGAGAAGTTGATGCTGTGTATGCCATAAGTCCTATATTTGTGTGTACTGTTCTAACTGGTGATGGTTATTTTATGTGGTTCTCCACTTCTGTCAGCTCTCAGTTTGAGACTGTACTCTTTGGCATGGATGCAAAAACAAGAACATGAACCATAGTGATCTATGCAAAAAATTTGCCTGAAATGTGCATTGACTTCCTCCCAATATTCTGGACATTCACTTGCATACCTGTGTCCTGAACTACTCATACACATCTATTCACCCTGGTTCCAGTAACTGACTATGTATGTTTATTCAATGCAGTCATTATAGATAGTCATCCACAATCTCAAAATGGTTAGAATAAATCATTAGTTTAGTGTAGAATAGGTAAAGTGTGGGAGCATGACTGTCTAAAATGTGTTTTGTTTTTTGCTTGTATATACATTACAGGGGAAGTATTATTTGTGGCATATGATCAAGTGAAAGGTAACTGAATTTTTCTTTCAATTCAGATAAGTCACCATTGTGTTGCATGTAAGTGGCCTATGCCTATGGATGTGTGATGATAGTTGCTTTCTCTCTGAAAAAGTATCTACCCAATAAAGAAATTTATATAAGTTGCATATTGAAGGCACTGTTGAATGTGCCTACCATTTAAACATTTGACAGGATAAAAATAAACATGTCTGGCATATTTGAGTCACAGTGTTCAGGAATTTATCAGTTTATTGCTCAAATTTGAGGACATTACTTGTACCAATTAAAACTTAAATCTGGCTAAGGAACACATTGTGTCATGCTTATTTCTTCAAACACCAGGTAAAAGGCTTGCATGTTCAAGTGTGTTGCTCCATGACCTTATCTGAGCTTCATGTGCATTAATTATGTTTATGCTATTTGTTTCAAGGAAATCTTGGAACATTGTTGAAGTGTTTTTGTACCTTATTTCAAAACTGTTGTTTCATGCTTTAACCCTATTTCCGGCAGGGGGGCTAATATTGCCCCCCTTCAGGTTTTTCGAGAATATCTCCGAAACGGCTTGCGATAGAACTTTGAAACTTCCTGACTTTTCCTAAAACTAGTACAGGCAGGTTTTCTGAAATTTTCAAGATTATATATTTACCAGGGGCGGAGCTATGGCTGGGTTTTGGGGAGGTTCTGTCCACAAACCAAGTATTATCGTATGCGATGGGTTTTTTGTAAAAGGAAGCCGTCTCTGCTGATCCTGATACCAGTTATTTGGTTTTATTATATCATTTTTTATGTGAGATGGTAGTGCATTCACAATTGTCACTATTTGTATTCATCAGGGGTGGTTACAGCAGTTCAAAATGGGGGGAATGTTATCAAGAAGGACTAAACGTTAGTAAGTGAGAAGACTGCTTACAGCCGTGTCAGGGCGAATACAATTGGGTATATGAAAATTCAAAATAGTTATAACCCAATTCTAGATTACCAGAGGCGTGTCCAGTCACTACACATTTTCAAAATGTATATTCCCAGCCAGTATCACCGCCGCGACTCAATATCGTTGTATATTGAAAATGTGTTTCCAATCACCCCACCCCCCACGACGAGTCCTTGATCCGCCTATGTCACCCCCTTTCCCAGAGCTGCCATGGGAGGGTAAAAATTATCAGAAATTAAATTTCAACTAGTCGAGGGACTAATATACTCATGCATACCATTCGCATATTGTTGGTATGTATTTTACCCCACTGTTTTACCTTACTGCATCCGCCCCTGATGAGTTTTTCACTTTTTTCTCATTTATTTATGTGTCAAAGATGCCAAGCAGTATATGACGGCTTCTAATCCGCGTAACAAAAACTTTTTAGGTTGTATATATTTCCCCTCATAGTCCTGGTCCTGGAACTGCCATTGAATTTCGAATTTTTGCGTAACTCGAGTATATGAAAATTTTGGGTCAATTATTTGTAAATCTGAACTAGTTTTGTGAAAATCGTACAACAGAGACAAGGGTTATGGAAAATCTAAAAAATACACAAAAATTGTATATTTTGCACGACCTTCTCCTAAAAAATAAAAATTTTGAAATTTTCTTTTTTCAAAATAAAGTTTAGCAGCAGAGGAATCTATGGCACTTTGAATTTTCAAAATCGGCCGGTTAGATTACGAGATCTTAGGGGGGCCGATATTGCCCCCTGCCGGAAATAGGGGGTAGCCGGGAGCCTGACGGAAATAGGGTTAAAGTTTTCCAATATTGTAAAAAGAAAATGTGTCCCTGAAAATTGAGTTTTCATTTGTATTCAACTGGTTTGCCAACATTTCTGCTTCTTTCTGTGCATTCTTATTATTTTTCTCTTCTGATGTTTGCTAGAGTTGTATATTATTTGCAACTACCCAATCAAGAGGACCACAGGAAAATATGGATTGAATCTTATCGGGTTGATTAATTGAACAGTGGTCAGATTATATTAAGTGTGGTCACTTGGCTTATTTGAGACAAAGAGCGAAAACTAGGAGGCAATGAACCTTCCCTGCTTCACTTCACGCGCTTCCCAGCCCGTATATTTACGATGACATCGTCATCTAGGTGACCCTCGCGTTGGGTGTCGTCGTGTGTCATTGGATGTCGTCATGTTGACATTAGATGTTAACCTTGAGCGCGTGAAGACTGGTCCTGTCGGAGAAATTATATGTAAATTAGGTCTCTATCTGTTTATAGATTGCATATTATGATGGTTCCTCAATGGGATGGTGGTGCGCATATGTATCGGTATATGAACATGCGTGTTTTTTTGTTGAAAAAAGTATCTCTCTCTCTCTCAAAACTCTCGTTAAATCCCGAAGTTTTTCCCAACGTTTATCGGAGTTCCTGCCGGAACTTGAACCCAGGATTCGTCGCTCAGCAGACCGTCACGGTGTCCACTGAGCCACGTACCTCCCTGCTGAAGTCTTCCTTAACCAATGTTTCGCCGCAGGGTGACCTGGTGCGAAAGCTGAAGGCTGAGAATGCATCAGAGATCGACGTGAAGAAGGCTGTGAACGAGTTAAAGGCGAGGAAGAAGGTGTTGGAGGACAAGGAGCTGGCTCTGGCTCCGTCCGAGTCCAAGTTTGACAGAACAAAAATGGAGGATCTGTTGAAGCGAAGATTCTTCTTTGACCAATCGTTCGCTATTTATGGAGGTTAGTAATCATTTATCGCGGTGAAGACCATCATGGGACTTTATGGATTGTGTTAAGCTGAATGAATAGTTCCCATCTCTGAATAGTTCTTGTGATAATAGTTATGCACAGTACCTTGTTAGGTACTGTAGTTCCGCAACATTTTAACATGTTCTTATTTGATACGCTGGATACTGAGCTGAACAATGAAGCGATTCCTGGGACTGGCTCGATGCGTTAATGCTATGACATTGTGCCACGCCAGGTGTCACTGGACAGTACGACTTTGGGCCGATGGGCTGTGCTCTCAAGTCCAACCTCCTCACTGAGTGGCGCAATTTTTTCGTGCTGGAGGAGCAAATGCTGGAGGTCGACTGCACCATCCTGACCCCGGAGCAGGTTCTGAAGTAAGTAGGACCACCAGTCGTACAACGGCAGGTATATCGCTGTCTGCCGGTCGCGGGTGAGTGGTAGCGCCATGTGTATGTGTGAGGGCAGGAGCCCCAGCAGACAGGTGTGAGTGGATGTGGGGGCTAGAGCTATGCTCCAGGGTCCCAGCCGAGCGGAACGGACACATTACCGACACAGATGCGTGACAAGGCACTGGTCCGGTGTTTGTTCGGTAGTTTATTGGTAGGCAAGCTGGCATACAAATCTGTATGGTTTTATATTGTGTGTTTATCCTTGCTTGACTCCACCAGTGAGAACAAATGTTTAAATTGTTCAAAACGAACATTAAATCAAATAATGAGACCCATCCAAACATGAAACAACTATTGATCATTCGCACTTTTTCTAGTGTGGGCTTCCGGTCACGGTTATCTCCAGGGTTGGAAAAAACCCGGGTTTTTTGTAAAAAGCCCACGGGTCTGGGTTTTTGCGGGTTTTTTGTGGGTTTTTCCGGGTTTTTTAATTTTGTTTTGTAGCATTCTCACCGCACCGTTTCTAGATTAATGTCATTGTTTGAGCAAGCATTCAGACTGTGATGCTTTCAATATCATCGCTTTCAATATCATCGTTGCCTACCAGTCTTTGCCTTAGGTGGTGGAGGTGAGAAGAAGCTCCTATTCCCCAAGCTGTTCTGAAGTACCCGATTGACGGCAGCGTGCAGAACCCTTCCTAGTTTATGGGCACCCATGGATAAGAAAAATTAACCGACTTTTGACCAGAATAACAATTTTTGGGGCTTATAAACTCATCCACTGCTATGGTCATGCGGCGTCGTCGACTCTTGTTACTGTTTTCTCTTAGGAGCCGGATTCTCCGTACTCAAAAAATCCACCGGACGTAAGCCCGGACGACCCCGTAGAAGCAAGTGCGACAAGCACCACACCACTGCGCCCCACAGGAATTCATTTTTTTATAAATCAGTAGCTCATATTCCTCATGGACAAATGCTAGCGCTGAAAATCTTAGTCGGGTACATCAATAAAGGCCAGATCACAATTCTCAGAGCACAGCAGGGGCGTATCCATTATTTGCTCAGGGGGAAGGGGCGTTGATATAGGCTCCGGGGCACAGCACGGGGCCCGAGCGCAAAGATCGCTAATGAAAATAAAAAGAACGTCAGCGGTGGCTGATGAGATGGTGGAGTGAATCGGTGTGGTTCACGTGACTTTTATTGGCTGTTTTTACCTACATTGTTTCTTTGTCTATCTAGCTAAATAAAGCGTGGTATCCTTTTTATTATTTTGTGACTCGGGGACCATCGTGCCCCCAACACGAATTCTTTGGGCAGTTTTAGAAAAATTGACCGGTGCCTTGAGACACAACCTCCCCTCCCGCCAGAAAAAAACTATTGAGTCGCCCAAGAACGAGTCTAGGGATCCCCGAGACCAGCTCTGAGGGCCTCGTGAACCAAGACAAACTCTTGAAGACTCTTGAAGGTCCTCGAGACTAACACTGGGAGCCCCAAGAACAATTCTTGGGGTCCTCCGGAAACCAACTCTGGGGACCCCAAGGAACGAATCTAGGGACCCCCGAAACCAACTTTCAGCCAGGTTCAAGACCAACTCTATTGGCCGACGAGACAAACCCTCGAAGGCCTTGGAGACCAACTCTGAGGGCCCCCGAGACGAATTCTTAAAGGCCATCCGAGAGCAACCCTGGGCTCTCCGAGAAAACTTTTCGGATCCCCCAAGTCAGAATATTGGGCCCCACGAGACCAACTTTGGGAGCCCTCAGAGACCAGCTCTGGCCCACCCCCCCGTGACAAACTCTTGAGGGTCCTCCAGACCAACTCTGAAAACCCCGGAGAAAACTTTTGGGGCTGCTCCAGATACCAAGTCTGGAGGCCCAGAGATAAACTCGGGTGTCCCGATAGCCGAATCTGTGGCCCCCAATTCAAAATTTTGGTGGGCCCTACCAGACCAACGCTTGGGTCCCTGAGACTTGCTATTGAGAGTCTCCGAGACAAACATTGTGATGGTGTCAGTGTTCTTATAATAAACTTGGGGAGCATAAATCAGAAAACGACAGGAGGCCGTGCAGGAATCTCTTTACAGTGCTTAAGCTCAGCAAAGGGGAGAGGCGGTCGCCCCACCTTGGCTGCGCGCCTGGAATACAGCACGATGTGACTCCACCACCATAAGCCATTTTTTCCATTCCATGAGCTGGACAAAGAAACTTTTGTGTGACTACAGATACAGATACAGATACAGATACAGATACAGATTTATTCGAATAGGGTCCACATCATGCATGGTTTTTCACCCATCCACGTCAGTTATTAAAAAGTAAACAAACAGGTCAAATTCGACAGACACGCACACCATCACTCATAAAATCTGCCTTGTTGAGAAGCTTAACAATTTTAAAACAAAAAAAGTTATCAAAACGAGACCGATAAAAGAACGCTAGAAAAATGTAAAGAAAAACCTTAAACAACGCCTAAAACAAGCCTAAAAACTGCGTTCCCTTGAACAAGCCACCATCACTAATTTAAAAGATTTGGTAACATTTCCTTGAGCTGCGCCTTAAACTGCGGTGAACCAGGCACCAGTCCCGTTCTGTTCAGCAGGGTTACACCTCTGAAACACAGACGTCTCCTACCAGCCTCTGTTCGGATCCGCGGCAAGGTCCATTGACCAGCGTTCCTGGTGTTGTGCTGATGCACTTGGTTGGCTCGGTGTCCGATCGTTCCTTTCAGATAAAGTGGCTGACCTGACACTAAAATTCTCTCAATGGCACACACGGTATGGTAGCCTATCATCTCGTCAGCCGTTGGCCATCCTAGCTGCCTTACTGCATCTGATATGTGATCGTAACGTCGCTTTCCAGTGACAACACGTGCACAAAAGTTTATCATTTTTTGCACACGATGTTTTTGAGACGCACCACATGAACCATACAGAGACAAGCAGTACCGCAGTATCGAAATAACGAGCGCTTCTACAATGGTCTTCAGTACGGCTTTGGGTATCACGTGGCGTGTGTGACTCAAGGCAACGAGGAGTCCAGTACACTTGTGCGTGATATTGTCAACGTGATTTTGAAAGCTGAGATGCCGATCCATCCACGACTAAGGTCAAAGTCAGTCAGAGTCACAATCTGAGACTGCACTGTTACTTTGGCATATTTTGACCTTGCTGAGATGTTTATAAATTAAGATATATATAGGTTGAATTCTGGAAAAACTGCATGGCGCAGACCAAAACGTACGTCATATTCAGAGACAGTATTGGTGTTATCCAGCGACTTTTACATATGGCAAAAACAAGATAGAAATTTGTGTTGCACAATTTGCAATTCCGACATGTGGATTCTTAGGAATGATTTTCCTGGTAAGACGGCAAGAATTTCCAAATGCACTTTTCCAGCGGGTTGTATGAGGTGGCATATGGTACCAATTCTGCCAATCTTTGACATATTCTACACATACCAAGGCTTAGTAGCTTTAAAAGTGATGTGAATATCAAAAAGACGACATTTTTACTCAGGGGCATCTAGAAAATGATTTATGCAAAAAACCCGGGTGGGTTTTATCCATTAAAAAACCCACTAAAAAACCCAAAAAACCCGGGCAGTGGGTAGTGGGCAGTGCCAACCCTGGCTATCTCTCCACCTCCCTCCTGTGCTTCCGGTCACGATGATCTCTCCACCTCCCTCCAGGGCTTCCGGTCACGGTTATCTCTCCACCTCCCTCCAGGGCTTCTGGTCACGGTGATATCTCCACCTCCCTCCAGGGCTTCCGGTCACGGTGATATTTCCACCTCCCTCCGGGGCTTCCGGTCACGGTGATATTTCCATCTCCCTCCGGGGCTTCCGGTCACGGTGATATCTCCACGTTCCTCCTGTGCTTTCGGTCATGGTGATCTCTCTACGTCTCTCCTAGGGCTTCCTGCACGATGATCTCTCCACGTCCCTCATGTGCTTCCAGTCACGGCGATCTCTCCGCTTTCCCCAGGGCTTCCGGTCACGTGGACCGGTTTGCTGACTTCATGGTGAAGGATCTGAAGAATGGCGAGTGCTTTCGGCTGGACCACCTCATCAAGGCCCAGCTGGAGAAACTGGCCGCCGACAAGAAGACCGGCGAGGACGTGCGGCAGGAGTGCGCCACAATCGTCGCCCGGGTGAGTGGGTGATAGGGATAGGGCTCAGATGCCCGGGAGTCGTGGCGGATTCGCAGGGAGATAAAGGTGGCTTGTCCTGCTCTCGTCCAGATGCTCAGATAGGTGAAATTACTTCAAATATCACTGTGATAGGCTCAAAGAGAAATTCAACTTAAAGCTATTCCGAGCTTACCTCATAATATGCTGTCCAAAGCTTTCTTGAAGAAAGTGTTTCAGCCTTTCTTATGCATTACATTTGAATGTGGTTTGGTGACACTGTTAATTCTCGGTCAGAGTCGGTCAGGGTGCTGATTGCCTGCGCAGTTTTGAAATGAATGTAGCGCCTTGGTACAGTTCCAGACTTGACTAGTCTTATTTTGTATCATTTCATTGTAATTTTGTAGAGGTAAAAATACTGTATCGGCGAGACGTAATGGTCTGGTAACGCCTCACTCTGCCATTCCACACTAACGTATGTCGAGGAGCGTTTTTAGATAAAAGCAGCTACTATTCAATATATTTCACGTTTGAAACTAGTCATTAACACAAATTATACGCATTTGCCGGTACACAAAGTCACTCCTACCTCAAAGGTTTTAGAGACGGGAAAGCAGAAAAGAATTATCCGCTTAGTGGGGCATGCACAATGCACATTCCGTTACGTCTCCATTGTTACTTGTAGTCGCCGTATATCACGGGACCACTCGGGAAGGACGGGGTCGACCGGGTGAACTTTTGTCCTCTTTTTTTTCTCCGTGAACGGTAAGTTCCGGGACGTATGAAATATGGATCAAGTGCTTTTTCGCTATAATCTCTCCCATCGCTCATCAAGAGTGGGGTTTAAGGGCGCGTCGACGGCGACGGTATTTGGCCATATCTCCCATGGCTATCTCAGCTCAAATTCCATAAGCTTGACGTCTATATCGTGGGATGTTGGAGATACAACGCAATGATATTATCTGGCAATGAAACCTTTGTCACGCTGACTGACTTGCAAAGAAGCAGGACCGTTTTTTTCTTCAAATGGTTTCGAAGGCTGGGTGATTACTTTTGTCTTACAAGGACAACTGTAATAACTGATAATGCAGAATGTTGTTGTTCTTGAAAAGCGCCTGCATCCGTGAAAACCTCGCTTTAGCCTCAAATCATGTCTGCTTTACGTCTGCTTGAAGCTTAACCACGCCTTTAAGAACTTTAAAAACGGTGACGGCATTTCTATGTCAGCAACAGTGTTTTTTATCTGGGGTCTCCTGATACCTTTGTTACGCTCATCGCTTAAACTCTATCAAATTTTGGTAACCACCTGTATTGGTATATTTGGAACGTGTAAGGTTCAAAGCTGTGTTTGTGGCGTCTGTTCAGTGTGTTGTCGTTTGGGGTGGGAGCGATAGGTTTCCGGGTCTGCGTTACACGCCGTTGCTGTAAGTTGCTGGGTTCGGCGCGATACCATCAGCATCGTGACTTGAAACTGCTGCCTGAGTCATGGCTGCAGCAGACCGGCCACTCTGCTGTACCAGTTTTTGTGACTGAGGAATGCTTTTGTCGGGCGGACAGAATCGCAAGTAGACGCAGACATACGAAAAGGTCTAAAAGGGAGGGTTATTGCGCTGTACTCGTGGGTAGAGAGAGAGTTCATGTTTCCTTTTACGGACTGTATGTGGTCTATGAAATAAGAATCGTGGGATTTTCCTACACAACCACTTCATTTGCATCGTTCACTAATATTTATCAATTGAATTATCTTGATCTGCTCAGGTGGGCATTTCATGTCTGGTACGTTTTATGGATTCCTAACATTCAGAAAGCTCCTAAGGAATACTGTTAAGGAGTGGGGGGTGGAAGTCTCTTCGAGTATGGGGGCGGGGAGCGACCCAGTCTACGATCTCTTCAAAGCTCCCACTGTTGCAACGGTGGGGGCACGGCGTAGGACCATTGGAACGCGACACAACAACGTGTTGTGGAGACCAGGCCCAAATATTTCTGGGATGAGATGTGCATATTTTTACTTCGGTGATGTCTTCGCGAAGCAATCTAAGCCATGGTTGTTAGTGTCGGACTGATGTCGTAGAGGTTCTTCTTCCAGTCTTGGCGACGGGGTTTACTGCTGGTTCCGGCCAAGGCTTACCCGACGATACTAGATGGACGTTTCGTGAGAGACTAGATATGTTTCCTGGTATGATATGCCCATGCAGGTTCGGAGTTTTCTTTTCAGATCCTCCGTCCCTTTAGTTCAGACAACCGAGCTATGATGGCTATCATACCTGAGGCATCGTTTGGTGTGTCAGTACGAGCGCTTGGAGCTAATGTTGTCTTGCCGGAACCGTGTCTGGCTAGCTGGTGCCGGGACTGGTGGTACCCTGATAAAAATAAGAAAAGGTAGAACCTTTTCTTTGTGTCCACAGAACAGATATCTATGTGACAGGAAATACGCGAGCGTTGCCTCACGGCCTCTATGTAGCTTCGCTGTGTGGCTTTGTCAGCTTTGGAAACTTCTCAAACCTCCTGTTGTATCACAGTTGGATGGTATGACCAAGGACGAGATGAATACGATCATGAGGAAGTACCAGATGAAGTCACCTATCACCGGCAACGAGCTCTCGGACGCCATCGAGTTCAACCTCATGTTCAGCACTTCCATAGGCCCCACCGGTGATCTCAAAGGGTGAGTTAAAGGGTTTAGACAAGCACGCTCTGGTTTGAATTGAGGCCGTGATGAAGCTCTGAGAGACGCCACTAGCTCCACGTGGGGTCTGCAAAATGTTTTACTGGTGCCCGTGTTTTGTTCCAAAATATTCTGCGGTCCCTCTTTAGTTAGGGATAGGTCAATACAAATTACCACAGCTAAGAAGGCGACGGTGGAGTGGCGTTTCAGCCGCCTTGTCCGTTTCAAACTGCGTCAGGCCATGATTTTCTGTTTGCTGCATCGGACATCAAGTATACGACTGAAATATATATAGCACATCGTGTTGTCTCTGTCCTCTGCTGAGCTGAGCTACGTCAACCTTGGCAGGTTTCCTGCGGCCGGAGACAGCGCAGGGCATGTTCGTCAACTTCAAGCGTCTGCTGGAGTTCAACCAGGGCAAGCTTCCGTTCGCCGCCGCTCAGATCGGCAACGCCTTCCGCAACGAGATATCGCCGCGGAGCGGGCTCATCCGCGTCAGGTGCGGGTCTTCGGCGTACTGGCGATGCACCTGACCCTGTTTCCCAGCCCCGTGTCCAACGCTGGTGGTGTGAGATAGGGCGTTAAACCTGATGAGGCGTGTATTCACTCAAACAGTCTTTATTGGCATCGTGATGGAATCGTTGCATATTCAGGGCGTTTAATGAGATTAGCTGTTGCCATGGTCTAAAGCGCAAATAACGTCCGATAGTGGGTGCAGCGGTACTTCTGTAACATTCTCCCAACAATGCCACAAGAGCAGACCAAAAGGCACGCTTAGCCAAAAACTCAGGTGCTTGTTTGCAATGTATAATAACCGCAACACAACTAACATTGTTCCTAAATCGTTGAACCTGATTTGATGCTATTAAAATAGTCATTACAATATTTTTTCATATTATATCTAATTATCATCCTTCGTGTGTTCGGGTCCATGGGCGGTGCGGCGCTTCAGGGGTTTGTTATACCTGATGGCGAGACATATTTGTGCTTGATTTTAACAGGATCACCTCACCGCCATGTGCTGGGATGTATTCACTTTGGGCCTGTGTTCCGCAGGGAGTTCACAATGGCAGAGATCGAGCACTTCTGCGACCCGGCCGATAAACAGCACCCCAAGTTCTCCGACGCGGCGGACCAGCGGCTGACCCTGTTCTCGGCCATGTAACCAGATGGACGGGGTCGCCGCGCAGGTCACCACCATCGGGGAGGCGGTCAAACAGGTGAGAGGCGTGAGGGGGAGGCGGTCAAACAGGTGAGAGGGCGAGAGCGGCGGACGGAGATAGGGAGGGGGTGTGGGCTCATTGCTCCAAATGCCGGGGTGCTGGGTGGAGAACGATACCCGAGAGCAAGCTGTATTTTCCACTCTCCGGTTTTATTTTTATTCAAATTTCCGCTCACCCCTTTCGAGTGAAGTCTTATTAGCACAATTCAACAATTCTGGTGTGCGTGAACTCATGAAGAGTGTGGTAGTAAAGAAATTGTGATACAAACTTACTTTCTAAACTTAAGATGAAATTATAATAACTGTTCAAAAAGGTTTTAAAGGGAATGTGGCACCTTCACAACGTCATTTCAACTGGAGATAACCAAGTTGTAAAGCAGGTCGGAGGACCCGGTACTCCATATTTTGTCTTGGAACTCGATGTTTCTGTAGAAAAAAGCTAAAACCTACCTGACACCAGCCCCCTCAGCCCCCGTCGCCGGCGGCCATTGTTGTGAGCTACTGGTGTGACGACATATGCTGACGTCACGATGAGCATCAGCCAATCGAAGCCCTTGAACCGCGTCAAGTATGGTAGTGGTTGCCAGATCGTGACATCATCCACATGCTGATATTTATTTCTTTTTCTAGAGGAGTATTTTAAAAACCAAATATTGAGCTTATTGTACTTTTTCAGAGAAATCGTGAGTGGTTTTATTATTTTTGACTTAAAGTACGCGTAATAACACTAAACTCCAGGATTCGACCAAGGTGCATTCCCTTTAATTAACTCCCACAATATTGCAGCTTTTGAGTTTTCCACTCGCTGACTGAATTTTCCCATAAGGATTTTACACTGGGCGCCTGTGGCGTACAACCAGTTTTGGGACACTGGTGCGACTGGGCCGGGGTTAGTGCGCTTCGGCGTATTGACGTATCGCAGGAGCCAGGGCGGGATGTAACGAACTGTTTGCTATCTGGTGATCAGTGTTCGATATATTGTCTTATATAACGTCCGAGATCTATGTAACAGAACAGCTCTCAGTCCGTTACATCTGGCCTCGGTTTCAAGCATAGTTTCTCAGTTCATTTGAGACCGAGGCGTGGTGTAGCGAACTGAGAAACTGTACTTATCTGTACCGTGATGGAGAGGTGAAGGGATCAGGCGCACTCTGAGGGAGGAATTTGGGCACAGTTTGTAGATAGTTGTATTAGTTCTTACCGGGGAAAAGTTTGTGACGTACTGAAATTTGGGGTCTGATTAGTGAGATGGGCGATGCCGATGTTTGTCGGGGTGAGGCCAATCTGGAACATTAGGGATTAGCACGCGACAAATAGAATGATGCGCGTGGTTTGTGGGTTTGAATCGTGGTGAACCCAGTATTTCTGGTTCATAGATAACGGCTTATGGCAGTCAAAGAAGCAAAGAAATGTCCCGATATTTGGTGTTCTAGGTGGGTGTGCTTTCAAAATTGGTCATGATTAGGTGATAACCGGGTCGGTGTCGACCATAACCTAAAACTAACATCCTTTCACGCAGTGATTGACGACCGAAAATTATTTAATCCTGTTCATTGTAATCCTCCGTTGCACCGAAATTCCCCGTGCGTTTACAGGGTCTGGTGGCCAATGAGACGCTGGGGTACTTCATGGCGCGGATCCAGCAGTTCCTGGAGAGGATCGGTGTGGATCCGCGGCGACTCCGGTTCCGGCAGCACATGTCTAACGAGATGGCCCACTACGCGTGCGACTGCTGGGACGCCGAGATCCTCACCTCCTATGTGAGTTCTGGCGGGATGCTGATGAGATCGCTATCTTTGTTAGCTTTGGTAGGTACTGAGATCCTAACCCCTGTGTGGTGTTGGCTGGAATGCAGAGATTCATACCTCCTGCCGAGAGTTCTTCCGGGATGCTGAGATCCTCACCTCCTATCTTCGTGCCGGACGTAGCCTTGAACCATATCGCCAACGCGTGAAATACCCAGTGGCGGGTAAATTTCCCGCCAGTGGGTGTCTTTCTTTGCAATTTTTCGTTACTAGTTGCTGTACGCGATGGCCGTTGCCCGCTCGGTAACAGCTCCGCTCTTGATTGATGTAGAATTTCCTCACAATCCTCTCCAGATGGCGCAGCAGTCGTAGTGAGCTCTTCCTGGACAGAGTTTCTACAGGGGTCGTTAGTCTCAGCTTCTCAGTGATGTGAGGGGTGTCACGACTAACCCGTGCGCTGCAGGGCTGGGTGGAGTGCGTTGGCTGTGCGGACCGGTCTGCCTACGACCTCACCCAGCACACCCGGGCCACGGGCGTCAAGCTGGTGGCCGAGAAGAGACTGCCCGAACCCAAAACGGTGGAGGTTATAGGTAAGACGCGTCAACCAATATTGACTCTGTTGAAAACCTTAGTGAGCGTATTTATTTTTGGACCTGATATGTTGTTTTCGCAAAGATAAGTATCTTCGTTCCGCCCTTTGTGGTGATAGAATGGTGATAGATTAGATAGATATGGTGATAATTAGAAACGGCGCGGAAAAATGTGCTGGGTGTATCGAAAAGTCCGGATCCCATCTCGAACTGGTTTCTGCGAAGCTATTGTGATCAATGCTTGCTTATGTTGATAAGGCATGTCTGCGTTCTTTCGCAGTTTTTGCCACAACTGAGTGCGAATTTTCCGTCGTTTCTTTTCTTCCTCGATGTGCTTTCGCTTGTGCAATGTTCCATGTCCCCGAGTTTAGCTACCTCTGGGCTGCTCAAAGTTCTTTGATTTGAAGTAGATTTTAGATCCCGTTCGGAAAAATACTGACTTCTCAATATTTGTTTGAGATTATTTGAGTGTCTGTATAGATGCATGGTCACTCGTGAACATCTGCCTCTTGTAATGATCGTTGAAGAGATATTGAGTTCTTCCTGAACGCATTTCTGTGTACAGCCCCTTGCAATCGAATCTGTAAACTAGGTTCGGCAGGTTTTCGCTTTTGGCTGTAAAAATGTTGCCCGCTTGTTGGTGATTCAACCTAAAGCACGCGTTTCACTTGCAGTCTCTGTTTCGCTTGCAGGGAGAATAGCTCTTATCAAATCAACAGTATCGTAAAGCCTGAACCGTGCTTTCAGAGCCGGTTATAGTGAAGAGTGCGCTGGGTAAGCTGTTCAAGAAAGGACGCCAAGAAGGTGACGGACCTGCTGACCTCGCTGACGACCGAACAGCTGGGCCAACTGGAAACGGCGCTCGCTGGAGGGGGTTAGTCACCACATAAATCGCATAAATCCTTTAAAAATACATTTTTGAACATATATCTACGAAACAGCCTCCAGAATACAACACGTATGGTAAGAAAATCCCAAACTCTCTTTTGACGCAGCTTAGAGTCGATATGTCAAAATTAAATGGCCACGCTCACCAAATCCTTCGATCAGATACCCCGTTCTGTAGCTGCGGCCATGTAAACGAAAACACAAAACATTTTCTTTCCCATTGCCCCAACTACGCAGTACAGAGAAACGTTCTTCACCGGAACATTTCATAATAGGAGCCGATTTTTCACATTTTTCAGCCGATCAAAATCAAAATTTTGCTTCATGGAGAAACAAACGCACACAATATTAACCTAGCAATAGCGAAAGAAACTTTAAAATTTATATCCAATACTGAAAGATTTTTGGGTCGATAGGCCCTTCACTTCATCCCGATAACGCCGACGCTGCTGAGGGCATCTTTGTATCCTGCTGGAATGAGAGGCGAGCGGCCATGGCCGACGGGCGGTCCGACTGTGCACAGATTAGGGCACTCCTGTCGAGAGGTGCTTGATTTAAGCGCCATGCGCTTTGCACCAATCGAAACATTTGTTCTGATGATGAATTGTTGTTCAAATGAAATACACGTATGTATGTATGTATGTACCATTCTAACTGCTGGGGGTCGTGTTTCGACGGACGAGGCCATTTAACGCCTGTAATTTAGAAGAGATATTGTCAAAATAAGATATTTGAAGATTTCAAGACAATTACTAGTGGTGTAATACTTGTAAATGGGTGGCTATGTACATACGTCCTCTGTTAAAACGATGTTCATTGTTTACTGATTCGTGCTTCACGTTCCATTCTGTCGGGATCTCAATCCCTTTGTCTGCATATAGGATATGAAAATTTGTGAGTTACCGTACTGTCAAAATATATGTTTACGACTGGTCGATATAAAATGTACATGTCTGGCTGCAGTTTGCAATTGGGATGTTTCTGCCATGCATAGGAAAATGGTTATCCTGAATGCATTATCAAGGACAAACCAGATATTTCCGCCAGCCTCCGCCTGTTTTTCTTCGTAACCACCCGGCCGCTGGGAGCGCGGTCCCTGACACTGCGTCCGTCTCCGATCCTCAGGAGCTACCGACTGCAGGCCGCCGACGGCGCCAGCTTTAGCGTCAGCTCCGAGGTAGTGTCCGTGCGCCGGCTCTCCAAGACGGTGCACGTGGAGGAGGTGATACCCAGCGTCATCGAGCCCTCCTTCGGCATCGGCCGCGTCATGTACGCCCTATTCGAGCACAGCTTCCGCGTGCGCGAGGACGACGACCAGCGCACGGTGAGGCACAGTGCACACTTACCGGCTCCAATCCATTCCGTCGAATTTCTTCCTCATTTATATTTGAAACGCCGTATCTGTGGCATTTTTATGGTTTTTGTGCTTTATTCTCACTTAAATCACATGCTCAGTACGAAGTACGAAGAGAGCGCTAATATTCGTGCGAGTTGGCGGTTGCCGCCCCTGTTGCGTCAGTGTGCAGCCCTCATCCACCCATTCTGGCGTATCCTCCTCTGACGCCTCCTCCCCTGACTGGCCGGCAGTTCTTCTCACTCCCGCCGGTGGTGGCGCCACTGAAGTGCTCGGTCCTGCCCCTCAGCGGGAACGCCGACTTCGAGCCGTTCGTCAGACAGCTGTGTAAGTTGCCGCCGACGTTAGGATGGTTTATTCAATCGATCTGATGCCAACGGCGGGAACCTGACTACTATTAGTTTTTTTAATTTTGTCCAAGTTGTTCCCAGTCCGGCTGCTGGAGTCTGAGTCTCACTAAAGTTATCAAGAGACTTGTCACGGAGCCCCGACCCCACCACCCGAACGAGCAATTCCCACAATGATGGGCTGATTTAGGAGCCAAAATTTAACGTCCCACAAAGCACAGGGACGGCCGCCCTGCTCAGGTCACCCTCTCATCAGTCAGTTGCCAGCGCACCTACGTCGGGTAAACTATTATGATTAGAATCAACGTGACAGCCGTTCCAGCGATTATTTCCATGACAGTTGCGATATGTTCGCCGTGTTGAAACGGCAACGACCATCCTCTGTGTGGCCCATAACACGCCTTGTTCCCTCTTCATCAGATCTGAATAAACATTGTCTGTCTGCACCTCATCCATATCCGCTCTGCGTCTAAACCTCCTATTTGCTCGACAGCGCGCGAGCTGACCCAGGCCGGCGTGTCCTGCAAGGTGGACAGCGCCAGCGGCAGCATCGGCAAGCGGTACGCCCGCACCGACGAGATCGCCATTCCGTTCGGCGTGACCGTCGACTTCGACACGCTGCGAGAGCCGCACACGGTGACGCTGCGCGAGCGGGACTCCCGCGGCCAGGTCCGACTCCCGGTGAGTGGAGAGAGAGAGAGAGAGAGAGAGAGAGAGAGAGAGAGAGAGAGAGAGAGAGAGAGAGAGAGAGAGAGAGAGAGAGAGAGAGAGAGAGAGAGAGAGAGAGAGAGAGAGAGAGAGAGAGAGAGAGAGAGAGAGAGAGAGAGAGAGAGAGAGAGAGAGAGAGAGAGAGAGAGAGAGAGAGAGAGAGAGAGAGAGAGAGAGAGAGAGAGAGCACACCGTGGTTATTCCGTTGAGTTCCTGAAGAAAGTGAGGCATTATCATTGCCGTGGAACGATGTCTTAGGTCTATCTAAGAAATAGTGGGACCATGGTCCTATTCATTACATTTTCGCTATTTTATTTGAGGCAGAATTCAGCTAAGAAATCAGTTCCGGAAAGCTGTAAGCTTTGACTTCAGCTCTGTTGAGCTGGCTCGTGTCTCCAGCTGCAGCGGCTCTGACGCCCTCCCGTGACACTCGTGACGTCGACAGCTGGCGGAGGTGGCCGAGGTGGTCTCGCAGCTGTCGCGCGGTCGGCTCGCCTGGCACCAGGTGGAGGCGCGGTACCCGCGCTTCGAACAACAGGAGACCACTAAATGAACACCGATGGCCGTTAGGAAGGATTCATTGTCTGAACACGCTCCACTTCTGTTTAAGTTATATATTTGGCCTTGTTAGTCCGGTACAGGGTGAGTCATTGCTATTTAAAGGACCACGACAAATATATAGATGTGCTTTACAGAAAACGGTGTATCAATGATTCGGACCTGTCTTAGGCGCAGCGTGAATCCCCCAAGGCCTGAACAGAAATGAACCCGGCACACCCTCAGAGAACACCCTCAAACCCCCTCAACCTCGAAACCCTCACATGATTGGACTTTCGGAATCTAAGTGCGTCGTCTTACTCTCGGCACGCTCCCGGGATTCGGTCCGCTGGCAAACACTTAAGGTCCGAAGTAATGTAGGATGGGGCGCGTTTTGACATTTAATTCCCGGTTTGAGGTTTGAGCTACATATTCGTGACTATGCCCTTCAGCGCCGTGAGGGACCCCGCTGTGGGATTCGCTATAGTGAAGGACGGGTATCCGCCTTGCTGCTGAAGCCGATTGGTGACTGCTCAGGTACTGAAACGCGTTCTGTCCGTTATATGTGAATGTCATGACGAGGCTCGCGCGAGCTTATCATATCTAAGACGGGGACACACTGCCGCCAGAGGCTCGCGCCTCGTCATTTCTTAGTGTTACAACTTCATCAAGTCGGTTTTCTGGCCACATCCGGTCCGGCACCTTGTGAAGAAGCTCTCATTCAGTGGGTTGACTATTGCCGCTCACATAGGCTTGACTTCGGTAAGGTGTCAAATTACTGACGAGGACATGCATGGGGGGGCACGATGCTTGTCCTTTCCGATTACAGAATTCCACCTTGAATCAACTAAGTTTCACGTGCTGATGTTTATAACAGTAGGTGCCTGGCGAGGATCCAGCTTGGTAGTCGATGTAGGAAGCCTATGTGCGTCTGTCGTATCCTCAATTTTCTCCCATAGTAAATAACGAATGTAACGAGATATCACAGGCCTTTTATTGCACCTTTTACATGAATGTTCTAGAGGTCAGAAACGTCGTACTCGAGCCACGGTAATCCCCGATATGGGAACCCACGACGCCGATTCCGACGGAGAACACCAGGCCGTCGCCTCCTTATGGTGTGCGTTCCACCAGCCAGCAGACAACTGCAGCCTATCAGGCTCCACCTATCTTAGCGAACACAATGGCGGGTTGTGATTCAACTACGTTTGTTCTATACCGCCGTATTAATAACGGATCTTTTTTTGAGAATCTCCAAAGCCTGACAACAGAAATGATCTGCATTGCGTACAGCCTTCTGCAGTTGAATCTGAACACACTGGGTTTGGATGTTTTTGTTGTATTGTTAGCAAACGATTACTTACTTGGTCGTGATTTGACATACAGCTTGCGTTTTGTTTCAAGCTATCGAATGCGTACCCAGCAATACTCCGTTACCTCATATCTTAGGAATTATTGGCACAAAACGTAATCTTCATCAGACAAAGAAAACATTTTCTGTGAGTCATTTTCAATGAGATTGCCAAACGTTTTTAGGTGAGCAATCTAGAGCTAAGGGCAAACCCCGCGTGTTGTGTTCCTAATCATCACCGAGGGAGAACTAATTGGCCAGCAATTAGCCGAAAACTGCCGAGCCTTATGTGAACAAATTCAATTGCATGGATCTATATATCAATGACCTACGATGGATATCAGCAAAAAGCATGCATAATTATTGGTAGAAGTGGCACTATCCAGATCAAGCCGATATACAAAACGCCAAAATCATTCCGCTCGTTATAGAACCACATAATGCTCGTTTTTACCATGAATTCTCTAAATATGCATTTTTGCCAAATTTGGAAATGCTTCTCTTGCAGGAGAGCTCTCCGCCTTATTTCTTGTCTGTTCTTGATCGGGTTCATTGCTGCCTAGATGTTGATTCGGTGGATTGTGTAACTTGGGCTGACATTGACGCTGTCCGATTCTTCTTTTACTAATTTTGATACTACCCCCGACTTCGATATTGAGTTTTCTCCTGCTTCCTGAAGGCTGGGTGTTGGGAATGTCATCGGTTTGCTCAGCCGTCCGGTCTCCTTTCGGCATCAGCTTTGACGGGTCAACAATGTCACGCTTCTGCTACACCACGGGCAATTGAAATGTGTAACCGGCAATTGAAATGTGTAACCAACATTCTGATACAAAGGCAGTGTGGGGGGGGCAGTGCTTCTTCAGTGTGTGCACAAACTGACCTGAAGTGAAATCAAATCTTACGGGTTCAGCACCCTTCCCTCTCCTTCAAGCATAAGAGGTGGTTTTCGTCCTCCACATCTACTTTACTTTAATCTAGAGGTAATTTGTCTTCCCGGATACGCACTGAAAACGTACGCTAGCAAAAGTCACGCCTCTCTGTCAACTCTCCATTTCCAGTTTCCAACGGCTGAAACCGCACGCAAATATTCCACAATGTAGCAAAGAAAAGAACCGGCGATACATCCACAGCCAAAACCCACCTGTACTTGACAGACGTACGGCAACATCAACACTCTCATCCGCACAGTCTGGTTCTAATTACACACCGGGCCATTTTATATAACCTTCTGGAAACTGGAAGATTAAGAGACCTCACAAGTTGGACATTTGTCACGTTATCACAGCGCCAGAGAAAACCTGACGTTCGACGTCGGTTTCCATCCGGGGGTGATTATGTCACCAGCTTCACACGGTCATGATGTTGCAGCGCCCACGATACTTCGTCAGCGATCACACCGGATAAAGTGGGGCTCTCCGAGCACCGTGTCGTACAAAAACAGTACGTTTAAGGCGGGAGCGCTGAGAAGCAGACGAATTACACTCACCTCAGTTTACCCCACACCCGAGAGAGGCAGGACAACGACCAAGTCCAGCTTGTATGTACTTCCTCGCGGTCGGGACTCGAGCTCTGTGCGTCTTTGAAAACGTGCTTCACGTAGAAGTTCGGGCTCAAGTACCCCACGTATAAACCGTCAATTTGCTTCTACGCATATGGCTGATAGGTAGACACACAGTCGTCCGCGAATAAATATTCCAATCAATTGGTGACACTGTCCGTAACAAACAATGCCTTGCACCGCGATAACCAGTCGGTGGTATCCGCCATCTTATTCAACACCACATTCGCTTGTCAGCACGGTGTCTGAGTGTGTCCGTGACGGACAAGTGACAGCAGTTGCTGCATCCTGCCTGCGTCAGCTACCCCGCCGAGCACTCTCATCCCCCGCGCCGTCCCGCTCCTCCTCTGGGCCCGCGGGCCGACGCTGCAGGTACAGTCTTCGACACACCTCCGTCAGCGGGATGTCACTAACCGCCGGGATGCCGCCCGGCACCAGAGGCTGCACCGGCAGGCTGTACCTGTCCGTGTGCACCCGGCTGTCACCCAGTCCAGGCACGTCCAACAAGCCCAGCAGCGGGTAGATCACAAGAACGAAGACCAGCAGGCCAGCCAGCAGCGCCGTCGGCACCGTCAGCGCCCACAGCTGCTGCGGCCAGTAGTCCAGTCCCAGCGCGCGCAGCCAGGACGGCGGCACCAGCGCCCACACCAGGTACACTGCCGCCGACAGCGCCGACGCCACGAACAGCACGAAGCCGTACACGGCCCGCGCCGGCGTCGGCGCCGGACCGTTCTCTGGCGTGACCGAATCTGGCGCCATCGGGCCGTCACCGCCCCGTCATCTGTCGCGAACAAACAGAACTGTTGGTGAGATCACCTCCCGCGAATAATTAGTTTTCGAAGCTTATCACTGCAATACATTCCAGGGGTATATGGATAGACTTGTTGAGTCGAGAGTAAGAGCCGACTGCGAGTCGACTCAGTTTTGCTTGAGTCTGGGTTAAGTTGACTCCCAGATTTGGTTTGAGTCCGAGTTGACTGAACTACTCAACCACTTGAGTTGAGGACTGAACTACTTGACCACTTGAGTTGGGTCAGATTGGAGTCAGCCTCCAAGAAGTGAGTCAGAGTCAACTCAACTCTCTATTTTCTTAACATATGCAATCACAAGGCTCACATTTTATAAATTTTCAGAACTCATTGTTTTAAATCATTCCATTATACTAATTGATAATGTGGGGCCGATGGGATGGCCCTTCCTCCGCCCGTGGTGTGCTTTGGTGATCGGTGTGCGAGCGGGCGCATGGTGGCTGTGGCTACGCCGGCGGGTGCGCATGCGCGCGCCGCCGGCGGCCGACCTGGGTCGGGGTCGGTCGGCCGTGGGAGGGGCAGTATGGACGGAGAGCTGAGACAGGAAGGGTGCAATAGAGAACCAGATCAAGCTACGGTGTTTCCACCTAACATTGGCGCGGTCACGGAAGTAAAACCTACGTTTCTAAAGGTGAGTCTACGTGTCTGATGTTATAAAGGGTGACCTATTAGGCTTGTACATCATTTGCATGATATTCGCGAAATTGAAAGCAAGCAAGTGCCGGGGACGGCACCGCTTAACAAAATAATAATAACCGGTTGGGTTCGTTTTTTGAGCTCGCGGGAACATATTAGTCCGGAAGTGTGCACTATTTGTTCGATTTCGAACAAAGAATCAGCAGTACTCTCACAGGTTCGATGGCGAACCTGCGTTAATATCAACACATTAGACAGTATTTCTAATACTGCTGGCTTTATAAAGTTCGATACCGAGCTTTGAGAATTACTTAAGTTTCAAAACCGATATCGGTTTTTTTCAATAAAAGCGTGCTGCCCGATAGTTCGGTACCGAGCATAGGCGCAGATAAGACGCTTATTCAGCTACTGGGAAGAGGCTGTCGATTTCGGCACTTCTGGGAAGAATTGAAGTCATCATAAAGCTGAGAATTACTGTCCACCGAGTTTAATAAAATATTCGCCTGGTTACTAAGAGCTGATACCGACTCTGCATTGTAGTGCAAATTAAACTACGTTCCCACAGATTGTTAAGAAATTTAATACTAACACACCAAAAGAATAAGTTAGGTAAAACTAGCAAGTTCGTTGCTCAGGTGCAGGTAGAAAATAGGTAAAATATTTGTAAAAAAATTACAATCGAACAACAAAAATACGTGAATACCACACCGCTGGCAAAGTCAGCTATGTCTAACCACGAGATTGCCATCAAGGTGGCGAACACACCAAAGTTTACGGGAACAAATCGTGAAGATTGGGATGTTTGGATCTGCCGCTTCGAGGCTCGATTCGGAGAGGTGGATGACGCCAAACTTGCAGGCATTCTGCGTGACGCTTTAGATGGCCCAGCGCTAGACGTGTGCGGACAACTGGGCAGGGAAGCATGCAAGGATTACAAGAAATTAAAGGGGACCCTGAAAACCAAGTTTGGAAAAAGCAGCGACCCTCGACGGGCACACGCTGAGCTTCGTCGTATCAGTCAAATACCAGGTGAGGCTACTGAGGATTTCGCAGAGAGGGTGCGGAAGCTAGCTGCCACAGCAAATCCGTCGTTATCAGGAGACCAGCTGGGACAGATCTCCTTAGAATATTTCATGTGCGGACTTCGCGATCCAAAACTGCAGGAGCGGTTGCACACCAGAGACGACGTCATGTCTCTGAGCAGGGCCGTGCAGGTGGCTAGCTTTCTCCAAGAGAAAGATGCAACCCTGGCGGCCATGAGGCAACCACAAGAGGGAGATACTCCTACAGTGGCAGCATCCCAGTATAGTGCCCCCTCAGTTCCGCAGAACGAAAACTCCGGTCAAGACTCCAACCTAATGGCAATGGTTGGGGAGCTAAAGAGGGAATTTATTGATCTCAAGACCCAAATTTCCCGGAAACCAAAAGCAGTCGCAGAGAGTGGGGCCAGGGGCGCCTGTTTTGAGTGTGGTGATATCACCCACTTCAGGCGTAGCTGTCCACGGCTCCTGAGACTGCGAGGCTCGAGGCTTCCAGTAGAGGCACCACAAGGGCCGAGGCAGTATGTCACTCAGTGTAAAGGATGTGGCAGGTTCGGGCACCAAGTTGAGGCATGTTGGAGAACTCCTGCAGCCTTGGGTGGATCAAGAGGTAGGAGATCATGCATCCAGGGTGCCAATGCAATCTGTCTCGGATGCAAGCAGCAAGGCCATTGGGCCGCTGATTGCTGGCAGGTGACACGCAGCAGTACTGAACGCGTCGCAGAGACTCCAGGACTGGTTGGTGCCAGTTTATCAGCAACAGATAACCAGCCCCACACTCAGTCGGAAAACTGTCAGTGACTGGTGCCGTGGGCCGAGCACCAGTCGTGAAATCAAAGGAATCTCAAAGGCCGAAGCGTGCTGCAGTTGTGAGGATAGATGTGCTAGGCCACAACACATGGGCTCTGATTGACTCAGGCGCAGATATGTCTATGGTTAGTCAGGAACTCGCCAGTAGCGTGTTTCCAAAGCACGCAGTCGAAAGAGGATCATTCGGTTCCATAACCCAGGCTGGTGGAGAAAGGATCACCATTACAGGCCGTGTAAACACCCCATTTGACATCGCGGGGACCCAGTTTGTCCAGCCCATGGGCATCATTCCGGGACTGGTGTACAAGGTGGTGCTGGGCAGAGATTTTTGTTGCCAGCATAAGACTATTCTGGACGATAGCGTAGGCGTCTTCAGGATCAATGACCTGGAGATACCCCTGCCAACATATGAAGAGGTTCGTCCAAAGCGGGCGAGCGTCGTCACCTGCGTGTCTGTAACAATTCCAAGTAGAACAAGAACCTTGGTGCAGATGCAGGTGAAGGCGCTCGACGGAGGCATTCAGAAGCCAACGGAGGGATCCTGGGAGGGTGTCTTGGAGCCACACGTATCAGAAAGGGGTCGCGAATGGCTGGTTCCTCGGGTGGTGTCCGTTGTTGCTGAGGACGAGACCATGCCGGTTGAAGTGGCAAACGTAGGAAACCAGCCCGTGACAATTCCCCAGGAACCGAAATCGGAACCTTGTATACGCTACAGGACAAGGGAAGAGGGATGTTTGAGGTGTTGACCGCCGAAGTCAACGAGCCTACCAAGGAAACTGAGGTAACAGACAAGATTATGGAGGAACTCAACCTGGACGACGCTGCACTGTCCAGGGAAGGAAGGAAAACCTTAAAGCAACTAGTCACCAAATATAGGGATATCTTTAGCACAGGCGACGATGACATCGGGAAGACAACGCTCTTGAAACACACCATTAACACTGGAGACGCCAAACCCGTACGGCAAGCACCACGGAGGATTCCACTTAAGCTGAGAGAGGAGGTCGAGAGACAGAAGCAAAAGATGCTTGACGAAGGAGTAATCGAAGAAAGCTCTAGCCCTTGGCGATCCCCCATCGTATTGGCGAAGAAAAGGATGGAAGCTTCAGATTCTGCGTTGACCTAAGAGCAGTCAATGCCGTCACTCAAGCTCTGCCGGTCCCGATCCCCCGGGTGGACGAGAGCTTGGACAGCCTGGCGGGTGCCCGATTCTTCTCTACTCTGGACATGGCTTCGGGTTACTGGCAGGTGGATCTTGAAGTGGAGGATAGGGCCAAAACGGCGTTCACGACGGGGAGGGGTCTTCATCAGTTCCGGGCGATGCCGTTCGGGCTGAAAAATGCAGGAGCGACCTTCCAGCGTCTCATGGAATTGGTTCTGTCAGGTATGGACTCCCGAACATGTTTGGTGTATATCGATGACGTCATTGTCTTCGGTGACTCCGAATCGACCCATCTCAGGAACTTGGAAGAAGTATTCCAGAGGATCAAAACAGCAGGAATGAAATTGAAGCCCAAGAAATGCTGTTTGGCCAGAGACGAGGTTGTCTTCTTGGGACACAAGATCAGTACGACGGGGTACACCCAGATCCAGCAAACGTCGCGAAAGTGAAGAATTGGCCTCAACCCAAGAAACCTGAGGATTTGAAAAGCTTTCTGGGCCTAACTGGATATTATTCCAGGTTCGTCCCGGGGTACTCAGACCTGGTGAGACCGTTACGAGAGGCGGCAGAAAGAAGGAAGAGCTCCTGTGGACTTGTGAGATCAACAAGAGCTTCGAAACTCTCAAGGAGAAGTTGGTCTCACCACCAGTGCTGGCTCTTCCTTCTCTGAAAGGAAAATTCAAGCTCGCCACAGACGCTTCGAACACCGCTATTGGCGCAGTGTTGTCGGAGACGGTAGATGGCCTAGAGAAAGTGGTGTCATATGCTAGCAAGGTTCTCAGCAAAACAGAAAGAAGATGGCCGACATACGACAAGGAGCTGTGGGCTGTCATGTGGGCGATAAGGCACTACAGGCAGTACCTGGTCGCCACAGAGTTCGAGGTAGTGACGGACCACAAACCACTTCTTAACATACCCCGATCCATAGACGTGGATGCAGATGCAACCGGAAGAAGAGGCCGTTGGGCGTTGGAACTCAGTACCTACGAGTTCAAGGTGACGTACCGGAAGGGCATCGAAAACGGAAATGCAGACGCTTTGTCTCGTAGGGCGACATCCGAGGACACGGACCTGCTGGATACCTTCACGGCTGTCATCCGAGAGGACGATCTGGATGAGGACGGCCTCTTCGTCAATCTCCGACAGGAGCAGGAGCTTGACCCCATACTGAGCCAAGTAAAGACATGGGTAGCGACGGGGAGACTACCCCCAAAGAAGGCTCTGAAGAGGCTAGGCAGTCAACTGAGGGCGTATGCCCGTTTGTACGGCGAACTGGTCATCGAAGAGGACATTTTGAAGATACGGAGGGATAACAACATGGGGAGGTCCTTGGCCATCGTTCTGCCGCGGACATATCATCCCACAATCCTAAGGATGCTTCATGACAACCGCACTGCAGGACATCTAGGGGCGGCCCGGACACTTGGAAGAGTGGCGGACAGATTCTTTTGGCTCCAGATGCAAGGGGATGTGACTCGTTACTGCGAAACCTGTGTCGCATGTCAGCGCCGAAGCCGACCGACACCTCGCATGGAAGCCTCGTTTCGATGCGAAACACATTCGAGACCCTTTGAGCGAGTGGCTCTTGATATAACGGAGATGCCCCTATCATGTCGTGGAAACCGATATGCGCTGGTAGTAATGGACTATTTCACCAAGTATGTTTTCACTTATCCCATGCCCAACCAAACCGCCGAAACTGTGTCCGGCTGTCTGCTTGATATGGTGCTCCGTCAAGGCGTTCCGGAGCGGCTCCATTCAGATCAAGGGCGACAGTTTGAGTCCGCGGTCTTTCAGAGACTGTGCAAGCGATTGGGCATCGAGAAGACCCGGACGTCACCGTACAGACCCCAGAGTGACGGAATGGTGGAAAGGTTTAACCGAACTCTAAAGGACATGGCCGCCAAGTACATCAAGCCGTGCGGTTCGGACTGGGATGAACAAATCGCGTCTATCGCCTTTGCCTATAATACCTCCAAGCACACAGTTACGGGGTTCACACCCTTTTACCTCGTGCATGGCCGTGAAGCCCGTCTTCCAATCGACGAACTGTGCAACACACGAAATGAAGTCGCCAGTGTTAACAGCTACGTCGACAACCACTTACGAAATCTTTCAGCAGCATTCACTCAAGTGCAGGAAAACATCGCTAGGGCGGCCGCCAAGATGGCGAAGGCGCAAGCAGACAAGACCCGGGAAACAACATACAGCCCTGGGGATAAAGTCTGGGTGGTAGACCACACTGGCCATGCCGGTGGAAAGAGAAAACTCGCACTACACTACAAGGGTCCCGGCACTGTGATCAGGCAGGAGGGACCGATGGAGAGTGTTGTTTATAGTGTTCAGATGCCAGATGGTAAGGTGCTAAAGACACACCATAACTTCTTGAAAAGAACCAAAGAGAGAAATCCAGCAGATGCGCCAACAGCTTCCAGCAAACATAATGAACAAATCACACAGGACACACCACAGAGAAGGGCCAGAAACAGGCAGAACGAGGCGGTACAGAACGCCAGCTCGGACCAGTTAGAAGGGTCAAACACCTGGAAAATGCCTCAGAACTGGATGTGGACGCTCGGCGACACCGAAGCTACTAGTCGAGAGACCAGTTCATACGTCACGCGAAGTGGGAGAGTGTCAGTGCCCCCCAGACGTTTCTCCGTCGGCGACTATTAAAAGATAAAATAAACACTTTCTTCCAGTTATACAGGAATGAATATACCTGAAATATGAGTTGCACAATTATATGATACTATATGAAGCATAGATATACGCATGAAACATAAACACACGGAACTAAGAATCAAAGAAGGGTGATGGTTAGGTGATGGGCATAAATAATTGAAGAATGAATTAAATTTGAAATTTAAATTAAATGAAATAAATTTGAAAAAAATGAAGAAGAAAAATAATGATTTGTAAGCTTCTGTACATTCTTCTTAGGGGCTTTACTCTCCTCCACCAACAATTTGCACGATCTATTGCTGTTATTCTAGTGCATTAAGCCGTTAACCATTGGCTCAACGTTCATACTCTGCCTTTGACTATGTTTTACCACAGGTAGTATGGATGTACAAACCTTGACCCAACGGATCGAGCAGCTGGAGCTGGCAGCCAAGATGCCCTGTCCTGGCTGTGCTGTCCTCCAGCAGCGAATTGAACACCTGGAGGCTTCCCTTGCTCCCCGTCTAGACGCTGTACCTGAGACGGAGATTACCAACCAGAAAGTGGAGACGGGAGAACTTGATGACATTGGAGTCCTTCTCCAAGAGGCACAACAAGTTCAAGACGGTGCGTTGGACGAGGCCTTCGCCCAGCTTCTCAGCCCCGGATGGACACCGGGCGGTATGGAAGGGAGGCGCATGCGTCGACGCCGGTAGTGTTCTCCTCCCCTTCGGACCTCGGTCTCCAGTCGATCCCGGCGGAGATCGAGGAATCTCCACCGAACAAAGAAGCCCTGGAAACTGAGGACGGGCCCTCAAGGGTTGTCCAAGGGACCGGAAGTGAGCAACAGGGACGGCCAGCAGAACAACCAGCGAGGCAAGTATGCCACCTGATACTAGGAGACTCTATAGCGAAGGCACTTAACTTGCCCCACAAGGAAGGTGAAGTGGCCATCAACCTTTCTGAGTCAGGGAACACCTGGCGAAGAGAAGCCACGATTATTTGTGACCACATGGGGGAGTGGGTGACCTACGCGAGCCGGATCGGAGCGTCACTCGGGGATGTTTTCGTTTGGATGGGGGGAATGAGACATATGGAAGGCCGGGGCTTCCACCAGTGGGGCTTTCTGAAAGAGCAGTGACAGAGGTGCTGCAAAAATTAGTCCCTATCGCCAAAGTAACCCTGGCCGGCCCCACCATCCGTCTCTTCAGAGACAAAGATAAAAATTATGAAGAAACAGCGGCGTTCCTAGCTGACAGGAAGCTCGCTGAAATGGGTAAACAGGCGGGGGCCCACTTTATCCCGTACATCGGAAGGGCCCTCACAATAAACAGGAGAGAAGGCCGGACCAGGCGACATGTGGTTACAACCGAGTCATCCCAATACTTCCGGGACCGACTTGGTGTCCACCTAAATGAGGCCGGCTACGAGCGGGTGCGACCCAAATTGACGGGAGTGTTCAACTTTTGAATGTGCAAGGACCATCAGCCGATCTAAAGGGACTGTTTGAAGGTCAGCCGGCCGGTCACGGCGGCAAATCATGATGTAGGTCCCGATGAAGTCACCCCCTGGGCCACCGCCTTGCGCAGACCCTGGTTGTGTATCATAATTGTACTAGGTTGCCGTTGAACACTGTGCATTGTATTAACATTGGGTTTGTTCTCTGGTTCTGCCGCCCTCGTGTTTCCCGGCAGGGCATAGCTACTTGCTCCGAGAGGAACAAGGGTATGCGCGGGACGGCGTCACGGGGGGCCGCCGGCTCTGTCGCCACTCTCTCCTGCTGCGGTGGAGGAAGGCGCTCAACTCTGGCATTTCTGCTGGCGATGTGGTCCGGAGGATGACGTTGCCTCTCCTGACGTGCGAACACCCTGGGTCTGAGCCAGCACGTTGCGGGTCGTTAGTCTGGAAGCAGCTGTGTCGATTCTCGGCCGGCCTGATATCCAGAGAAGAACCCGTGTCGCGTTCGTGTTGTGAAAGTGTTGGGACTTAGTTCAGTTGTTAGAAGCCGCCTGTTAAGTTCAGGAAGAATGTTGTGCGAGCAGAGTTTTGTTCTGGTATTTCGTTTCATGTGTTCGCGATAATCACGGTTCTATCTTGTTGGGGGAGGTGTGTGGGGCCGATGGGATGGCCCTTCCTCCGCCCGTGGTGTGCTTTGGTGATCGGTGTGCGAGCGGGCGCATGGTGGCTGTGGCTACGCCGGCGGGTGCGCATGCGCGCGCCGCCGGCGGCCGACCTGGGTCGGGGTCGGTCGGCCGTGGGAGGGGCAGTATGGACGGAGAGCTGAGACAGGAAGGGTGCAATAGAGAACCAGATCAAGCTACGGTGTTTCCACCTAACAATAATATTAGGCAATTCATTATTTTTATATTCACACTAGACCCATGCTGGGATGAGCTCATGACAAACATGAGCAATGTAAAATATACAGTTTCAAAAGCACACTAAATTGTAAGTTATTTTAGTTTTAATCTTAGCAAAAGCATGTAAAATCAAACAGACAAATTTGAAATTTGACCCAAAATTAGCCTTTTAAAACTTTGAGGGTGCACACCATTCAGTCCTATGCTCAAGCTCATGTAATAGGTAATTCACTCTAAACAAGTCACATATTTGTTTGCTATTTTCTTCCTTCATTTAGCTGAAAACACTAAAAAAACTATGATATGGATATATATGTGCCTGATACAGGGTACAAAAATATCTTACTTTGCACAAAAGCTCTGAAATGGGTTAAACCAGAGCAAACAAAAAGCTTCAACTGCTTATTTCAATGCTCTATCTGCTGTGGTTTGAGTACATCCCCTGGTCAGAGTGAGACTCACAAGTCAAAGTGTGACTCAAATTTTAACTTGTTCAACTCTGAGTTGAGTAAAAAATCAGACAGGTGAGCTGAACTGAGTCAGTTCACACCACATCAATGAGTTGAGTTGAGTTGTGAAGACTGACTAAAATGAGTTGACAAAAAAGTTGACACAGCAGGTGAATATGATGTTAAATAAAATTGTGTTATTTGCCTACCTTTTGCAAACCTCCTTTAACTACCTTTTCCTTCTAGTCTTTCAATTGTTTCAATGAAAGTTTAATCCATACATGTATATTCAATTCCAGAGCACACTCATCAAAATTACAAACACAGGAAACATACAGTTACAGTGATGTTAAGTTTCAATTTGTTTCAATTTATCAATTCAAATATACGGTTCAATTACGTATTTTAATGGCCCATCCTGATCCGGCCTGAAGAAATCCCTCGGCACATATTATACATGTACTAGAAATATTAAAAAGGCTCCTACCTCTGGCTTTATCTTGAGCATTTCCAGTGGGGGAACGGACTGAAAAATACTTACATTTCAAATATCTCAAAAAATACTAATGATCAATATTCAATAATATTACTTCTTTTCAACCACCACTCTCTCTAATAATTACTACAATAATAAGCACAAACAGCAAGGAACACATTTAACCAAGTATTGGCTCAAGCCTAAGGAGCTCCAAAGCAAAGAAGTGTAAATCATGTGATAATTCAGAAAGCAACACAATATTGTTGAATACGATAAAATCTGTGTTATTCTGCTGGCAGAACGCATACTGTCTGCCTTCTGCCGGCAGAATAACACTATTGTCTTTTGTGTTAAATGCGCCGTCTGTAGCTACTTCGTGAATTTTGATTTTTATAGGCAAGTATTGCTATTGGCATACAAAATTTCTACCTCTTATTTGAGACAAAATATCATGATGTCATTATTACACGAACCAGAAGGATTATTTTGTGATAATGGCTTTTCTGCTTACAATACAGATCAGAGTCCTTTCCCTGGCGTCCGTATTTTTGCATTAGCAATTTTTGTATGAAGCTGTGCTCCAATTTTGAAGAGCGAGAGGTGGACCGTGAGAAATGGTAGGTATGTCAAATTATCTAGATTAATACTACTATCATTATCCCTGCAAATACAGTTAAGATCATGTTTTTTTCGCTTGGACCTCTCCTGATAGTATGGAGGTGCCTCCTATGTTGTTTTAACCCTAAGCCTTTTAGGTTCTTTTCCATTCAATGTCCTACCTAGTTAAACATGCAAGGATCCTTTAAGAAATCATTGCAACATGGTGTGGCAGCTTTATCTGACAGTGACAGTTGGGAAGAATTTAAAAAGTTATCCGAGCTTCTGGCTAATTTGAATTCCTGACCAATGTTTGAATGCCAATTAAAGGGAATGTGGCACATTGGTTGAATCCTGGAATTTCGTGTAATTAGGCGTACTTTTAGTAAAAATAATGAAACCACTCATGATTTCTCTGAAAAATGTACAATAAGCTCAATGTTTGGTTTTTAAAATGCTCCTCTAGAAAAAGAAATAAATATCAGCTTGTGGACCAGTGTACAAAGTATGGCATTTTCGACGAGATCTCGTCGGAGGAGTGCCCTTGGAGACAGGACCGAGTGGTGCGAATTTTACCAACCTGGTGCGAATTTATAAGGTTAGTGACACTTAAAATAACCAAATAATGGCTGAATGGCTATTAAGACACAGGAGGGGCCTTATAAAAAGCCCTTAATTAACTGACTAATGATTGAGATAGCATTGCATTGCAGGGGTAGGAATGGGTGCATTTTTTCCCTGGTATGTGGCATATTGGTGCAAATTTTTGGAGGATGGTGGTGCGAGATACTTAGATGGCTGGTGCGACTCGTCTGGCCTGCTGCCATACTTTGCAGACTGGCTTGTGGATGATGTCACGATCTGGCAACCACTTCCATACTTGAAACGCTTCAAGGGCTTCGATTGGCTGATGCTCATTGTGATGTCGGCATATGTCGTCACACCAGTAGCTCACAACAATGGCCGCCGGTGACGGGGGGCTGAGGGGGCTGGTGTCAGGTGGGTTTTAGCTTTTTTCTACGGAAATATCGAGTTCCATGACAAATGAAACATGGAGTACTGGGTTTCCTGACCTGCTTTACAACTTGGTTATCTCAGTTAAAACCACTTTGTGAAGGTGCCACATTCCCTTTAATTAACTGTCCATCTATTTATCTTCAGTTCCCTGTCTGACTTTCTGTGCAGCTTGTATTTTAGTGATTTATTGAATTAGGTATTTTTCAGTTATCATTTATGTATTTATCATTTATTTATTCATTTTGAAACTGAGTCAAATGTTGAGGATGAGTCAGAGTTGAATTGGAAGGATTTAAACTTGAGTCAGAGTTGAGTCTGTTCACTGAACTGTTGACAATGAGTTTAGTCAGACTTGAGTCAGCTCACTGAACTCTTGACAATGACTTCAGTTGGAGTTGAGTCAACCACTCTTAGCACATTAGTAAAGTTGATTCAAGAAAATTGTGAGACACACAGCTCTGCCCCTGGTAGATGTATGTAAATACTGCCTGCACCCCAAAAAAAAATGCAGTCCTATCTCCAGCATTGCCTAAATAACTTCAAACTGTTTAACTGACTGAAAAATATACATAAATCTTGCACAGACTGCCCCTCTCCAAAAGCATTATGATGATTCTTATTTATTTATCACTCCCTGCTGTGTGCCACACATCACCAAGCCATAGTGGCACACAACAAGGTTATTGGTAATTTGGACTTTGTTTTCAGTAGCTTGGCCTTGAGTAACCTGAGGGTAGAATTATATCACATAGACCCAAGTAGCATTCTGTATATTCTGTATTCTGTATTGGTAAAAAACATCAACAGACATGGCCCAATTACTGATGCAGTCATGTGATTTAAAACAGTAAAGTCGATAATAAATACATTCAGAAATGGAAGCATTCCACGAACATCCATAACGCTCAACATTTGCATAAATGCTTATCCTGAGAAAGTTCCTAAGGTTGCCGTGAATTTGATAGCATTAGTTTAAAATGTGTAGTCCGAGTCTGCGAAGAAATAAACATTACGAAATATGTTGAAGAAACTGTTACAGTGACGGCCACGCGGATGAAGAGCCTGCGCTGCACAGTACCAACACGCGCAAACTGAACCGCCCACAAAGAGGAGAACGCGACGTTCGACGCGGCACAGACAAACCGAACTCGGAAACCAGATCGGAACAATCCAACTTTCCGTGATGAAGATTAAACAAAAACAAGAGGTCATGCTGAGCAAACGAGCCTTAATACTACACACTTTGTAGTGAGTCAAAGAGATGGATAGTCAAGCCTGGCTGACGGACGGTCCGAAAATGAGGCCAACCAGAGCCTTGTGTTGTAAACCTAGAGCCTGCCTAGAATTTGCCCAGAGCCTAGCATTGTGTTTGGACAGTTATTACAAGCTGATTGATATGCATTTTGATTTAGGTTAAGTGTTGACCTTAACCTGAGCTGAGGTCAGGTCATTTTTATGTTTTGACCTAGAATAGTCATATTATGCATCATTCGATTTGCTGTAACAAGAGGAAGCAAATGGTGCCTACAATGATTCAACTCAAATCTGTCAGACGCTAGAGCCCAGAAACTTATCTAACATGCCACCTCCTTTAACCTGTCAAGGCCTCAATATTGATATGAGCCAAAAAGTGATTGGTACAGTTTCTTCATGAATTTGTATGAGCTATCCACCAGTGTTCGAGCACCTAGTTTCAAGTGGTAGCTCAGGTGGAGCCAATGCCAAGCAGACACCTCGTACAGTGAACAGAGACAGAGGAAATGAAGGCATATGAGGTTCATCCCCAACCTGTTGTATGGTGGTCTGGTCTTAGTCTAATTTAAAAAGTACCACTGTTCCCTCATGTGCAACCGCCTCAACAGCCAGCAGGTCACCACTCACAGTATTGGTATTTTATAGCCCACTGTCCCATACTGCAAGCATTGGCATGTTTTGAGTGTAGCATCCCTCAGCGTAGCACAATGGGCAGCAAGGGGCTAATTAATTTGGAGCTTGATATTGTTCTGTGAGCAGTGGCGGTGGAACGTCCGAATTTCATGGGTGGGGGCACCTTGGGCTCTTCAACCCATTTTTCAAGTCAATGTCATAGGCTTAGTGTTAAAATTTCTGATTTAAGTGGAACCCCGGTGCCCCCCCTCCCCTGTTCCGTCGCCAGTGTCTGTGGGCACATCAGGTCGCATCTTCCTGGGAAAATGAATACTCTGAATTGCGCTTATGTATTATGTTATTTGGAGTACAAAGTGTCCTTTCAGAAATGACCGTCACATTTGTTACAGATAATTGTACTGAATCTGTCAACAAGAGGAACATAAGGGAAACCCACCTTTCTGTGCTCCTACTAAACATGCACATGTGAGTAAATTAGAATTGAGATAAAGAGAGAGAGAGAGAGAGAGAGAGAGAGAGAGAGAGAGAGAGAGACATAGACAGAGACAGAGACAGAGACAGAGCGAGACAGAGACAGAGAGAGAGAGAGAGGGGGAGGGAGAAGAGCCTACGCCATATAATCTGGGTCTTTGGATTGTCGGAGAGCCCCAGACAGCGCAGAACATATCCGGCTTGCGGGCAATGGCAATCCCGGAGAGTTGACAATTTTTACCAAGTTTTTTTAACGTGTCTTCTTCAACCCGTATTTTTCAGCTTATTTTCCGAAAATAATCGCCAGTTTCCTTATATCCGGTAACTACATAATTTAATAATTATTCTAGCACCATTCCCCCTCGATCCGGCTCCATGTGGAGCCGAAATACACATTTTTTCATGTGCCGCCTCTCCTCAGTAGCAGAGAAGCTTTTGCTCTATATGCACGTTACGGTTGCATCAGGTCTAGAAATTTCAGAGCACGCTGACCACAGGGGGAATAAAAGTTGATTTGCGCCGAGAAACCACGGCGTAAAATTTGGAACTTCCGGCCATATGCGTAAGTTTTCCAACCCAGAACACATAACGTAAAGTTACGGACAGAGCAGAGTGGCGGCATCATCATCAAATCATTCAGGAAGAAACAGTCGAAGTCCTCTTCGTTTCCCCTAGACTTTTGTGTATAAAGTGTGCACAAATTTGTAACGTAAGACGAGACTGCTTTGAAATCGTGGGTAACTTCCAACAGTGTAAAGTATTTATGAAAATGTTATTTGATTTGGGAATGGTTGTGTGGAACGTGTTACAGAATTGTCATGGAACAATAAACATCTATAAACAAACTGTGTTTACTTGATATTTACGAAAATGCATAAAAATGCCATGGTTTTTTTACGCTGCGTAAATTTTCTAGTATGGCGCACGGCGGAAAATTGTTCATTGTCTGAAAGCCCACTGCGTAAGAATTCGTGCCTTGCCCAAGTATAAGTTTCCCCTGGCTCATGGCTGACCAGTCTCTGGTCATGAGCCGCCATGTTGTGACGTCAGAAGAGCGCCAGAAATTCCCACCAATGTTCAGTATCGAAAACTTTTCCAAATTCGAAAGTGTTTGGTCAGTTGCCATAGCGTAAAAGGCATATTTTGGGTACTTATTTGCAATCCTTTGTCCTTTTCGTTTTGGGATATGAGCCTCAATTTGTCGGCTTTGGATTATTCATCATTTTATTTGCCTTCGGAAAAGGCCTGCAAGGCCGCTGAAGAGGGATTCCTTTTAATAGGCTTGAGTTTTTCGGGTAGTTGCGAAGGAGAAACCAGTTCACTTCATAACACTGGAATCTGATTAGAGGAATATTGCAGTTGCAGGGGCAGATCATTCAGATATTGCGCAAAGTGTTAAATGCGGTGTTTCGATTCTCTTCAATAAGTGAGGTTTTAGTTAAGAACCATGATTAGAATAAATATACAGGAGCTATTGGAACTGAATAAATTCATTTTCCTTTATTCATTATTAGTATTTAAACGAAGTAAAAAGTATATACATTTTCGGGTATCTTGAAAACTTAACAATTAAAAAGAACGTAAAATATAACGTAAATATTACATAGCTAGCACGAGTTTTTGTGAACGTACCTTTCGTTAAAGGTGCCTTGCATGCTAACTAGTCGTGGCATAAGCACCAAAGCGTCTGGTGTATCCGCTCTTCTAGTGCTCTGTTTCAATGTCCCAGTGGTAACTGTAGACAAACTATTGCAGTCAGCCAAATGGCTGACGTGTCAAGTGTCAAACTAGAATGAAGACGCGAATGCAACATTCCGAGGCGAATAGTCACGGCAAAGCAATGATTTGATCATCGGTTGAAATGTGTGATGGACGCCAATTTGTGAGCAGCTCTTGAACTGGCGTCTGGTTTGCTGAAAGCCGAATCTCGATGGAGGTGTTTCCGAAGTTACGCACTCTATAGCGTACTGAAACTCTGTTTCAGAGTACACGCACCTGCAGAATCTGCATTGAAGTGACACGGCCGGCAGGTGCTCCAGAGTGTTGCTTCTGACGGTATTCAACAGCTCCGTCCTCCTCTTCCTGCAGCTGTCCCTTATCGCACTAACGTGGTCTCCAGCATCGCTGGACTCTGCTATACTATCATCCGCGGCGTATCAGCCAAGCGACATACCGTCTGTACAAACGCACAGAACAAGCGAGGCAGAAGAAGTGAGCATGTCGCGTTTGATCAGTCTCGATTTTGAGGTCTTCGGACGAGTGCAGGGGGTATTCTTCCGCAAGCATACCCAGGCGACTGCGAAGAAGTTGGGTATTGTGGGCTGGTGCAGGAACACACACCACGACACGGTGGAGGGGCAGGCCCAGGGCGAACCGGCCGCCATTGCCGAGATGAAGAGGTGGCTCCAGTCCGTTGGTAGTCCACAGTCCAAAATCGACAGGGCACAGTTCAGTAATGAACGGTCCGTCAGTCAACTGAGCTTTACTAGTTTTGCCATCAAACGCTGACTGATACGTTATGTTCAGGCTGCGATGGAAATATAGATAACAGGGTTCCGAGTTTATCAAAGTTTTTGTGTTGGTTGGTGATTACGGTGCCGTCCTGAAGTGAGTGCCGTTGGTAGATTTGGGCTGGCCCACCTTCCGTAAGTTGGCTGTAATTTATATTTGATTTGAAATGGAAGACAAATCCACTGAGCTGTGAGATATATATTGCTGTTTCACGAGTGTTGAGCTCTTGCTGCGATATGTGTGTGAGATCGGGGAGTGTGTTGGACTCTTATGCGATGATTACCAGATATGCGCTGTGAACCTTACTGCTCCGAGAGGCTGTCACTGGTAACAAATCATGTGTAGTGAGTTTTAACGATCCACCGGAGATGTGGAGTTTGCATGTAACGCTCGCCGGAAAATTAAAGGTGACTACCCGATAAACTAGTCCGTGTTTTCGTATCACTTGAATACATGCGGCTATGTTGCCAACATGGAACGCAGTTTCTCACACGCTAGTCTTATGTTGTGCTCTCAAGATCTGCAGCCCATGCTCAAACCTGAACAGGTTGATGGAATATACAGGATGTTACAAAATTGATTTCCTCGTCTTTCTATTCGTTCGTATTCACCTTCAGTCCTTAAACCAGTAAAGTTTTGAGGATATTCCGCCTCTGGTTTATCGAAGGTGCTGTTTGATCGTGGAATCTGTTGGGTTTCTGGCGGGATGGGGCCAATTCCGGTTGGAAGTCAGAGGCCGTTTTCCGACGTGCCCCCGCATCGCGCGGAACCAGTATCAAGGAACATTCTTTGTCAGCGCGGTGTCGCGCAGTTGGCATGGTTAGTACAGGTTGGCATGTGTCATAGCTGCACACAAGCTCTTCACGGCCACGGGGACCATCCAAATTTAAATCACTCGCAATCAAAGCCAGTTATCAATCGCGAATGCCACGATTTGGGACACCGACCTGAGTCGGGCGACCGGAAACGCGCAGCCTAAATTTTGGGCAGCGATGCCACCTCCATATCGGTGAAGGGAAAACATTCACGTGCTGGAAACGAATTAGTGCATCATGGATATCTCAGACCCCTCCCATCACGCTGGAAGGCGAGCGTGGTTTGACCGTGCTGCCACCTATACCGAGTGTTGTCAGTGCCCGCCAGGTGGCGGCTGGGGCTGCTGCCTGTGGAGTTTGCGTTTCCGTCCGCCGAGCGTCGGCGGCGTTGGGGCAGCAGACGCGCCCAGACACTGGAGAGGAGTGGGTGGTGCGGTCTGTGCCGGTGGTGGTGGCGCGAGGCAGACACTGTTGGATGGCGTCACCCTGACCAGAGCACTGGCTCAGGCTGGATTCAGGAGCTAGCGGAAGGTAGGTGAACTATGGCGGTGATGGAGCGCAGGATTGTTGAAGGTGATGTTTTACTCCAAAGGGTGTGTTGTGCAGTTTACAGGTATTCGGTATATCGCTTTAGAGTAGGATAACCGGGGTCATCTATTTTATGGGTCGTGGAGAGAGTAGTTACAGTATCCGAGCATACGGGAAATTGTCCCCCATTAATTCCTCATTACCGCAGCGATATCAAAAGTTCGTTATACGGTTAATTTCCGGACAAGGGGAAAAGCCAGTCATTTGAGCTAACATCCTACCCTAAGCTTAGCTTCGCTTACCTGAAAACTTGTATTCGTGGAATATCCCATGTGGTTGTATTAAACAATCAAATCATGGGTGTTTCGGTAGCTACGAATAAAAAATTTCGCTTCCTGTATTCTAATCATATGCTACACTGGCGTAGGAGCTGGTAGGGGGCATAGCTTGCCCAATATCTAACATTCTTAACGGCACTATGTCTTCCATCACCTAAACGTAGTGTGGTGAATGCTAACTTTTGGACTACATTGAACTAAAATGACATTTCCTCCCTATATATCTTACTCTCTGAGAACCGTTGTGTTAGCTTTGCCGTTATTATTTTTTGTCTTAAAAGACATGTGTGTAGCACCTACGCTTTCAAACTGTTGCGAATTGCGACATCGAAGGGCCTTTACAGACAATACCCTTGGGGACACCGCCAAAATTCTAAAACAAAGTTAGGTAATGATTCAAGGATAGGTGAGGTAAATTCGGGCGTTTTGGGGGGTATGACCCGCGTGTTCCCCCCACCCTTAGTGCTGAAAGTCGAGTCGCCGCTGGTGATACTGGTGCTTCTTTGTCATGCTGCTGTTCTTTAGCGGTCTTTCTCCAATAATTTAAACATGGAGATTTGTCTTGATGTCTCAGTCTAAGTAACCAGAATTTACTGGTAGTTATGTATTCTCTGTATAAGAATAGTAGCCTAGCAGATGCCTTTCTGAGTCATTGCGATAAAACGGAACAGGAATCAGCCTATTTGGAATAAGAGTCCATCATAGGTGATGTAGTCCATGTATCGTGTGTGCTGGTGGTGTAAATTTCCGGCATTTCTGGTCCAATCGCTGGTCCTGGTTCGAGTTTCATCGTTCTACGGATCCCCGGGAAACGTCCTGATGAAATTTTTTTTTTCAAAAATTACCCAACGTAAAAATTGAAATTTGTCTGAAAATCCAAATGAGCATCCGAAAATTACCAGGAATTTCATTGTAAAGGACACTTCTCACTTCAAGTTTGTGCCTCCTCAAAACATTATTTGAAAGTATTTTATTATCTTTGTGTACAAGAAAATGTATTTATATGCCGGTACAGCTGCAGGTTTCTACATCGAAGCGCTGTTTTACCCTCTAGCAGCACCACATCTGTAGCTTATCGATATCGGAAAGGCGTTCACGCCGAAACGTCTTCAATGCGCCTCGGATGACTTTTGTCTTCCAATCCAATGAATCACCGACTGGCACCTAACATAAAGAGCGGATAGGTGACTCAGTGGTGCTTAGAAACGATCCGGAATCTACCGCCTGCATGGTATATACTGTCAGCATCAGAATGGCGCCGACTGAAGAGGGGCGGCCGAGGACGAAGGAAACGAACAGCCCTGCCGTCGAATCACAGCCAGCTGTTGTTGTGTGCCGTGGCTAGATTTCATCTTCAATTATCCAAGCTGCATTAAAAACAAAACGTTTAGCTGCATCCACTCAAATGAGATTGTGGTGAGATCAAGGACGCCTACGAATGTGGTCTTCTAATGTAAAAGGGTATTGATGTTGAGCCCGGCCAAATTATGTAAAAATGTAGGTACCTGGAAGGTCTTAAGGTATAAATCTTTTTTTTAGAAAAAAGGAATTGTGGAAAATTTTGTTTGTTTTTTATAAAAAGACAAAGTTTGCGTCCGTAACTGAATAAGATCATCTCAATATTGGAAATGGAGGATCATTTTTGAGGCTTATATTTTTACATAGTGACACCATATCCTACCTAGTCGAAGGCGGCTGATAATTGGAGTTTTAGGGCACTGCAGCTGCAGAGGCCATAAATGCCCGGCATGAAGGCAGATAGGTGTACTCCCGAAATCACGACTTCGAGATAGAAAAAACTAGCAGTGAAGTTCAGTTTCAACTCACAGATATCACTAGAAGCTCTGTGATCAGACCTGGATGCAAAGGTGAAAGAGCTCGCGAAACGAGGACTTTTTCAAGAAAAGTTTTGATCATTTCATAACAGTCTATTATTCAACCCAAAAAAAAGAACTCAGCTGTTATATTTGTCCTAACGCTGAATGTTTATCTGCCTTAACCCTGACTCATCTGTATGAAACCAGGGGCCTCCTCATGTCCTGTGTGGCTTTTGATATACTTTTGCTGATTGACCACACAAAGCGTTATCATTGTCGTGAATTACTCGATATCATCGCGTGTCGGCGATAGGCCATTTTACACCTCTCCGTAGAAGGTGTGAAGCCGCTGCAGGTCTCCTGCAGCCTCAGCCTGCCGGAGAGTACCAGCCGCAGCAGATGCTGGCGCTGACAACCGGTTCTCAAACGGGTCTTGTGCTCTGGTAACGACCAGGGATGGGGGCTGGGTGCCGCCGCGCCGGCACAGGCGGCGTCTGATGAGCCTTTCTGCATGTGCTGATTATCACAGAGGCTGTTGGATGCAGAGTGCGAGCACGTAGTGGGTTGGATGTCAGCCGGATGCTGTAATTTTATAGCTCCAGTAATTTTAGCCCTGTTTGAGGAAGTACAATTTCCTTACTGACTGCATATTGCTTGATTATTTTTGTGTATTAAGTTATGTTTACCGTAAGCAGGGAATACCAGGCCCAGTGCGTGTTCTATCATATAAGGTCACCTATTTTCTGGCCCTCTTGACAGCTCTCCCGACCAAGGGTGAGAGAACATATGAAATTGATTTTTTTGGTTTAGATTATTATTACTGATGGCGCCAAATCGGTGGGAGAACGTGCTCGGGTTCTTGCAACACCCAGAAAACCACAATAGGGTGGGATGTGTTTTAACGCCATCCTTACTTCTGGCATTCGAACAAAAAATGATAATCTCGGCCAGTGTGAATGCTGGTTCACCCTCGGCGCGACCATCGCAGGTCGCCTGCCCCAGTTTTTTCCTACCCGTTCCTGGTGGGAATGCGGTGCTCTCCCCTATCGCCCATAGCACATTTGACTGTAATGGGTCGTATTTCACTGCGAGCGGGTGACAAAAAGAGGACTGAGCCTCCCCCTGCCCCGCGCTCGCTTCAGTGGGCCCAAAGGTCGGATGGCCGCCAATCTGCGCAGCTTTATTTCAGGCTGTCGTCTTCTCTATTGTCGCTGGAAATATACGACGTCTGCAGCTTGGACTCTGGTTCTCTTAGGGCGTCCAGGCCTCTAGGGCGATGCTTAGCTAACACCAAGAATGAGCGATTGTAAGTGTTGTCGTCAACACCGTCGCCACTTCAAGGTTGGCAACAAAGAAGGGGAGGCGATGGGACGACCGTGACGGCGCTCGCTCATCTGGCAACCGCAGGGAGAGGAAATGCCGCGGGTGTCGGTGACTGGTGGTGGACTGAAGAATCCGGTGGAAGAGCTTCTTTCCAGACTGATTCAGAACTTCTGGAATCTGGATCTATTCATCCGGCACTCTCTTATCTCTTTGCTTCCCCGATGGAATACTGGAAAATACACCGAGCCCAATTTGAAGGAATTATTTGCACTCAAACAGGTGTTTTATTATAACCATGGTGTTTAGCGCGTGTGAGTCTGATAGAACCTCAGAGCGAACTTACTCACATGGAATTTGTCTTAAGAGCATCACTTCCCTCTCATGACCAAGTGTGCGAGTCTTACCGACGCCATCACCTCTGCCGTCGTATTCTGCTCCTCGTGAGTCCAATCTTGGACCGTGCTAATAACCCCAAGAACGTGGACGTGGAAGGGCGCGCTCCCCGCCAGGTGGCTATCTAAGAACCAGTCCCCGCGCAGGTTTCCCGGTACCGTGTCGTCGCTCCCTGCAGCTTAGCCGAATGAGCCCAAGGTACACCACCTTTTGAAATACGGCACCGGAGCTGCGCTCGATCAAACATGCTGCGGCTTTGCAGTGAATATTGCGGCTTGTCGTTAGGGTTTGTGTTGATCAAGATAGTTGCGCTGAAGTATGACGCCGTGTTCGTCGTGTATGAAGCTCTATGTGCACCTGCGCAGGTAGATTTATGGCGCAACTGCCCGCTATCCTTGAGCCACAGCGCTTCTTTTTGTATTTTAACAGTTGATGGACAATTAATCTTCGCGTGATAAATCTAACGTTGTTACTGGTTATCACCACACTCATTTTTCACAAAGACCTGTCCTTACAAATATAGTTTTCTGAGCCGTTGTTTCAGAGTCCTTGGCGGTATTAACTCGTATTTTTCATGAGGAAACCTGGCTCGATGCTAGGCACGTGCTGCTGCAATCCTCTGGCCTGATCTGGTGAGCCTAGCCTTTCTACTAAGCTTGAGTAATTTGATCCGATTTTCTTGTCACTGACCCAAACATAGCCGAACTCAGTCTCGGTTGGCACTGGACCTCGGATGGCACTGGACCTCGGATGACACTGGACCTCGAATGTCACTGGACCTCGGATGCCACTGGACCTTGGATGACACTGGACCTTGGATGACACTGGACCTCAGATGACACTGGACCTCGGAATGACACTGGACCTTGGATGACACTGGACCTCGGGTGACACTGGACCTTGCATGACACTGAACCTCAGATGACACTGGACCTCGTCTGCTGTGCGTCCGGGAGTGGATGGGTGGGAAGTATGCTAATGGTCTAGCCTATAGTGGCATTTACCTGTATAATTCGAAACGTGGGTGTGAATCGTGGAGAACACTTCGGGTTTGAAAAATACTGAAGCTGGAGGTGAAGGTAACACTATAATTTTACCACAGAAGTACTACCTAGGCGTTGGTCAGGTCTTTCAGTAGCAACACGAATAATCCTAGCCGTTTTGGGGATCACCGTACTAGCAGAAGCGACCAAAGCAGAGTTATACCTATCAGCATTTCGCTAGCAGGGGTGAAGCCTTAGGGGTCGCCAGTATACCACTTGGGTGGACGCACTTTGACATTACGAGGCTTCTGTCCCCCGACAGCGGTGTGGTGTTTTTTGGGAGTGGGTGCTTAAAAAGGTAAAGTGACGGGCTAAATACGTGCGCTGCTGACTGGAGAGGGGCGGCCAAAAAGTCGAAGAGGGATCTGTGGCTGACATATGTTATGTCTATGCCTGGGTCGCCCTATGAAGTTAATCTTAAGATGCCTGCACCGCAAAGTAGCGGTACTCCACAGGCGTTTAGCTGTCCAGCTATAGGGCACCCGATGTGCACTGGGGCTACCTGGCAGATCCGTGGGGGCGACGACCGTCTCCTCGGGCCCTTCCCTGAACCAAAGCGCTTACCCATCACGAACAAGATAGCTGGCATCCAGCCGAAGATAATTCGGAACCAAAGTGGCGGCGCCGGCGCCAGGGCGGCCAGCGATGCGTCTGAGACGCCGGTCAGGGCTGCGCCGGAACGCCGTCTGATCCGCATCTTCCATGCCGGCAAATCCGGAGCGTGCCGTTTCATAAGATCTGTGGTTGAGCCAACCTGCGGTTGGTCTACGCCGATTGAAGTCTATTTATGTGTTTTGTATGCCGCAGAACTTGCTGGGCGGCCTTATTAAAGCCTGTCAACAGCGAAAACCGGTTCTGGGTCCTTATCTCGGGGTCGTGCTGCTGTTGGCATTGGCATACTAATGGTGTGCCGTGTAACCTGCTTCTTTTTAGTATGCGTTCTGTGCGAAGTGCCTGGTGTACCCGCTCATGGGTAGAATGGACGTATTGCTGCTGGAGCCAAGATATATTCGTTTTTTAGATCACACAGCGACTTCTGTGATATTGCGCTTGGTGTGCCTGCTAACGGGTAGCATGCTGAATTCGGCATGCATATATTTTGCGGCCAATTTACCGATCTTCACTCCTCCCAGCATCACCGGGAACAGTTTATGAAGCCTATCATTCTACCATAGGCCTATCCAGAATTTCCGATCGGGGGGGGCACCTTCCCGAGGGGCACCACTTTTGGCCGGCAAAACCTATCAAGTGGGCGCAAAGTCCTATCGGTGGGCGCCGATTTTCGCATCCTGGGGGGGGTGGGAAGTAACATCTCAGGGGGGCACCATCGACCTTTCAGGGGGCGCCGTGACCATTTCAGGGGCGCCGTGGGTCGATGGGTGGGAGGCACGTGCCCCCTTGCCCCCTGGATCCGCCTATGCCTTCTACCGTAACGACAGCATTCCGAGGGGCTCGAGTGCCGTCAGCGGATCTTTCGGAATGGGGAGGGACAGGCCCATTGGGGAAGCGTATGCCCACTATATGTGTTAAGCCGACTTCATCATTTATCATCATTAACGTGTGTCATTTATCAGTATCAGTAACGTGAATCATTTATCGTGTTAAACAAACCTGTGTAAACACCTTTAACCCAGACATTATCACCCTTAGTTCAGCGTTTCCCCGGTCAAAGCACAGTCATATGGAGAAAGAATTCCGACCATCAAAAGTGTGGAAGAAGGCCAGGAACCCACTCTTCCAGTGTGGTAGGACCCGAGGTCTCCGAGCCCCTTGGTAACGACGTCCCTGACAAGGCAGCAGACCATCTTTACCCCTTGATCGAAATTCCCAGTCCATGTGAGATCTGACTCTCCAACCTTGGCCCATCCCGAGCCCAACTTAGCCCACCCAGTGCCCAACTTCTGCCGGACCCCGCCCTCCGGATCTGCCGGCTCCGGCTGCAGTGGCGCTGTACACCTGCCGTCGGCGGGCCGGAGTTGCCAGACCGGAGATGGGGGCCGGATAACGTCTGGCATCGCGTCGCGCTGCAGCCGGCATGCAGATCAGCCACGGGCGGGGAGAGCAGCGGAGAAGGAGAGAGAGAGGCCGAGGGGAGGTCCGGCCGGTGGCTCACTGCACGCGGGGCCGTGCCGACCAAACGGGTGTGGAGGAGACAGAGGCGAGTCTACGTCAGCACGCAGTGGCGATTTGATCTCTGGATGAGTCGATTTTCTAAAAAGAACACCATTTTTATTTTTACTGTTGGCTCAGCTCCTCCCCAAATCACCCCAAGTCGCGTTGTCTCGATACGCCATTGGGAGGGGGCTTTCAAGGATTGTTCCCGGTTGCTGCAGCCTGCTGAACGGTTCGGGAAGAGAGCGGAGGCAGGGCCATCAGAAAATATTGAGCCATGCCGTCAGTCAGTTCTGGGAGCGTGAGGAGACCTGGATGTCACGCGGTGCATCTGATGCAGTTAGAAAAGCATTAGACTGGCCGACGTGCAAGCCGTCCACTCGCATGAGTTAGCTGCATGTACGTTTATTCATGGTTGGATATTTTACACTGTTCTGTTCATCCTTACAAGCTTTACAGAGAGCAGCGCACGCTCTATTTTTGTGGGCGTGAATATTGGCACCTTAAGCAGTGTCCTTGAGGATGTTTTGTCATTGAGAAGACTGGCAAAGACTAGGAAAGGACCCAGAGCAGGGGACAAACAAGGCACTTGCTTCCCAAAACCGTCTGATATCTTCCAAGTTCTTTCGCATAAAATACTATACCGGCACCATGTGGGGCCCTGTTGTCCTCCTACCTCAAACGGCCAATCCAAAATGAGCTACCGGACAAGGGCGCCCTCGGCGTATTGGTACTTATTCCGGAATGCTATTCTGTTTTCGCCACTACTGGTGATCAGCACAAACCTATGGTAACAAAATCACCAAAAACAGATCACCTGTGATGTAGCTACAACCATCCGTTTATTTCGCATGCACAACAATCGCGGAAAAAGCGCAGCCAGGAGGAAAAAGCGGCGGTCCCACGTACAGCATGTGGCTACTTCGTGCACGCGAGAGCGACTCCAAGGCCTCGGTGGTCATGTTTGGACCATGCCTCGTTTGACCGTTCGAGGCTTTTTATTGTGTTGCAGGTGTCCATGGTCTGAGGCCAAGCGCCGTTGTTCTCGCCGGTCGTGGTTGGCTAGGAACAAGCTGGAGCAAGCTGTACACGGGATTTCACCCACCCATTCCAGAAAATTATATATTTGAATGGTAGGTAAGACACTAACTCCATCTCATTTTGCTGACTTCTAGTCTTGTTTTTCTCCTCTACTCCTTATTTACATGCCCCAAAATTAATTTGCCTATAACATCTGTTCTCCTCCGCGGAGCCCTATGTATAACAATAACGCAAGGCGGAGTATGTTCTAAAGTTCCTGTGCAAACATTATAACACGGCGCCGCCTCAATTGAGAAGTGTCCCGAATACACCTGATTTGTCCTCGATTTCCCTTTAAACACTGTTCTTCAATATTCTGGCAGCTCGGGCCCCTCAAAAAGCAGTGTCAGGGACCGCCCCTGAACGCGCCTCCCGCCTTCTTGGCGGGTCTTCTCTATCATACCGGCAGCATTATGCGCTGCACAGGAGCTATGCCGCTGTTCCCCTCCATTCGTCCTATATCCCTAGCACTGGGCCTACTCCATGGTCAGTGCTCGATCAAAACTCCTGGGTCTTCGTACATCTGTCATGTTTATAGAACACCGTACGGTTCTGAAGCAGTGCCATTCAACGCTACGGACACCATCGACCTGACTGCAGTTGTTTGTAGTCTCGGCCAGTGTGACCGGGAAGTGACCGATTTAGAAGTGACCGTTGACCGGTCCAGAAGTGACCAGTGATCAGTCCAGAAGTGACCAGTCATTGGTCCAGAAGTGACCAGTGACTGGCTCAGAGGTGACCAGTGACCGGTCCAGAAGTGACCACTGACCGGTCCAGAAGTGACCAGTGAACAGTGACCGGTCCAGAAGAGACCAGTGACCGGTCCAGAAGGGACAAGTGACCAGTGATCGGCCCAGAGGTGACCAGTGACCGGTCCAGAGGTGACTAGTGACCGGTCCAGAAGTGACCAGTGAACAGTGACCGGTCCAGAAGTGACCAGTGACCGGTCCAGAAGGGACCAGTGACTAGTGACCGGCCCAGAGGTGACCAGTGACCGGTCCAGAAGTGACCAGGGAACGGTCCAGAGGTGACCAGTGACCGGTCCAGAGGTGACCAGTGTCTAGAAGTGACCGGTCGGCCTGTACCGGTCAGCTGGGAGTACGACTGAAGCCTCTGTCACGGCTGGACGCGGAGCGGTGATACTTTACCAGTCCGAGCCTCGGCGACAGTCGTAATTGCATTAGATGCGGGCTCGTGAGAAAACCAGCCTCACTTCTGGCACACGTCAGAGAAACTAAGCCGTGCCCAGTTGTCCGGGTCGAAAGCCTGCAAAGTGCCCTGTTTTTTATCAGAAATCGCCAGACGCTTGATGCTCAAATGTGTTCACTTGTGCCATTTTGAAAGTGAGACAGTAGTGTGTCGACGTAGCGAAACGACAAGAGCCGTAATTTTAGTTCACGGCATGACACTTTAAACGTATGCTGTTTCCAGGCCCCAGGGAAATTATGGCGTAATGGGAAATTATGAAGTTTGGCCGTAGCAAATGACCTCAGGCCATTTCGTATCCAGTTCACGCTGCCAAACAAAGCCGATCCCGCCGCGGGCGAAGCCTGTTTAGTCCAGCTGATAATTACTGTGGCTAAATGCGCTTCCTCTGTGCTCGGTGGCCACAGAGCCGTGAACCCCCGGCTCCCCCGCCGGCCAGCACGCGGTCATTCACCGGGTCCTGTTCCTGCCCCGCCGCCCTCCCCCAACGCCCGCTTTCAACGCCCGATGCATGTACGTGGACGCGACCTCTGGTTTGCCATGGACGCACAATTTCACAGCGGACGCACATTGGATCCCGCCGGTCCTGGCACTGGAGCCGTGGTGTCCACCCTCCAAAAGCTCGGTTTCCGTCCAGGAGATGGACTGATAGACAAAAGCACAAACATGTGGTGTGCCGAAAGATAATCTTCGCGTTAGTTACAGCCCGTGTCCTGACATGGACTAAACACTGCTTAGCTTATCTGTCTAGGGCTATCGATAATTGGCGGATATTTGTCTCGGGACATCGATAAATTTCTGTATATGGATAGTCAGGGTATCTGTCTTGGGATATCGATAATGGTATGGATATTTACACCTTTGAGTATCTGTATAGGGATATCGATAATTTGCTGGGATATCTAGAGACTGGGATATCTGCGTAGGGATATTGATATTTGTCGAAATATCGATAATTATGTAGCGATATCTGTGTGGCGACGAGTATTGAGTGCAGAGATTTCAGCCGACACGTCCACAAAGCGACTTCCTTTCGCCACAACGAATACGGGCTAACCGAGGAACACAATGGCAGCAACTGTCTCATAGCTTAAAACCAGCTCTTTGTCCAGCTTTGAATTAATTTGGCTGTTTTAGGAGAACATTTTGCAGACGACTCATAGCTTAAAACAGCATTGTCTCTGTTATGAGGAGAAAAATGTCTGGTTTCAAATTTCAAGAGGTTTTCATACAAATACTGTCTACCTTTTCGTCCCAGCACCCTCTGCATTGGCTGCTGTTGTGCCTATTCCCCGCTGCAGCGAGACGAATTTATGCTCGCTCCCTCGTCTTCGTGCAGACGGTCATGACCTTGCAGGAGACGGTGGCCACTTTGTTTCGAGTGCGCCATCGACACGCGCCGCGCGGGGCGAAGCTTCTAGAGCTTAGTGTCGAGGAATTAAAAAAGAAATTGATTAATATCATAATCGTTGAAATAATGTGCAAACTCAAGAAGATGTTCAGAATTTGCGGCGTTTGGCGAACTGGGGTGTGCCTCAATAACCAGTCTCAACTTTGGCTGGCGGTATAGGTATGTACATATGCCGTGGCAGGTACTTCCATATCACCCAGCTGTCGGTGTGCCCAAAAACCCCCAGCCGTGGCAGATATGAATTTGTATGAAAGGGGACAATTTTACGACCATCAACGTTTGCGATTGCTCATAATCGTTGGGGTGTTAATTCACAGTTTTGTTTGTCTGTTTGCTCCCAGAGCTTTATGCCGTAATGAAAACATCAACAAATGGCGAGACCGTCCTCCGACTGCTATCGATATCGGCACAAAAAGCATTCTTATACCTGTGTAGATTTCCAGAGTAATGGGTGTCTGTCTCGCCGTCCTAAGAATGCACTCATTTTCGAAGCGAGCTTTTTGCGCCAAAGTGTTTCTCGCATGCTCACGTGCCAGTCACACGATGCCACCGCTGCAAGATGCGTCCTGTGTCGATGTGATCCCATGCGCAGTCCCCACAGCCGAGGGTCGAAAAACCTACCATTTTGACATTATTAATGGTGACAGCCCTAGGTGGACAAGGTGACAAAAATTAGCCGACATGTTTCCTCCAGATCAATAACGGAACAAATCACTGAAAGTTGGCACCTGTAATTTGAACTCGCAATGTTTTCCAACAGCTAGAATGGTCCAGCAGTACCCTGTTGTATCCTTCTAAGCCAAAACGTGCCACATTTTGCAGTCTGGGCTTGTGACACTTTTAGGGTTTTGCATGTTTAATGGTAACACACGTAACACTTTTTGGGCCCTGCCCACGGCATAGCTAGCTCGAAAGAAAAATGCTGGTAATTGCAGCCTTGCAGTGATCGCTTTGCTGACAATGCTGATTGGACAAAGCACGTGATAATGACGCCACACGGACGCTCTTCCGGCCTTAATTAAGCGGCACGCGCCCACGGCCCCAGGGGGCGGGGGAGTGGTCCATCCCCGCCCCTAGTCTGACACGCGAACGGCCGTGTGGATAACATCATTTCACATCCGTTCTGGTTTGGCCCGGGGGAGTGTTTAGCCTCCCCTCCTCTGCATGTAACACATGCCGGAAGTTTCGTGGAAGTTACTGTTCCCGTTTGAATAATTGAAACGCTTGGGGGTAACTGTATATCACATCCCTATTGATTAGACGTTTCTTGACGTGGAGCGCCCTCTCGGCCCAACAAAAACAGTTGCCACAAGACGTATTTGATTATCGTCTGTGGGCGCCAGGAAACAACAACGGAATCGCACAGCGCAAGGACTTGCCTTCGTGCAGGCGTTTTTAGAGGTGGTTGCCAGTTTTTGCTTGGTTCAGCCAATGCCGCGATCAATCACAACGTTTTATCGTGGTTCTTTGACTGTATAGGGAAGGGCTATTTCAATGGGTTCAGGGCCAATCATCTTTAATGACGCTGAATGCTATTGTAAAGCGCAGCAAACTTCCGCAAACAGTTTGGTTGCAACAATTCAAGGTTAGATAGAAATTGAACCCATGCGTCGTGTTACCTTGTTCTTCAGCTCACCCGCCACCATTCACAGCAGCTGAAAGAAAGTGAATCCTTTGACTCTGACCGTGGCAGTGGAATGCTAGCCGCAGGAAAGCGCGTTCTACCCGGAAAAAGCCAAAGCCATTTATCCAGGATACGAGAGCAGCTACAGAACGTCCAACGATGCAGCTACAGAACGTACTATCCGGATGTCTGGTGCTTTTTCCGTTAGTCCATCACTTGAAGAAAAACTTTGTAGTCCGTTTAACGGTCTGTTCCCTGAAAGGACGACCTACTCATGTCCGAAAACAGATGGGTGCTTCTCAGACCAGTCAGCTATAGCGACGCGTCATTGCTTGTCATTTTCAGTGAGCTTCTAGTGAGTAGATAGTAGGTATGGATATAGGTGGAAGTCTTTCTTCATTAGTTCCCACAGTGTATTCCTGCTGAGTGCAAGAGGTTGACAACGGCGCCGGATGGACCTCTTGGGGCTCTGAAGGGACGAGCTAGCCACGCTTTCAATGCTGGCTCCAGTCCTGGCTGTTCGACCTCTCCCGATTGGCTTGGCTCTTCACTACCGGTCCTCCTGTTCTAAATTTGGCCAACCATTGCTGAATGGAACTTTTTCCCAGGGGCGAGGTCGGGACTGCCATGGTCCAAATCAAATTTTCTTAGGTACCCTCTTCTTGTTTGGTCGAAGGATTTGGTCAAAATATATGTATTGACACAAAATGATTTTTGAGCATTGCTCCACATATTTTTCTTGATATTTCGTAATGTTTTGTCGTGCAGATATGTATTATGTTGGCTAACGACGTGTACAAACTTGACAATATTCCACGTAAAATGAAAAAAACGAGAGCTAAAAGTCTCAGGATACTTCATTTTTGGGATACCCTGGACATGCTTATGTAGGTGTAACGTGTATGCACGATTACATGCTGCAGCTAAGGTATGTAAATGGTGGTAGTCCAGCTCACCATGAGTGACTGAGAGGCTGGACTCTTCTTGTAAAAACTTCATAGAATATTTAAAAGACTTCAAAATTCTTAAGCCAGCGCCATCTACGAATTAAAAACAACATTTTTTGCCGGGCACAAGCCGGATAATAAAAAATTAAGAACCTGAACCCCCTTCCCTCGTATCAGATACATGCAGAAAATGAGGAAAAGAAGCTGCGACCATCGTTCACATCATTCCTAAAAGCACTAGTTAGGTAACCCCTGCCTCCCCGCAGAAATGGATCCCTGTACTCTCAGATGGATGCAATCGATGCCAATGCTATAAGGTTCGCTCTGCAGCATGTCATGAAGGACGCTGATACAAACTCCTGAGATAATGTTTTTATCAAATTTTCACTGGAAACGAAAAATTTCACATGAGAAGTTAGAGTTTATAATGACAACGAGAACAGGGTCAGTAAAGTCTGTCCGATGACCAACAGGGCTATTGTTGTTCAGACGTAAATGGCTCTGGTCCCCATTGGGAGGAAAATTCCAAGGGCTGAGGGCCGATGGTAGAGGCCAGGGACCAAACCTGGCTGGGGCCAGGGATTTAACATGTTTCGGAGTTTTCCTGCAAGAAATGTCTTACTCTAAGGCGGGGATGACAGTGGTGCTCTCCAAGGGACTCGTATCTATATCAGCGATGCTGAAAATTACGTACCCCCTTCCTATTTCGTTTTGGAAGAATCGTGAAGGCTTATGAGCGGCTCTAAACCAGGGTATTCTGCCCCCTGTAGCGCATACCCTTCGACAAGGAGAGAATGGGAGAACGCCAGCAGTATCGCTGTTCCTCCGGTTGTTTATGGTAGAAGTTTGTGGTGCAGCTATGGTGGCCCTGCGTTCCCGAGGGACCTCGAGTGTGCGTTGACGTGTCACATGCATCCAATTCTGACGTGACATTGTTATATACATCAAGAAAACCATCGTCACGGAGGAGAAAATTCCGCATTCCCTGTCGTCATAACTTCTACCAGTTTGATCCACATTTTTGGCTCGTTATGTAAATGAACCAGTACTTCCTGATGTATAAGACTGCACCGTTAGTCTTGCAACGCACTTCATTTTTAATCCGCCACATCAGGAGGCCAACGACACGGCCGTCGGCTCGCTACTCGCGGTTTAGTCTGCACAGGACCAAACGTGTAGCCACGGACGTAGCACGCTTCAGGACATTTGGGGGCAAGGAAAATCGTAGGTTATTTCTATCCATGTAGCACCGTAGGGTTACCTAATCCAAGCACGGAGGTATTGCCCCTGCCCCCCCTTCCCCCACGTTCCTACGCCTATGCGTGTAGCAGAGCCCAGTCTGGTCAGGACGACTGCGGCGACAGAGCTGCGGTCCGCGCCATAACCGCCGCCGCCCGGTGTCTCGTTTCTCGTCTGTCGGGCGGCCGCCCTGCATTCGGCGTCATCGCGAGCGTTGACCTTCGGCCGGGACTGGCGCGCGGCAGCGGCAGCGGCAGCGCGGCCGGCCGCGCGGCGGCGCTGCGGGCGCGGCAGCCAGCCCAGAATACCTAATGGTTGTACTGAGCTGACGGTGCAGGAGAACCGGGCCACTGCCCCCGCACTGTTGCCCTCGCCCAGCAGCGGCGAACGGGCCGCTGCTCTGCACTGTTGCCCTCGCCCAGCCAGCGGCGGATGGGCCGCTGCCCTGCACTGTTGCCCTCGCCAGCCAGCGGCGAACCGGGCCGCTGCCCCTGCACTGTGCCCTCGCCCAACCAGCGGCGAACCGGGCCGCTGCCCTGCACTGTTGCCCTCGCCCAGCCGCGGTGAACCGGGCCGCTGCCCTGCACTGTTGCCCTCCCACCACCGAACCGGCCCTGCCCTGCACTGTTGCCCTGCCCAGCCAGCGGCGACCAGGCCGCTGCCCTGCACTGTTGCCCTCGCCCAGCCACGGCGAACCTGCTGCCCTGCACTTTGCCCTCGCCCAGCCAGCGGCGGATGGGCCGCTGCCTGCACTGTTGCCCTCGCCCAGCCACGGCGAACCGGGCCGCTGCCCCTGCACTGGTGCCCTCGCCCAACCAGCGGCGAGGCGGGCTGAAACCACCGCGACAGACGTCTGCTATGGGCATAACCTGGCCGTGATTTGGCAGCGTCAAAGGCAATTTGCAAGCCGATCGATAAGCACATGGAAAATATCCAAAAAGTAGTTTCAGACTGTTTGGTTGGGCACCCGCTATAGCGGTGCTGACTCACATAGGCTCGACCATCTGGCGTATCACATAAACGTGGTCTCAGGAGCCCGGAATAGTTCCCCTGGTTGCGGTTCTGGTTACAGTGTCTTACGTTTTTATTTTATGATTACTTTTGTATATGATTGGGCGTTATGAATCTGGTTGGGATCTCCAGACACGATTCCGAGCTTAAAACCGTTAATCTGCAATTTGATCAGACGGATAAATCGTTTATGACTAATGTTTGTTGATAGTTAAGTGCATGATAGGCTTGAAAATCGTCTGTCCCACGAAAACACTTTATTCGTGATGCTCAACTTCACACTAATTGCTTATTAGAAGCTGTCTGCAGGTACTGTCTATCAGAACCGATGACAGAATCCTTTCAAGGGCAAACCATCAGGGGTAGAATCCAATCTGAAGCCATTAACCAAGGCGTCTCGGCGAGATAGAATCAGCTGATAGCCAAACCCGGATGCTGGGCTCACTGCCACCATCACGTCTGTCCTGGAAAGGCTTTCTCCGGCGCTGTTAGCGGCTGATTTACAGTGGTCACCGACACTGTTGGCCTCCCAGGCCTGCACTCCCGGCGGTGTCGGCCTGACAGCCGCTCGCCGTTAGCCAGGTCCTGCCTGTCACGTGCGCCACTCCACGCCTCAGCCGCGCCACTCCACGTCTCAGCCGCGCCGCCGCCGCCGCCGCGCTGAGTTCGCCGCCGAGGGCTGCGCCCCGGGTCACTGCCAACGCCTGATATGGAGGGTATGGCTGCCCCGCCTCTGGTTCAGCCGTTTGGGCAACCAGCAGTAGCATCTGCGCATGTGCCAGCGTAGACTCTTTGTAGACAAGGGGTTATAGAACTGGAACTAGCTGGTAGTTTTAGATGGGGTGATTTCCAGTACATCTTTGCCTTCTCTTAATCCTTCTACCTCCATCCAGATGTTCTTTGCGTGTGCGTCAAAGGATAAGAGGGAGGCTCACAGAGGAAGGAGGCCACATAAAGGGAGGCTCACAGAGAATTCCTGCATGTGTTTGACTGTTGGGTTTTTGTTCGCAGGTGGCTGGATCTTGGTCGTCCCAGCTGCACCTGGGAATGCCTCGGAACTGATTACAATAGTCCAGGTGAGCTTCATCCACGTGAGATTAGTTGCTGGGTGTCGGGACCGATGCTAGGTTCTAGCTATTCGTGACGTGAGATGCGCTTTCTGGCGTGCCTGAGGATTGTTTATAGCGGTCGGGATCAGCATAGAAAACGAGGTCTGCTACTTAATAACTGCTTTATCTCTTGTCCAAGTATTAAGATCAAGGAAGTCGTGGTAAATGAATGGCTCCCGGGCTGAATAATAGGTAGCAAAAGAGGAAAAATCCTGATCATAAGACGAGCCCTGCAGCTTTTCCATGCTTCCACTTCCACCAATGACTGTCAGAATTTGCCTCTGGTCTTGCATTGTGTTCAATTATGCCCAAGTCTTCCACATTTTGTTTTGGAGCCGGGGCTTGCAAAGGTTGGGTGGCTCAAGCACTGTCCCGGTGGAAAGCAGTAGTGGCCCTGGGAGAGACAACTAGATATTCTCATCATTCTGAATGGCTGGATCTGCACTCTCTAGCCGTACAATGTTGTTCCCTAGTTTGCCAGAAACGCGAAAGGAGCCACGCATCCATGCCGACGCACCTCGCCTCCGACCGGGGCTCATCCACCGACGCCACTACCGGCAAGCTATCTGCGCCAACCATCGCGCCACTCCATCCTAGGTAAGCGACAGGCGCCAACCTTCGCGCCGTACAATGGAGCCGCACACCATCATTCTTCGATGTAGGTTTTAACCGTTTACAAATATTGTAAAGGATTCAATAGCCATCAGCCCAACTGCAGTGATACTGACGGTATATATGTATATTTTATCACGACTTACGCCAGAAACTGCATCCGCAAGGCTAACAGTTGGGTCCGCGTTGTAACTTGTTGCCTGGTGAAATCCGGAATGAAGCCTCAAGAATAGCAGTCAGCTCTAGCCAACCGCGATGTTAATTTTCTAGGTATGCGAGAGCAGACCATATCATTCTGCCTCTGAAACGAGCCACCTTGGCATGCAATTCCCACCTTCTCTTACGCTTTCCCGGTCTTTTCGTCGACTGCAAATCTTCTTTGGTCAGACAATTAGTCTTCCATCATGCGTCGCTGGGCCGATTTTGGCACCCTGCTGATGTCTACCGGTGCAGAACCAGCCCCGTGTCGCAACGCCATGAGCCGGGCTTCTGTAGAACGCCAGACACGCGTTCTGCCGGCGACACCGACTCGGCACGCCGCTTCGTGGCGCGCGCTGTGACGCCATCGTTGCGGCTCCGGTGGCGCGGCACGCCGCGGCGCGCCACTTTCGCCGCCGCCTGATCCGCGCCGGCGAGCCGCATCGCTTTCGACGCGACGTCATGCTCGTACATCCCGGAACTGGAGAACTCGGCGGCGATCGTTACAGTGTGGAGGGCAGGCGGGGATCACGTGAGGTGCTGCAGAGGTGGTGGTTATAGCCGCAGGGTGTGTTGATCCCGGCGGCTGGCGTCGGCAGGCGCCACGTGAAAGACTGTGACCGCGATAATGGCCGGCCCGTTTCAATGTTGGGCTAACACGCATGCGATGAGATTCTTTGTTGCATGCACGATAGGTGGGCAGTAAATCGTGCTGGCTGCTTCTGGAATGCCGAGTCCGTGGCATGTTCTGGCCTGTGGGCCTTTGGCGCTTGTGGGGGAGGGAGTGAACGTGCCCTGAAGCTGGTTCCCACGACAAGACAAGGCCGCGAGTGGCCAGGGACGCGGATTTGACACTAGTATATTGGGCGCTAATGATCTAACGGTTGGTGCGGCCCAAAACCCAGATGATTCACGGTATGAGACTCTCTTTTGAAGCTTAGACCCTGAGGCTTGGTGTTGGTGTTTCATCTCTCATAACCAGAAAAACCGTGCTGATTCTAGTACGACTGAGAAATCAAGTCGATAACTAAAGCGCTCGAAGTCGTTGGTGATCTCTGGCTGACTTCCCCCGTTATTGATTTACATCAGAGAACCAGGTGACCTCCAGGGTGTGGCTGTACTGAACATCGTAGGCGGATCCAACGGGCAAGGGGAACATTCCCCAGGCCGACCCTCAGCACCCCCTGAAAGGTCCACGACGTCCCCTGAAATTCCGCTTCCCATCCCCCTTCCCCTGGGATGCGAGCATCAGCGAGCCCCAGGCTTAGGATCTTGCGCCCATCCTGATAGATTTTACCTTCCAGAAGTGGCGCCCCCTGGTCTGGATGGCGCCCCTGACCATGTGCCCCTTTCCCCCTACTGAAATCCTGGGTCTGCCTACGCATTGCATGGGTGGTTCCAGAATTGTGTAATTGTGATGAGGGGAATAATTAGAAATGGGGCGCCGTTTGGACCAGATTTATACCTTTGTAAAGGTTGTACGATCTTATATAACTGCATCAAATCACATCGCGGAGGCACCAACAGTGGCGGATCCAAGGGGACAAAAAAGGCATTTCCCCCAAACGGAAAAGCTCGGGGAAAAACTGAAATTTGCCCCTCCTCCTCCGAAGCTGTCGACCTACTTTTTGCCCCCGACTCCTTTATAGTTCATTAGCAAGGTTTTTTACCTCAACTCCAAATTTCAAACAGAACTAATCGACTTCAGTGTAAACATGGTGCCTTTGGATAGCTAAAGGAAGCATCTTGTGGCCCATATCATTCATCATCATCATCATCTTTTTTATGTCATTTTATATACTGATAGGGAACAGAAGTAAGGGAACAGAACAGCAAAAGAAGGCATGAGCAGGGCAAAGCAATAAGGAGCAACAAAAAGGAAGACATAGGTATACAGCATCGAACAAAAGGAACCAGGCCAGCACGTAGTTAGGTTATTTCAGATGATCAACATAGGTAGAAAAAGAAAAACATTAACCGCCAACAAAGAAGCAACACTCATAGAAACACCAAAAAAAAACAAAGGAAAACCCGAAAACGCAATAACAAACAGAAAGACTGACAGAACATAACAAAAACGAGATGAGCCGATACAAAAACAAAACGAAACAGAACAAACGAACTGAGCAGAAAATATAATGCCAAAACACACTTACAAGGAAGTGAAAGTTAAGAGCAAACAAGGCAGAACAGGAACAAATACAAATCAACGCAGTTAATTTATAAATAGATAAGTACAGTAGATAAGTAGAGGGCCCACATATGTTCGCCCCATGACACCCCATGACGTTGTTTTTTTTTGCTTTTCGACTTGGGCTTACCCTCATAACCTACCGTCCAGTTAAATTGAGGTAAATTCTTTCCCCACGTAATTTTTTTTTTTTTTTTTTTTTTTTTTTCTTTTTCCCCCCCCCCCCCCCCACCCAAAAAAAAAAGAGAAAGAAAAACAAATATTCTCATTAAGTAGGAAGCGATGTTTGAGGGGCTGCTGAGGGCGCTCTAGGCTGGTGGCGTCTGGGCTCAATATGGGGAGCCGATGCTCAATCGTAGGGGAGGCACTTACCCCCTCCCCTCTGCCCCTAGATACGCCTATGGCGCTCTGGAAGAAAATTTGTTTACAATGGGTCTACATGGGTTATCTTAGCGTTTCAGACTTGTCCGGAAATGTCATCCGAATCCTGTTCGTCGGCAGAAGGAGCACCGCTGCGCAGTTTCCTTCATATTACACATCTTATCTACCCGGCTCGTAACCGCTTCGTAACCTATAGCCCATAGCTCTACCCACAAACATTTTCAGATTGAAAGCAATACATGAACTCAGCCTAACGTGGTGCCAGCCTCCACTTGCCAGAATATTTTGTGGATGATTTTGATTCGTAGGGATTGGAATCAATCCTAGTGCATCGGATTTTTTTCCGCAGGCTTATGTTCAAAATACAAGATACGCAGTTAGATTCGAATGGTACTTAAAAGAACAATTTCGGGAATTTCTACTTCTTCTCAAACTAAATTTTTGCTGAAGTGCGTTCTTCTCGAAGAGATCCAGCATCTACGTTAAAGACGTCCCATTTTCTTATTTTTACCTTGTAAATCTAAAGTGCATTTCATTAGTTTCCCAGTCCAAGGAAGATCAATTTTCCGGGCCGCCGCGTTGTTTCGACTCGTCCTATCTGTGCCTCGTTCACCGCTGGTGAGCCCTCAGCCGAGCCTGTCCACCACGGCTGGGGCCACCTGAGACAAATGACGGCCGTGCCCGCGCGCCGGCGCCGACGGACGATGATGAGGTGTCCGATCATCTCGCGTGCGCGCCTGTGACGTCACTAATCGCTCCGCTCAGAGCACCGATAGCATCTCTGACTGTTGGAAGCTGAACGCCGGAGATGAAGTCTCCGGCCTCTCAGTCTAAGAAACAGGTGACGCGCTGACTGCCCAGTCCTGACCTAAATCACTGTCCCGGCTTTGTGGGATCTCCGAGAGCCGGTTTCTTTCTCAGCACAAAGATGGTCCACTTTACGACCGCAGTGGTTGTCATAGGGTCTGTTCACGATTCCTCGCGAGTGCATGCTTTGCACGAATAGCATTTGAAGCTCACAACTCTGATGCTGATAGACATAGAAGCTATCGGTAGTTCCGTGGGGTGCACTCGTACACGGGCAAAATGTTAAACGATCTGGTTGTATCCCACGTGGGTTTAGCGTTTTCCACGAGTGATTTCTGTACTCCCACAAATGTACGATCGCGTGTGAACAGTAGGCCAGTGCGGTCAGCCAACCCAGCCCAGAATTACTGCCGACACTGACAATGACCCGAATCTGGAGGGCGACCCTGGCGCCGAGATGGGCTGGGCCCTCCCCTCTTGTGCAATAACTCACCGCACACCCTGCAAAGGCTGGTTCTGCGCACGCCTAATTTATTCACGGCCATATTTTTGCGGGGGTGTTCGGGAGGCTAGACGATGAGATCCGTGTAACGGGATCACGCACTCCGACTGCCTGAGACGCCTCCAGGTATATATATATATATATATATATATATATATATATATATATATATATATATATATATATATATATATATATATATATACTGTCAATGTGGAAAACTCGGCATTTTACACAGTGTTCATATGCGCCTCATGCCTGGGCTATGTCCAAGATGCCAAATAACCTGGACAATATGCAGAATGCCTGGAAAGTTACAAAATTCCAAATTATGATTCAAGCTTCCCGAACCTGCTGGGCATTGTATACAATGTTGGGCAATTTATGTCCATACGCACTGCCTAAACTATTCGTAAAATGGTCATGGAGATGTCGCAACTAAGCAAATTTTCATTCTCTTTATAGTGCAACTCTGAATTGAAGGTTTGTGAAAATAGCATTAAGGTCACTAGGCCGGCAGAGTGAATATCAGATTGAAGAAAACCTACACTATTCAAAGTATTCGTGGTTAACATTCATTAACCAAGGTCTGTGCAGAAGCATGTAAAGTAGACTCAATGTGGCTCGGCAGCAGAATTATTGTTGTTCCAGATTCCAGCAGCCTCAACGGAACCTAGGTCCGAGTTCAGCGAGACTGCGATGGGATTTTCCTTGGTAAGAACATTCCACACATTTTGTACGTTTTAAATTGGCATCAACGTATGCGCGGACTGCCATGGTGACTCCAGGTCACCTTTTTGCACGATCTCAGATTGACGTCGTAATTGACATTGCAGCCCGACGGAATCTGTATACTATTCCTTTGTCATCCTAAAATATATACATACTCGCTACCGCTGAAAACTCTGACCATACGTGTCGCTACCTTAAGGTCTGAGTGCCTCATCTTTCTCTTTGTCTGAAAAATTAGAACTTAGCAGAATTTGGGAAGTCATAAAGCTCTGCCGGGAGGGTAGCTGAAGGTACCAATGAGGAACAATCTGAAGAGTTTTGTTTTAGTTTGCAGTGGGTGAGATACTGTGTGCAGTTGGTTGATGAGTCACCGGCCCCCTCCACGTTTTGTCAGCGGTGCGGCGTCGTGTTTGTATCTAATGCTGTCCTCTCCAGCCTGGACATTGCTGCGACTAGGAACAGAGGCCAACCTAGCCCCTTCGCGTCTCGTCCAAAACATACTTTTCTATCAGCCGATTTGGAATGAACTCTATTTTTTTGTCAGTAGTGTGAGCTTAACATAACATTGAGCCTAGATTTGAATGGGTTTTTGGCCAAGATCGGGCAGCGTGCTCCTGGTGGCAGGTTCAATATGTTCTGGTCCCTTCATTTTTTGACCAGTGTCTTCGGCTGTTTTCCACTTTCCAGAAATATTTATATTCCAGAATGGTACTACTAAGCCGAACTATTCTGGGAATTTGAACGTAAGTGCATAAAGTATGTAGTAACTACTGCTGAATCTGTATGCTATTCAGAATATTCAAAATATCTGAAGATAATATACCTAAATATCATAATATATCATCGTGACGTGTCTAATTAAAGTTGCATCCAGTCTGAAATGGACCTCAAAAATATTAAAATACTGTCAATAATCAGATGAAACACGGGACATCTGTAATATCAAGCATAATATCAAGCATGACGCTGACAGGAGTATACATCCTGTCATTCTCTTTCTCTCCTCCATTAAAAGCTTCCCTGCACTTTTGCCCGTGATTCTCCTATTCCCCTCTTTCCTAATTTTCTTCCCATAAAACAACGCGCTCCTTCTCTCCCTCTTACTCTCTCTCTCTCACCCTCACACAAGCTACCCCTTGCTCCAACCTTTCAGCGCCAGCTCACCCGACCTTGACAAACGATGGCAGGGAACAAAGAAAGTCCTGGACAACGTCAGCTGTTGCCCGAGGCCTCGTATTGGCTTGCATGCGGCGCGGCCGGTGCACTTATCTACCCCCATCAGGCAAAGAGATTGCAGGATATCCCGGCAGAGTGGACGCCTGCCATGTTGACTGCCGATTTGCGGTGCGCGGAATACTCTAGCGATGCCGCCCGGAGACATCGATCATAGGCCGGCTGGACTGCAGCGTGCCCTGGGACTCGCGGGAGGGCGCTGATTGCACCGGTGCACCGTATCGGTGGTCGATCGCTCGTCGCCTCGGGGTCAGTTCCCATGCATCTCTGCTTCGGCTCACTTTCGTGCCGGTGGTGGCGCCGCCTTCGGGCAGAGCGGGAGCGTTACTGTCCTATTCAGTCGTAACTCAGCCCGACGGACAAGGAGGGGAGACGGCGGTAGCCTGCGGAAATAGCCGCCAGGGGCGCTGGGATCGCTGATGTATGGTTGGATGATGAGGTGGTGGCTTTGTGACGGCGGTAAGATGCATGCACGGGAGATGTGCGTCCGTGATTTACGGCAGAGAGACGCATTGTTTTGTGCACAGTAATGATGGGTCACGGTTTTACGTTGTTCGACATAAAAGGGAGATGGGTGATGCATGAGGTCCCATCGATGAAGAAATATATATGACATGTCATTTTTGGGAAAAGTGTTTAGGCATGGCTGTTGGGCTGCTATACGGTAGCTGGTTATTCCGATGATATCATATTTATTCTGCGCTCACATTTCAATGGAACAACAATATCAAAAAAGTTTATCATAATTATTCGTTGGCAGTCCTGTGCGTGACACCGTTTCAACCGTCATCGCTTGAACAGCAGCATGCGTAGTACGATAGTCCTCATGTCTCGTAATTTTGAAGACTTTCTTGAATCGGAATAGAAACGGTGAGAGGAATGCGCCATTCCCCAGATTTCGCCTACGATGTTTCCCATGGTTTGTAAAATGTTGGATACCGCCGCATATGGCCTTGGGGGATATTGATGGCATGTTATCATTTAAATTTTGCGAGTGAAACATCGAATGAATTGTATTAAGCTATGAAAGAGTTTGAAACAAAAAATCAAGGCGCTGTAATTCACAGGATCTGTGCCAGAAATTAACAACGCAATCATTGCAAGGAATATGTCAAAAATATATGATGCAGGATTGTGAATTTCAGATCCATCACTATATTTACCTCTCAGTCCCAATGCTGTGTAGGTATCTTCTAAGATTTTTCTCTTGTTTTGAAGTGAGAGACTTGTCATCTACATATCCAATATACAACTACGACTGATTGACCTCAATTATCATTGTGGCAACCATGGGTGGAAATCTCGGGGGGTTGAAAGGGTCAGGACACCCTGGATTTTGGGTCTCCCATAGGCTTTGTATAGACCTTGTATTGCCGTGCCAGCGTTAACCCACCCAGGACCCCCTGGATCGAGAAGAGATCTCCAGCCATGGTGGCAACTCAGTTGTCCCTACTTGATGTCACACCTTGATGCAATTTCTGATTGATGTGGTTTAGTGCGCAGTTTTATTGATAATAGTGAATTGAAAAATACTAAAAGGCCTTAACATCTCGTATGATTGAATTTTTTGTTGCTAGAGGCAAACATTTTCCACATCCACATGCCATCATGACCTGGTAGTGCTCTGTGCCAGATCGCACCTTCTTGATTTGGACTACTGGTGAGTATGAATACGAATGAAGCCTTTTTATCGAAAAGAGACTATTATTAGGGCTTGAAATGACACACCAATTTTTGCCTTTTTTATTGATGTATTGCAACATATTTCACGCTTCAAACCAGTAATTGAGAAAAATTGTACGCATTTATCGTCGCCAGCACCAAAGTCACATTAAGCAGGTAGGTTTTTAAAGAGGTTCAAGCAAAAACAATTAGCGCAGCGGGGATTAACCATTACGTCACGTTCAAAAGGTCTCCATCGACGCCGTGATCACCCGGGGAGGACGGGGTCGATAAGGGTTTAATTTTAACGTTTATTTATCTGTGGGGGTAAGCTCCGGGACAAATGAAGTCGATAAAATGGTCTCTTTGCAGCTCATTGCATGACTGTCTCAATTCAAATCCAATTATGGAGGTGCCACATTTCCTTTCATATATTACAACAGGCAAGATTTTGCTAAACACATGGTGAATCGATGAAGCATGGGTAGGAATTTTCAATATGGGCACGAATGAAGGAAAAGACAGAGCTTAAATTGTTTTTTCGACTTAGCATTTTAATGCTTGATTTCTTCTAAAAGAAATAAAGGAATGACATATTCTCCTTTGTAGCATCCGGCTGATTGTTACAGAACTCTTTGTCACAGAGACCCTGTCATGTTTAAAGAAAACGCAATTTAATGTGAGCCAAGATGGTCAGATGGTTTTCCCCAGTAGCTACTGTGACTCAGCACTCTCAGGGCATGACCGGCGGAGAAAGAAACGTGTTCCGTCACTGTAAAAAAACGGAAGCAAACCGGCAACAAGTCCTTTGTTCCGTTGGGAATCTCTGCTTGGAATTATCAACGTATCACTGCACTTAACCTCACAGCCTTTATCACGAGACAAACTGAGACATCAGTTTGGTTCGGAAAGTGGTGAGAAGTCATCTCTATCGCCCCACCATGGCGAAGCGGACCTGGTTGGTGACCGCCTTGGTGCTGTCAGTGACCGGTGCGCCGCCTGGAGTCAAGGTCCCCGCGCTGCCAACCGGTTTTACTTCCCGCCGGGGCGCCAACTGTCGGCTACGGCCGGACTTGGTGCAAGGAAAGATTTAAATCAGATTTTGTGACATTTAGCTTTGTCAGATTATACGTTTATGTTCCAGAGACGTGGAAGTTTATACTAAGATTATGCGTTTATTCACTGTGAGCTTAGTATCAATTCGTCGTCAGATCATTCTAAGCCTTATCGGTGGCATCGCCATCGGTGACTAGGGGAATCCCCTCCCCTCCCTTCTGCTCACGAAAATTGGGAGCCGACTGCCACTTCTCGGTGCCTAAATTGTCTCCCGGAACAGTTTTTGTTCTTGAATCAGTAGAAAGAAAAAAAGAAAAATGACCATTAAAAGTATTCAGCAGACTTAGCCATGCTTACTAATACACAATATTTGCACTGCCCCCTCCGACAGGCTTAATATTTGGAGAAGTGGGAATCATTTTCATAGTGTCTGTCCCGCCCCCCTCACGAAAGTAAAAAGCCAGAAGTGACGCCTATTTCTTTAGAAGACAGTACATGTGAAATTGGTTTTTTATTACGCATTTGCATTTATCTGAATTATATTTCACGACATGGCCCCAACAATGGTAAAATGCAGTATTAAAGCAATGGAGCAGCAAGAAAAAGACATCAGCTGTTGTAAACGCAGTAGAAAAGAAAAAAACACAATAAAATCAGCCATAAGACATACCTAGAATAATTAACCCTATTTCCGGCAGGGGGCTAATATTGCCCCCTCAGGTTTTTCAAGAATATCTCCGAAACGGCTTGCGATAGAACTTGGAAACTTCCTGACTTTTCCTAAAACTAGTACAGGCAGGTTTTCTGAAATTGTCAATATTATATATTTACCAGGGGCGGAGCTATGGCTGGGTTTTTGGGAGGTTCTATCCACAAACCAAGTATTATCGTATGCGATGGGTTCTTTGTAAAGGAAGCCGTCTCTGCTGATCCTGATACCAGTTATATGGTTTTATTATATCATTTTTATGTGAGATGATAGTGCATTCACAATTGTCACTATTTGTATTCATCAGGGCGGTTACAGCAGTTCAAAATGGGGGAATGTTATCAAGAAGGACTAAACGTTAGTAAGTGGAAGACTGCTTACAGCCGTGCCAGGGCGAATACAATCGGGTATATGAAAATTCAAAATAGTTATAACCAAATTCTAGATTACCAGAGGCGTGTCCAGTCACTACACATTTTCAAAATGCATATTCCCAGCCAGTATCACCGCCGCGACTCAATATCGTTGTATATTAAAAATGTGTTTCCAATCACCCCCACCCGCCCCCCACGACGAGTCCTTGATCCGCCTATGTCACCCGCTTTCCCAGAGCTGCCATGGGAGGGTAAAAATTATCAGAAATAAATTTCAACTAGTAGAGGGACTAATATACTCATGCATACCACTGCATATTGTTGGTATGTATTTTACCCCACTGTTTTACCTTACTGCATCCGCCCTGATGAGTTTTTCCTTTTTTCATTTATTTATGTGTCAAAGATGCCGCAGTATATCACGGCTTCTAATCCGCGTAACAAAACTTTTAGGTTGTATATATTTCCTATAGTCCTGGTCCTGAACTGCCATTGAATTTCGAATTTTTGCGTAACTCGAGTATATGACAATTTTGGGTCAATTATTTGTAAATCTGAACTAGTTTTGTGAAAATCGTACAACAGAGACAGGGTTATGGAAAATCTAAAAATACACAAAATTGTATATTTTGCACGACCTTCTCCTTAAAAATCAAAATTTTGAAATTTTCTTTTTCAAAATAAAGTTTAGCGTCAGGGAAATCTATAGCACTTTGAATTTTCAAAATCGGCCGGTTAGATTACAGATCTTAGGGGGCCGATACTGCCCCCTGCCGGAAATAGGGTAGCCGAGCCTGCGAATAGGGTTAAAGCACAGTAAATAATAACACCCACTTGCAGCATAGGAGACCATAACAGGCATTTGCAATGGCTATTTAGTAGTGACACAGAGTCCATCTTTTGCAGGGAATTATTTATGTATATGTATGGGCTGATGACGATACTTGACGAAATATGCTGAGATAATATAAAAACTTGTCTGGTACAAATTACATTGTACTCCTCCCCCCCAAAAAGTGTGATCAGACGTATTTTTCCCAAACATTCCTACCCAGCACTGTTTGAAAGGTCCGTTATTGCTCCATAATGTTGGCAATGTATACTAATTTTCTCGGAACCTCATTTGCCTATTTTTACCTACCTTCCATAAAGAGCCACGTAGCCGGCGCTGTTACACCGCTTCCCGTCCCAGCGCGGATTCCGTGTGGCCGTGCATTGGTTCCACCTAGCGACTGTGTTTCATAACGCTCACTGGAGCGGTGCAAGAAAGCGAGCCTGCCGATGGTGGCCGTTTCGGAGCCGCCGCCGCCGACACGGCGCTGCCTGCAGTTGAAGTCGCCATTATTCGCGCTAGGCCCGTGTGCGCTGCCGCCGTCTCCGGGACGCCGCTTTCGCTGTAATAGCGCGCGCGGAAGTAAGCATGCACTGCAGCTGGCGCCAGGCAGAACTGGTCCGGCCGCGTCACTCTAGATCTGCCGTCTGAGGTTAATATTTGGACTGTCAGGGCTGCACTGTTTCAAGAGGGCGATAGTTGGCTTCAAGGTGGAAGCGTGTTGAGGGGATCCGTGTTTTCGGGAATGCTTAAGCGTGCCGTCTTTTTGCATAAGTACATAAAGTAACCGTGCTTTTTGCAATGTTTTGTATTAGGGCTATTTTTACGCCCAAATATATGATTAGGTGCATGATAAGTTACCTTTGTAAGGACAGCCATTCTTAGTTCCCGCAAAGGCTCATCTAAAATGCGCAATAAAACACGCCTGCGCTTTTAGAAATGCCTGCGTACTTAGGTATCCTTTTTGTTGTCTGAAAGTATATAATCACTCTTGTTTGAAAAAAACAAAATTAAGGCTCCTAAATGCAGGGGCGGATGCAGAACCGAGTTTTGGGGGCCAAACCCATGTCTGCCTCGCCTCCTGGGGGGGGGGCGACGTGCGATTTGGGTGCTCGACAGACCTAGCATAAGCTACCTTTCCAAGTACATGATCGCTCTCGGGGGGGGGCGAAGATTCTTTGCTCGTCAGACCTAGTGTAGACACGTTTTCAAAATTTCTCCGGCGTTTGGGGGGGGGCAAAAATATAGTTTCCCCCTCCAGCGCTTTGGGGGCCATGGCCGGAGTGGCCCCCCTCCTGCGTCCGCCAATGGCTAAATGTAACGACAGAGTCAATCGCTTCTTCGCACAATAATGTATTGAGCACGCTTATGATTTTATCCCGTGTTGTATGTTGCTTAACAAGTTATGGCTCAATTGGAATACTGCTACTGAAGAAAAGATTCATGTAAATGAGCATGCATGCAAATACGCACCCCAGTGGCTTGCGAAAACATCAGAAAAACTCGAAAGACAGCCAGAGGTCACAGCAAGGATGCCATTCGCAAGACAGTGATCATGATACCCCGGATAATTAGCACCCACCCTGAGCTCGGGCCATTACACCAACACGCTACACGGAAGCAGCGGAGACGCCTGGCTTTGTGGGATGTAAGGCTGTGCAGGAAAAACGTCAGCTGTGAGGAGCGTGCCCACAGATAGCGGGGGCTCGGAGCGGCCTACAGCCCGGCGACGTGGCCATGTGGCGACGTGTGTCATTTGTCAACGGTGAGGTCCGGCGGAAATCGGTGCACATGTGTGTCAAGGTCTAGAATGACCAGAATTCTAGCTGGAAAACGACTCAAGACGACATTTTATGGTCGACAGGTTTGCGGTGGAGGCCTCCTCTGCTATTTGGGGGCTTATTCATCTTACGAAATCCAAAAGCGATGCGGACATCGCAATGAATGCACAAAGATACGCGAGTAATAACTTCAGCAGTCTGAAATAAGAATGTGTGTTGAGATATTTTCGACATATCCATGGTATTCTACGATACTTAGAATATATTTTTTGTCCTAGAAACTATCCCAGTTGCACGATCATGGTTTCCCAATTCGTCAGAGGACTGCAAGTTCCTTCCAACGAAGTCGACTGTTTTAAAAGCTCAAGCACCTTATTAAAGGTGACTATTACTTTTTCTTCGAATCATTCTGCACCTGGAATAATATCACGCTATTTCATGGGGCTGCGCTCTCTGGTTACGCTCAGACACAGACTAGACTTTTCCGGCGAAATAAATAACGTCCTGGTGTCTGTTTCCTTGCCTTAGAATTGCTACTTGTAGTCGAGATTTCAGCCCATAAATCATCGTCCACGGTACCTTGCGGGCCGCCATTTGGTACTTTATTGGTGACATCGGTGCCGGTTTCCCTAAATATAAAAACCGGTTATGAGACCGTTGAGTTCTCAGACCGTTTCGAAATGGTCACTGTGTGCCTTTGTGATTTGCTGAGTCGCGCAGAAAGCTGGTGTTTCGCTTTCGCCGGCCGGGTCTGAAATCCTCCGAACCTTTGTCTGAGCTGTTGTCTCTCCCTCATTTGGAAAAAGGCAGTAGAGCAAAAACAGCATTTCCCTTTGGCAACTTGGTACCTGAACCTTTTTGGAGCCTTTTTTATTCTCTTTATGGGATAGATCACTATTGTGCATGTTCTTCTGCGTCCCCAGATTAAATCATTAACTCGCGTGAAAGTGGGTAATTATTGAATAATGTATCAAGGTAAATTATGTCCTCTGAAACCAGTTTTGTAAACCTCACACTAATTTCCGGTGTCTCTGCCTGTGTGTGGTAATTTGTGTGGGGTTTTGACATCCTGTTTGATATTTTTCTCGCCTTCAACACAACACCTTCAAATTTTTGTGTGATTAAACACTTTGCCATGTACTCAAAACCATTCTAAGTGAGATATCTGATGGTTAATTATTACGTTTTCTGGGAAAGTCTCCATGCGTGAGCCTTGCGTAATGCTTGGCAATCGCTGCTGGATTTTCCATGCAATAGGCATGAGAGCGGTAAGAAGCGTAGAAAACAATCTCGACCAGTCCTGGTGGTCAGCTGCCCGCTTCTCTCTTTTCCATGCCGGAGTGGGGCCCCTGACCAGTGAAAGCGGCAATATCTATCCATCAAAGTTCAATACCTCCGGATGAGAAACAGTACAAACTGCATTGGTGCACGGCTGGTCGGCGTTCCTGCTCGGTATCACTGCTACGCTGGCCCGTCCCGGGCCTTATCTGGGAGGCTGAGATACGATAGAGAGCCGCCGCTCCGGGGCACGGACCAGCCGCAAAGGTCAGCAGGTCACCAGGGTCAGGCGACCCCTGGTTGGACGGACGCTGCCGCATCGCGTGTCTTTTCACCGTGGTTAAGAGTAGATGTGTTGTGGTCTATGTCGTTTCCGCGTTTACACGGTCTTTGAGTAAGGACTAGCATGCCGTTTGCGAGCAGCATTTGCGACGAACTACAAAGATCCTATTTCTTGTTCAAGGATGCCTCGGTTAACTGAGCCATTTCCAAAGCCAAACATAACGGACCCATCTGAAACATCTACACCATCCCAGGCGAAATTGGCAACCAAGGACCACACATCGGACTGTGAAATCGGGCTTCACTCTCACAACTAGGCGTCGATGTGGAGGTGATATGAAGAGTTAAGGCTCAGTGGCGTGTCGGAGAGGAGGCCCATTGGCCCGGTTGTGGGCCAGGCGCGAATGGTGCGCCCACGGGCTCGCACGTCACGCTTGGCCGCCTTTCTGTGCGTCGGTTTCTATGGAGGAACTGTGCACACTGGGATGACATGCAGAGGAGTTGGTCGAACCGGGTCATCTTAAGCACACATCGTAATTGTCGCCGCACAGATGGTTTTGAAATCGGAGACTCACCACCACAAAGAGATAGTGTGCGCTTTGTTGTGCATGCCGTGAGATTGGAAACCTATAGAATTCGTGTTGCGCTGGCCAGGTTTTTGCTGGTCTCCCGGCATATATTTCCAGTCTCCGTTCTACTCAAAAACCGTTGAGTTGATATTTAACTCCTATGGAAATGGAAACTTCTGATGACTTTTAGAGTTAATACAAGCAATGAGTGATCAACTTTATATCAGTCAAAGAAATGTTGTAATTCGTGTCTGCGTTTAATATGAGGTTCATTTTACTTCTTCTCACTTTTTTAACTAACTGCATTGATCTTACTCCTCACATAAATGTCTTACTATGACAGAATATGATAAAGAAGATTTATTTAAAAAGTGTTGACAATCAGATCTACTTTTTCACGTGTCGCTCAGACAAATCACTAACAAATCACGGATTCAATGTGTTCTTGGTTAGACTGATTGATTGGGAACTTATGTGAGGCAACAAAGCTGAATCATGTCAGAGAGTTGACTTGAAGTGGACTTCAGTGTAATCATTCTTCTCGCAGGTCTGAATCATGCTGAGTCACGCATTCCTAAAGCGAGCTCACAGAAACCGTGTAAGCACAGTGCTGGAAAAATACAAATTACGCCACTGTCGTGCTATTCGGATACCAATCTCATGTGTTTCGGCAGTAAGTGTCAGCGGGGCGTATTGTCCTGTGAGGAGCATTGTTCTCTTTGTTTCCTCAGGTACACCAGACTTATCTCACGAGAAATATCACAAATCGCTCCAAGATGAAATATGCAGTATATAACACTACGTGGTAAACATATTACAAAATATCGGGGGATTGAAAAGTGAACTCAAACCTCTGTTCGACACGCTTAGTCAAAACTGTGACAATAACGGCAATGCTTCAAGGCGTCTCTTTTATTCACTTAACCCGCTTAGAAAGGTGGTAGTATCATGTGTCCTGCCTACTGAGGCCTAGCTCACGTGATCATCACTGGCAGATAAGATGTCCTGAGCGGCTGACGCACCACTGACCCGGATGATAATGATGCTGATGCTGATGAGGCCTGACCGAGCCTGAGGCGGAATCACCGCAATCGAGCTCTGGGCCCGGCGCTGAACTGTGTCATTAGCCGTGCACGGACCAGTGCTCTCGCTGCGCCAGAGCCAGTTGCCGTCTGGCTAACCGGCGAGGCGGTCGCGGTTCTGAATAGTCGACAGCTGGTAGTCAGCAGATAATTAACAAAAGAACGGACACCGAGCATTTGACCTGTTACGGAGCGAGTGCGCACTGCGCATCGGCGCGAAATGTGTAACGGAGGCGGAACTGGAGGAACTAACGGCCACGGAACTGGAGGAATTAGTGGCTCGCTGAATACATGAGACGGAGGAACGAGGGAGGATGCGAAAGAGAGAACAAAACTGAATGTTTAGATATTTATTATTTGGTATGAAAACTTAATATTTTGGAGTAATGCTAGTTTTAAGGAAGGGGTTACATCGAATTTCTTCCAATGGTAGAATAGGGATGGTTCGTTCTTTCGTGGTCTTGTCATCTGCCCAAATAGGGACAGTATTTGCTGTATTCTTTGAAATTTTGAAATAAAGGAATCAAATTAATGATAAGTTGGGAATTTCAGGGACATTGGCTATTTACGCGTGCTCCTTACCGTATTTGAAGAAAAAAATGTATGTGACAATATTCAAATGTCATTTCTTTGGAAGACTGAGTACATATGTCCCATCTGTTTTATAATATTTCAATGTTATTTTGTATTCCTGAAGGCAATACAGTCGTTCAGAAAGTGAGCGGCACGTGACAAAACCTTTCCGCATCCAGCGATTACGTTAATGTGTTTTGGAAGCCTTGGCCACAGCTTTTAGTGCGCAAACATTCAAATTAAATCTAAATTAGGTGGAAAATATGAGGTTCCAAGCATGTGGCAATCATTATTTTCCGTTCCTACGCGTCAATCTCCTTTGTGAGCACGCTTCTTTCTGTGACCTTCGTTACCTCGCTCCGTCCTGCACGGGCCTGCTGTCGCAAAATATATTCATATTCTTTTGTGATATTGCTCATTTTGAAGTAAGTTTAATCTGCATGCCACATATGAGACAGTAAGGCGGCAACTTGTGTCATACATTTGGACGTGTTTAAACTAATGGTATTACAAGGCATGTTAATTGAGCCTATAGTAAACGTTTGAGGTGGCCGAGCCAATCGTTGCCACCGTGTACATACTCCTAACACAGTTTTTCTTTTGTTGCAGGAATCGGCTCATCTCGATTACCTACCGACTATCGACATCGGAAGTTTCCACTATGACCCCGGACGCGTCGTCCGTTCTGGGTCAGGTCACGTGGTCAGATGAGGTCAGCTCGTTGTTTGACATACTCAAATCTCACGAGCTACCTCTTCTTGTCAAAGTTCACAAGGGCCAGTACCTGAACGTCGGGCCGGGAGGCATATCCAGCTTGGGGAGTGCATCATACTCTGCTGCTGACGTCGGGAGGACGTCGGAAGCGACTGGTTGCACAGGGGATCAAGTTTAAAGACAGTCGCAGACTGGTACCCGTGGGCCAAAAGCTTATCATACCTGACACCTTTGATGGGTTCTTTGAAATTCTTAACGAAGAGGGCCGGGCTGTCAGAGCCATTGAGAGTGTGACAGAACTGGCGCGCCTGTTCCCCGACTCGTGCATCGTCCGCTGCAGCTGTAAGGCGTACGTGTCCCGCTCCGACAACGTGGACACCATCACAGAACGGTCCAGGACCATTCAGCCGGGAGAGACACTGGTTCTGGTAGGCGAGGTATCCCGTGCACGCGGTCGAGGGCCCTCTCGGTTTCTTCGCTGCTTCGACAGCAGCGGCGAGAACGTCTACCTGCCACACGAGCAGAAGGCCAAGTTCAGCGCCGTCGCCAAGGAGGAGAGCATCAGCGGCGTGCACAGCGTGGCGAACCTGCTCAACAAGCGGCTGCCGCTGAACGTGCGCCTGGTGAGCGGCCGGCCTCCGGACGGATCCCGGCTCGGTGGTGGACAGTTCGTCCCAGGAGATTCGTCTCCACACCACTTACGAAGATGAGCTCATTGTGGCCATGCCGTTGCACAAGGACTCGGTGTCAGTAGCGATGCCGAAAACGGCTCCTCTTCGACTTCAGGTGGCTGCCAACGGCGATCAGCTGGCGCAGGCTCCCGAGTTTGCTCGGCTCTGCGACCGCGCCGCGCAGGTCTGGCTGCACGCCGTGGACAGGATCCACCCCTTCGATGTGCCACTGCCCAAGGACCCCCGGGTCGATAGCAAGGCCAAGCCGGTGGCCCACCCGCGACCCCGCGTAACCCGGCGCAGTCTGTCCCAGCCAATGTCACGGGTGACACGCGTCCACAGCGGTGAAACAGTGGATGAGTATGATGAAATAGACCAGATCTATGACTACGTGAGGGGCTTTGCTCCTTTGCCGAAGAACATGCGTGCTGCAGTCAACGGCAAAGCAGCCAACCAGCCAGCACCACATCCTGAACACCGTGGTTCTGAACGCGTCGACAACCGCGATCACCAGCATGCACATAGGGTAGCAGAAGCAAGAGGGGCTGATCCTCCTCGGGGGCCGGCGGGGAGGGTGGTGATAGGAGCAGCGCGGCCCGACCAACCACCGGAGCCACCTCCTATCGAGACCATCCCCTCTCGTCGGCTCTCACTCTCCGCCGTGCGGCCTTTCAACCTCCACCCAGGAGTCTTCTCCAACGCTCCTAGAAAGCCTTCAGCTGGGCCCATGTCTGGTAATCAGCTGGCGGCGGACAAGCGACAAAGAGAAGCGTCAAAACCTCTGGAGAAGCAGGTATCAGTCGGCGGCGATAGCAAGTCGCCGTGTGGTAAACTGTTCACCAAGAACTGCAACGCTCGCGCGAACCAGAGGTTCTCGGCGCACAAGAAACAGGTGAAGAGCGGGAGTGTGAACCGCTACCCCTTACCAGATGCTGTGCGGTCCACCGGGCAGTTGTTTGATCTCCGATACAAATCACTCACAAACTTAGCGATGGACTTTGGTGACACGCTCAATTCAAGCAACTCCGGAGGTAAAGCCTCGGGGGACTCCGGCGATTCAGCTGGCATCGTCAAGCCTTCGCGGTCGCCTGAAAAGGGCTCGAAGAAGTTGATACGGCCGAAGTCGATGACGAATCTTGCCTGGGATGTGCATAAACCGCCGCAGGAGATGTTCCAGAAGCCGAGCATCATCGCCGATCACGAGCGAAAGCTGAGGCTAGAGCCGGGTGTTTACGCTCACCGCAACAACAACAACGTACTGCACAATAACAAGTACAACAACCTGAAGAAGATCGGCACCCTCTACTTGTAAAGGTGAGTGTTCCACCACTGTATCTGTCTATGCTTTGGAAATGTTGTTTACATTCTTAAAATGGTTTCCGTTTACCTCAATGCTTTGAAACCAGTCTGACCTATTAGAAGGCTATGTGTGTAATATTGCCAGATGTTTTATGTCGTCCACAGTAATTGCTTAGACTGAGCCCACTTGGAGAGCGCAGGGAGGAAAAATAGTCAGAATTTGTTTATTTTATGAGAACGCTTTTTAAATAAATATTTTGTAAAAATTGAACGCTCAAATCATCTATACAAACATCGTCCATAGCGTGCTGCTTATAGCCTCAGCAACTACGTTTGATCTTGCTGCAGATATTTCGTCCGCTCTTGTTTTCCAAGTTTGGAGCCCAGTTCAGCTCTTCCAGAAACCTGCAAGCTTGTATCTGCTGGTCCCCTGAGCCTACATGGCTACCACGATTGCAGATATAGACAAATTGAGAACAGTTCCAACTCCAGGGTCCCATGAGGCCCCGACTGACGTTATAGCCAGGCCACTGAGAGCGCCCTAAAACCGCGAGGTGGCCCCGGCTCCGGCTCTGTTCATACCCCATATGCGAATAGAGGGTGGTATGGTGAGATGACGGTTTTCTTTTATTTCTGCTGCCTGCCGCTGCAAGTGGATTAATGAAAGACATGAATTGGCATTAAAGACAGGACTTGAAAATACATAATTTTGATAGATTTAGCATCAATATATATTAACGAGCTGCTTTACGTTCCACGCTAGTCACTTATTAGAAAATCACAGAAAGCTACTATCCCTTGCTTGTACCGGCGACTGGAGCCAACTCTTATAAAAATGATCCAGCTCCAGAAAAATTGGGTTACTTCGAGAGGCTCCGGCACTGAGGCCCTGGTGCTGACCACGCTTTGTGACAGTCGCGGCGGCCGTGAGGCGATCGTGGCGCAACCCCAGTGACAACGGCGCCGAGATAAGTGGAGGGTACCGACTAACAAGCCAATTACCACATGATTTACGGCAAACGAGAGGCGAGGAAAGCCGGCAGATTACGTGCTGTAGGAACTTACGAGCCTCGCTACCTCTAGTTAAGCAAATGCGGCATCTGATCAGCAGGTACAATAGCCATTTATGTCACTGGAATTAATAAGCCAGCGCTCACCCTACTGAACGTAAAACAGCAGGACCTTTTTTAGGGTGATGCCACTTATTCGGCCGTAGGATAGGCGAGTGAGCGTACGTGCAGGCAGCTTCAGGTCCTGCTCTGACCAACCCCAGGTCTTTACACGAGTACTGTTTGTTTGTTACACAGACCGGCGTGTGGACAGACGGACACGGCGGCAAGGCCGCGGCAGCGATACCATCTCCACTGTCAGTGTCCGGTCCACGGCACATTGTCACGAGGGTCGACACAAAACTGGATGCCCGCCCGCACCCGTGTTTTGTTTACGCTCGTGATGTAGCGTGTGGATATATGTTTCTGGAGGCAGGCGTTGCGAATTCGCGGTTTAGATATGTGTTCCCTGTGTGGAACACCTCCACATGCAGCAGCTCCAGGAACAAGTTGGACCCTTGGGGCCTTGCATATTCATGTAACAGCCTCATAATGCAGTAATCCATTGAGAAAACGACATAATATGCCATTCACGCCCAAATCAAGTGCGTTCTGTGGTTATTTACCAGCAATGCCCAAAAATTGTTTGGTATGCATAACCATGTCAATAGCTGACACTGAAAAAACTAGCACTTCTAGAAAGCCTTGAACCTTTGGTTTTAGTCAATGGGGAAAACAACTCCGATTTTTGTTCTGCAGAAGGCCAAGTTTTCAGTGAAAACTGTACAAGTTGCCCGTGCACGGAACACTGCTGACATGAACATTAGTGCTCACCGATGTTTGGATGCAAGATACTATTTAAATCATAATGCGGTGGGACAGGTCCCAAGAAATAGGTATATTTCTTAACTTTCGATACCTTTCTGGCCTCACTGTTTTCTTTCAGTTTCGGACTAAACGTATTTAAAATCACCGTTTTTCTTAATTCTCGTTACTGTTTTAATCGGTTTAGTTCCAATTTTCCGTTGCTAGCCGTGAGCGAGCTCCAAGGTGAAACAAATCTTAGCGACTTAAAGAGCTTAGTGAGATTACATGGGCTGACAATAGTCTATAAATCTCCATAAGGAATGAACATTTGGACAATCAAGATTCGGCAAGTTCGATAATAAAACTTCTCAAGCGCACCAACAGTATTTTTTTCGACTGGCCCATTGTCTGATCTTAATTCTTATCTGGAGCCAACACACCACGCCGTTGAACCACGAGCGCCAATGAGCGTGCACCCGGTACACAAAGCCTCCCTGGCCGCTGCAACGGACACGCCGATTTTATGGAGCGTCGGTATCATTTTCCCTGGACGCTTGTGCAACAGACACCCTGGCAGTGTGCTGGACGGAAACAGATTGGTGGGAACAACACTTTCGTTGTGGGCTGGGGACTCGGTGGTCTTTTGTTACGCTAGTGCATGTGCGTAGGGATTGCGTATCCTCGGGTAAGGTTTCTGAGTTGTGGCCATTTGGAAATTTCTTGTCCCGTGTGGTTTGTCGTTACAAATAGACCATCATTCTTGGTAAAATGGCCGCCGAAGTGGTTTGTCAGTAGAAACTGGTCGCTTAATTGCGCCAAATTTTCATAGGTTATTAATTTTATGCGTAGGAAAATGTTGCTTTAGAAGTAAAAGTTCTGCTACAAATGTTTTACTTGGCCTCTCTCCAGTGAAGAATATTCGTCAGACACACCGGTTTGTATCTAAATATCTCAGAAAGTGCTAAGATGTTTGAAACATAAAGATGCTAGATTCACTTTCCACTTCCTTGCCTTTTCTCGTAAAGTTGGATACCTGGCCTGGATGAATCCATAATGTCCTTCAGGAAGAAGCTGCTGGCATCGTTTTGTACGTTTTTTTAGGTTCATCAGGGTCGGCTCAGTCAGAAAGGTGCTGATTTCTATTTGGAGTCAGTTTTTGTATTTCTGCAGCTCTTTTTTGTCTTATGAGTTTTCATGCCAGGTTTCATACGTGCCTTCTATGTGTTGTTGTTAGTGCCCTTCTAAGTGCTGCCCAGCTGTCCATTCAATCACTTACTAAGAACCGTTGCCAAGGTTGGCGATATACGACTTTGCCTCTGCACCATCGATAAAGGGGTACCAATTTCTCATCACTGGAAGAGGGCTAGGGTGTACAATTATGAACAGTTTATGGGTAATTTCCTGGTGTGGTTTACGAAAATCTCGCTGCTCGGTGGAGGAGGAGAAATAGTGCAGACAGTTGTGCAGATAACTGATGAATAGTGCAGATAGGTCCATAGAACTCGTGACGTTTACTTCTCCCATGATAGATCCTTTAATTAGAGCCCTTTCCCACGCTGGCTCAGTTTTCAAACCTCGATTAATCATGGCGGTAGCCAAGGAAATATGCGATGTCCCATTCGGAAGGCCCCAACGGTGTACATACATCTTAGAAATTTGGAACGTAGCTCAAAGGGTATCTTATATATAGATTTATGGTTCGGTGGCTTTGTGTGTCTGGCGGTAATAGAATGCTCTCCCAAGTTATCACGTGGTGATGGACGTCCCTGAAAGTCCACAAATCTGCACGCCTGCAGGGGTCCTCCTCACATAGCCCCCTCCCCTGGATCCTCCCTTGACTCTGGACTTTATATAATTAATCAGTCTAATAAAGTGCACAGATCAGAGGCAAATGATCGAAACGGGTCCGAGTTTTGCTACCCATTGTATGTTTGATAGAACAACTCAAACCCAAAATCTCGAGCATTTTACGTGGTTGAAATTTTGGGAATGAGCTAGTTATTCCTACCTCTCGCTGGCAAAGCTAGGAACGAATAGCTGAAAGCTCTAAAAAAAATTACGTGATTATGGGTTTGCTAACGTTTTGCTGCGCCAGACCTCTTAAAAAAACGCCTGTTTGTGTTTGATCATTTTACCGCTTACGGGGAAGTTTTTAAACTATTTAGCTGCTACATGTGCAACTGGGTTCTTATTATGTGATGTATTGAATGGTTTATGCAGCTGATGTGTTTTACGGTTGGACCAGAAAATGCAGTTTTAAACTAGTCTGATCTCACAGAATCATTGGGGGATAATTAAACGTGCTTGTTTGTATGCACCCATATGTTAAAACAACAGACGTTAAGTATTTTGTTGTCCTTGAATCTTTTGTTGAAGCGAGTCGAGTGCTGTATGGCAGAACCATGCTATGGAAAAAACGGTGACCATGAGCTGACGAAACAAGCGACCGCCACAATCGTCACTGACTTATGGTGCTAGTGCATCATTTGACATTTAGTGACAAGAAGCCAATCGGGATGACAAAATAAGTAGATCAAAATATATTTTGAATGATGCTTTTTGTCTTCGTTGGTGAAGACTAGGCTAAAAAATGTTCAAATCATCACGTAATGAGGTGTTACATTGAAAATAGATAGGTCTGGTGAAGATTAAACGCTAGCGTTGCGCTGTGGAAATTTGATAACAGTAAATAAGGAAGTGTATCTGCAGCAATGATGATGCCTGGTTGAGAAAAATACTTCTCGAGGTGTTATCTAGGCTTGGTGTTCTGTTGGCATGAGCTGCTGCCTACAGTACAAGATATGTTTTAGATGGTCCTCAATGAACGAGAAAATCCATAGCACTAAATATTTCCCGTGATCAGATCTGCAACCCGCCACATTTCACAGCAATCCCGGAATTATTCCAAATAGGAACCCAACCCATGGTCTCTACGATTCGCTAACATTATTAATGGTGGCATTCCGCCAGTTACAATCTGCTTCGCTCGGAAAAAAGCGGATTCCTAGCTTTTCGTCCACTGGGTAACTCCAAAATGGAACAAATACTTGTTAATGATGCCAGAGATTCTATATAAATACCCATGATTGTCAACATCGAGACCTTCCTTGCTTCGGTCTGCCGACTGACTTCCAGGCTATGGGTCTGGACCCTGCTTCACAAAGAATACCAAGAAATACGAGTCCACGGTTCTGTAATTGCTTGCTCTCGTGCATCGTTTCCTCCCCTGCATGGAAGCCTGGCTTTTTCAGCCGAGTGGAACGCAGCGACTCCCCGGGGAGCATCCGTCTCGCTCGATCATAGAAACGCTCCCCAGCCGCCCACTGCTGGAAAAACAAACCTCTTCAGCTGGAATGTGAGAGACGAAGCCGCCCCCTGCCGGCTAATGATGCCAGCTCATGGCTTAATGCCGTCCCAGCGCAGCGGAGCAGCGCCTCTCCACTGCTCGTGTTTGATCGGAACATACGATCAGTGGGCGGAGCATGAATTATTCGATCTATTAGTACCGATTCTAAGATTATGAATAGCCCAATATATCAGTATTTCGCAGTGGGGATCACTAAGATGCCGAAATTTTTTCTGAAGTTTTAAGGAAAAATATTAGCAATAGCCCATTATAAATGATATTTTGGAAATGTCTGTGCACATTGGTCGGTTCAGGAATAAGCTCGAAGCAAGGGGATGATCTAAATGATACGTTTGGGGAAGAGGACAAACTGGGTAAAATCATGAAAAAGGCAGTGTCTGTAAACGAAATCGACCAAAAATTACTATAAGTGGGTAAAAAGCTGCTGTTTTGCTGGAATCTCAGTCCGATTGAATCCCTGGATCTACCCCTGCGCAAAGTTACTGCCAGCCTGCTTTTGGAGCTTGAATAATCTTATTTTCTCCTAGGTCAGAATGCAAATCTTCTATCTGCAGGGACAACAAAATCAGAGTATCTCCTTTTTCTTCCTTTAGCTGAGTCCGAATTTCCTTGTTAATTGAAGAAGATTATATGAGCTGATGTGAATAGTTTGCACGGTTGAGTCCAGTACCTGAACGAAATTGTGCACTAAATATGTTTTGTGATTCATTGAGACAAAAAGGAAATACAGTAAACGTGTTGTTTGAAGTCATGTGATAACCAGGGATGCGGAGCCGGGCCGGAGCCGGAGCCGGAGCCGGTCGGAGCCGACCATTTTGCCCGGAGCCGGAGCCGGAGCTGGAGCCGCCGAAACACTTTTGATCGGAGCCGGAGCCGGGGCCGGAGCCGTCAGAAAGGGTCCGGCTCCGGCTCCCAAAGAGCTGTAAAATTACCAAAAATCAAACGTGAAATGGTCACATTTTACCTCGTGAGATGTCGCATGGAAACACCTTTATTCACCTGAAATATTACATTTTCGCAATATGTTATGTATATCGAGATTAATGAAATATTGCAACTAGGGTGTTCCGTAGACGGTCTCATCTCGGGCAGGTAATGCGCCCCGGCCATTTAGCATGGGCAGAAATTGGCAACAAATGAAAGCATTGACGGACACTGGCGGATCCATGAGGGGGAGCAAAAAGGCATTTGCCCCCAAACTGCCCAATTTTTGGCGATTTTCTTAAAAAAACCATATGTTTTTCACGATTTACCCCATACCGTCGGCCTGCATCCGCCCCTGTTGACAGACGCAGGGGTATGCCATTCCGGTCATGCGCCCCCACCCAAAGCCCTGGAAGGGGGCAGACTATCTTTTGGCCCCAAAGGCCGAAGAAATTGTTTGAAAAAGGTGTTTACACTAGGTCTGTTGAGCAATAAAATCTTTGCTCCCATCTCCCCATAGTGAGCGAACCAGCTGCTGGGCCCTGGGGAGTAGGGTGGTTGGTTCCGATTTTTCTCGAAAAGGAATTGTGCCATCAGCCTATCTGATGTGTTTTTCGATGTTGAACACTGTTAACTTAGGGTCGTTCAAACAAACTTTTTTCTTTTCAGACTCGAACTCACTTTTTGCCATTATATATTCAATTCTGATTTCAATGAGCTACATTCCAAGCGTCTACGACAGCGGGAAAGATCGCCTCAAAATGGTTAAAGATTTCATGTTTCGGGCGCTGTTCCGCCCGGCGTTGCAGTCTCCCCTTGTTAAATTGGGATATAAGGGGTGCATAACCTACCAGTAAAGACAGCGTGGCATGTGCGTGTGTATAAGAGCGGTAGATGGGATTTAACATGCAGGCATTTACTTGTCAGATGTATATGTAGCGCAATACAAATACATGTTATTCCACAAAAGACCTGAAATTAAATGATTCAGCACCCTTGTACTCTAAATCCCGACAGAACATGAATGCCTTCCGGAGGCGGACCTTTCTCTAGTAACTATCGCTGGAGAACGTCGTGAGGCAGGGACTTCTCCATATTCTTCTGCGAACTATTTAAGAGCTCTGGTACTGATAAAAGAAGATACTGTTTCATATTTTTATCCTTTAGGTGGCTCACAAAATCTTCCACCAGCTTCACTCCACGTTTTGTGGGACCGTTCACGACAGTAAGTTCTGGAATACCTTGAAACAGGGGAAGCTATACCAGCTTCTCAACGGAGCCATTTCTGGTCAGAATATTTCAGATTCAGGCAATCGAATACCAGCCAGCTGTCAGGAGTAACAAGCTGGCTGAGGCTTAGTACCGACCATTTACAGAGCTCTTCATAGCCTCTATCGGAAACTTAAGCCTGCCCTAGTCAAATGTGAATCGTTTGCTGTTTTGGCCAATTGTTGTGCGACTGGCTCCTTACCTCCACGATGGTGGTTCTCACCAGCGCGACAGAATATAACTTTCTGTGCACAGATACCACAGCTGATGACAAATTGATTTCAGCACATTCAGGGCGATTTCTATATTAACTTAATGAAAGCACTGCATTGCATTTTATGGATAGCTTTGAGGCTCATAGAAAGCTCTAAAGCTGACTATCCGCGACGGAGGAACCCAAATGCATGGTTTAGAACCACTTATAAGGAAAACCGCGAACTGTTTCGGAGTCTGGAGTGGCTCAGTCGGTTGGCGCTTGCGCTCGGCGGCCAATGACATTCATTATGTGCTGGGTGTCGTGGGTTCGAGCCCACCCAGGGGCAGAACCTGGCGCCCTGCTCTGGCGCGAGCTAATTCTTTCCCTCTCTCCTCTGATGACATATGACCTGAGCAGTTGATGCGTTGTTAAACTCCAAAAATGATAATATTCTGTCTTTAAGTATCTTCTGGAATGATGAACGGAATCTGACACAGTAGTACCACGCACTTCATGCCATAAATGTCCGATATTCCATAATATGGCTCGCTGGTGAGCTCCAGGTCTTCTAAACAGACGGTTGTTGGAGACAACCCCTCCTGACAGCCACACGTAAACCAGCTTGCGCAATTCGAGATAATACTCCGATATTGTGTAGAGGCGCTGAAGTCAATGTGCAAACGCAACTGTTATTTGTGACCAGAAAGTTATAATCTGCTTCACAAATAAGAATCACAATGCTAAAGGTAAAAGGCAGTGATATAGTACCTGGCCTAAACAGCAAAACCATCCACCTTTCAGTTAGCTAGGCTAAAGTTTCCGACAGAGGCTATGAAGAGCTCGGCTCGATACCAAGCCTCTCCCAATTTCTCATTCCTGAAAGCTGGATGGTTTCGAGCGCCTGAATCTGAAAGATTCTAACATGAAATGGCTCCGTTGAGAAGCTGGTGACTGGTATAGCTTCCCTGTTTCAAGGTATTCCAGAACTTACTGTCGTGAATGGTCCCACAGGACGTGGTGTGAAGCTGGTGGAAGATTTCGTGAGCCACCTAAAGGGTAAAAATATGAAACAGGATCTTCTTTTATCAGTACCAGAGCTCTTAAATAGTTCGCAGGAGAATAGGGAGAAGCATCTGCCTCACGACGTTCTCCAGTGTTAGTTACTGGGAAAGGTGCCTCCGGAAGGCATTCCTGTTCTGTCGGGATTTAGGGTACTAGGGTGCTGAATCATTTAATTTCAGGTCTTTGTGGAATAACATGTATTTGTATTGCGCTGCAAATACATCTGACAAGTAGATGCCTGCATGTTAAATCCCATCTACCGCTCTTATACGCCGCCATGCCAGGCTGTCTTTACTGGTAGTTTATGCCCCCTTTCTCCCATTTAACAAGGGGAGACTGCAACGCCGGGTGGCCATTGCGCCCGAAACATGAAATCTTTAACCGTGTCGAGGCGATCTTTCCCGCTGTCGTAGACGCTTGGAATGTGGCTCATTGAAATTAGAATTGATATATAATGGGAAAGTGGGTTCGAATCTGAAAAAATTTGACGACCCTGCTGTTAGCTCATCGGGTTTTTTTTGCGGGCTGTCAGTTTTACTTGATCGTTGTTCTTTAATTTTTATGTGGGTTTGCGGGCATGTCGCCCATATTTTGTTTGCCTAACAGTGCAGTGCAGTTTGCCTCGACTGCACTGCAGTGTGGTGGTCCAGTTTTGAGGTTCCTGGCCTTTGGCATCTGGTCAGAGCGTTCGTTCTCCGTGCCATTTTCATTCGTACAAATACATAGTCTTTGTATCTGATGGGCTTTCGCCCTTGGAACGTTTCGATCACATTGTGGTATGGGTCTTCCGGGCCGGGCCGGGCCGGGCCGGTCGGGCCGACTTTTTCCCGGGCCGGGCCGGGCCGGGCCGTTGGCTGCCCGGGCCGGGCCGGGCCGGGCCGAAATCTAACCCCGGCCGGGCGGGCCGGGCGTCCAAATGTCTGGCGCTCCTGGTGATAACCCATGGCCTATCCACACCTAGCATAATCTGCGACAGAATCTGGAACAGAATCTGTCCAGACGAGTAGGTCGGCAGGCAAACTCCACGCGTATTTTGGTTTTCAGCCGGTAGAAACCTTGTCAGATTCTGCCAAGTGAAGACAGGCTTTAAAATTTTGAACTTGAAAACTGGAATTAAGATACTTTTCCCCACACATCTAGCTCCCATGAAATATATAAATATACCTCCGGATCATTTGTGACGTTGTTACACTTCGTTACAAACCCTTGCCTGGCGTCAAATATACGACCTAGACATCAAAACCCATCCGGGAATCATTCAACCAGAATAAAACCAGTCTAGGTCTGATGAATTTCCTCTCCACCACCACCACCATTCTCCGAGCAGGTGTAGAGCTGAGCCTACCTCCGGGGTCTGATTGCGGTGTCAGCTGGGGCCCCGCCCAGCTGTACGTCAGCCTCCCGGCGCGCTGCGGCAATCACTCCACCAGTGACATCGGGTACAGATCGCAGCGGGAGCCATGAAAGGCGGGCAGATTCACTTCAGACGAGCCGCCATCCATCTCCGGAGCTGAGCCGAGGCAGCCGCAGTCTGCAGAGCCCACATTGCGACGTTACTCAGACATGGGAGCCGGTCTATTGTGGACCGCGGTCGCCCTGACGCTCAGCTTTATACCGTAGTGTCCTACATTCTTTCAATAGTACCGCCATGCTCCAGTTTTCAGTGAGGGAAGCTGCCGCCAACCGCATGAGATGTTGGATCAAATGCGAACTATGTGCGGGTTGGTAGCCGAGCGTGGCTAAAGCGGTGCTCCTGGCTATGGAATTTGACTAACTGCGACGCTCAATTTTCTAAACGCTGTTTCATCAGCTTTCAATCGTTTTTTTAGAAGTTTTCTTCTCTTGGGGATGAATCCAGCACCGCGATTGAAAATATGATGTCCTCCGTGCTGTTTTCGTGTGCACAATGGCCATTATTTCATAGTATGCTGGTGTTTGCCCATTACATCAGCTTCAGGCATGTTATCTGATCCAGCTTGTGGTCTGCGGTCTGAGTTGTCTGCTGTTGCTGAGGAAATGTAAACCTATCCTTCATATCTTTTGCCTCAAAGCGAGCTCTCTATTTCTCAGTACTTGACTATGAACTCCAATAAACACATCTTCGCAAACCTAGTCTAAAAATATATTATTGGAAGCATTGGTTCAGAATAACAAAATCCGGTCAATGTTTAGAACGATACTATTTTAGACTAAGCTTGGATAGGGGTTCGAAGCTTGTAGGAATGAATGCAGAGAATCAAGCACATTTTGCTGGAGTTACATCTGAGCTGATATAATATAATTGTTGGGATTTAACGACGCACCAACTGCCGGGTCATACGGCGTCGCCAACTCTCACCCTGTTGGAAGGGATTTTGGGGATCAGATAGACTTATTCAGAGGCTCCGCCGGGACTTGAACCGGACCGGTGGCTTAGAAGACAAGGGTGTATCCACTAAGCCCCTTCCCCACATCTGAGCTGGAGCTTTATTAGCCGGTCAAATTTGGTTACAAAATCTATCAGGGTCTGGTTACCCTCTTCAACAACCACAAGTGCCCACATTATCTTGGGAAACCCTAGTGTCTATTGTCATGTTTATCTATGTCTCGGCGCTGTGGCTCTGCCATAATTCTTCCCTGCCTGCTTATTTGATACGGAAGCTGATGTCCTTAACGCGATTGTTTTGTGTGATTTCAGGACTTGTTCTGCCAAGCGCTTTCTACAAGGATAAGCTGTGGAAATAAGATGCAGAAGGGAGTCAACAGGGCCTCTCTCCACTAAAGACATTATGCACACTTGTCCTGAGTCATTAGTGTAGTGTTGAACGGCTATCCGATCAGATAGCCTGTTGTATGGGTGAATCGGATATGGTGAATCTCTGAGGAGAAGATGTCAGATCAAGTGACGGACTGTCTGTTTCATGTGGAAAGTGAAGTGGGCTCCAGTGATCTGCGGTCGCTAAGGATCAGCATCCAGGCATTCTTCAGCAGTTTGCGCCGGAATTTTCTTTGTTCATGATGCGTCCGTGGCTTGGCAGCAGACAATGCACTGATGATCCTATCCTGTACTTGAGGCAACCACTTGAACGTCTGTTAAATTTTGACACTTGGTTTTGTTCATTTGAATGTCTAAAAAAATCTGAATATCTGGCATTGCATTGAGGATTGCGCTGTGGTATCCTTGGTTCTTCGCCGTAAAATTATGAGCTCCGTCGCTTTTAGTCGCTGTAACTATGATTTGTTTGAAAGTGATTACATTTCACTTCGCCGTCTCCTGTTTGCATTAAGGGTGTCCGCTATTGTCTAGAAACGTGGTGAGGACTGTGATATGATATGCATCCTTGGACTTGTTGATTGTCTTTAGGATACAACATTGATCTGTACATATCTGAATCCTTGATTGGGTTTGCAAACGTCCAATTTCCATAAAAATCCTCACGTGCATAATAAACTAAAACATCTACAAGAGAAACAGCTTTTGGGTAGAAAGTGAAACGGCGCTGTGGAACATGACCAATAGACATCTACGCCACTACTGTGATCAACATGTGGTAAGTGTCTTTACACTAGTGCAAGGAGGCATTTACATCACACGCCTACTAGCGTAGAGCTATTTTAGCTCTGCCTCCAGAGGTTATATTTTGTTATTCCAAATGCGCATCAACATTTGAGTAACATACCGAAATCCAAAGGCCTATTGGGCACAAGACGAGCTTTTTGCAGCCTGACGAAAGTGTAGAACACACATCAGGCCTCACACATTTAAAGCACTCGGAAACCTCGGTATCCCTAGAGTTGTTTTAAAGTTTTAGGTGACGTAAATTCAGACTAAGAATAAGCCACGTGCTGCTAATGCGAGGAAACATGATTTTTTCACACCACCATCACCGATTCCATTCCAAACCAAGATATAAGCTATCGTGGGCTAACCAAAGAAACGATAGCGGTCGTGTCATGTTACTGTTGCAATGAACAAAACATATTTTAAAGGGAAAAGACAATTACTTCCTAGGCTTTGGTAAATACTGGAATTGATTACGGTGTTTACAGACCACTGTTGTGGTGTGGGAGAGCCTAGCTCGAAGGTCAGTAGCCTAACTAATCATTTCACTCGACCCTGAATGTAAAATCTCTTACTGTTTACGGAAACAGCTTCATTGATAATGTCAAGGCGGGGCGACATTAGTTCATAAATGGTGCTCATATGTATTCATGTTGCCCAACAAAGACTCATCTGTTCCGCTGTTCTGGCCGGGAGGCTGGTTTCCGTACTCAGTGTGGCAGTGGATCAAGGTTGACCACAACACTGCCACTCAACCGAGTATATACGCCTCATCAGCGACGGCGGGAAACTGACCCGAATTCACGGACTCGTGCCATCACTGCTGCCTACTCACCAGTCTAATCACCATGTCCAGTGTCAGGCCTAGAATGTGTGACAGGCCGTTGATGGGATTTTAGAACATTCTCTCTTTTACCAACTTGTACCTCTCAAATCGATTTGATTCAGGTACTTTCTTCTCAGTAGGTATTTGGTTCGTATGTGCTTGGCTATAATTATAGGATGAATCACAGCCAAAAATGTATGGTCGGTGGTAGAGCAGTCACATTGCTCGACTCTCTTTCTTTGACCTGAAGATGTGGCAAGCACGGCTGCTGTGGCCCACGCTTTAAAGATGCTCAATTTGTGTAGGAAAAATGGCACTGCAATCGTAGTTTTTCAAACGCTTGATTTGATATTGATATGACTGCAGGGATAGTTGCTGACTCGATTTGCATGCTCGGTAAAATTTAAATGCTTTGGAAGAAATGGGGTTTTAAGAATTAAATGATTTTCTTCTCATCCTTTGCCGTCTTATTGAACATTTTGAAGAAACCAAAAAGCAGCGAAAACCACAATTTAAAATGTACAATGAATGAATGCAGCATTCACCCATTTTACAGCATTCCTTTCTCTTTGGCCTCCTGCTATGAAGCTTTAGGTTTTCCGTAAGTATTTCAACTTACCCGGCGATGTTTGATTTTGAAGCTGACATGAAACACTAGACTCTCACTGTTAGTCATCTGAGGTGGCGCCAAAGCGCTCGTCTGTCGCGCTTCCGTATTCGTAGTCAGAAGGGTCGACAGAGGATAGCCATCCTGCCGTTATCATATGACACTACATGATTATATGTCGTTCGAATGACAGGTAAAGTATGGCGTCACCCGACGCACCGTGGCTGACAAATCCTGCTCTCTTCATCCAAAGACGGTGCTCCTTCCCGCCATCACATCTTCTGGCGACGTCCCTCCCTGGCACCCTAGAATTAAAGGCGGTACGTTTGAGAGCCTGGGCTTGTATTGCCACCGTTACGTGGAGATACCGTTCTGCAGTGTGGTTCCAGTATGAAGTATACACAGCTTCTGCAGAGAAGAATGCCGTGGGGAGGGAACACCAAATCGCGCCCGGGTTCTGGGAAGGGCGGGACGGTAGCGCCGAGAGGAGGCAGATTTGCAGGCGGTACGTGTGCATACTGCAAATGCATGGCGGTGACGGCCAACCTGTTGGTAGGCAGCTGGGGACCTGACTTGCATTAACAGCTTTTTGCAGAACCAACCATTATGATGAAGGATAGAGAAGTATACAACATACATTTGGAAGGGATGACGATTGAGCACATGCACATGGTGTGGCTTTTGGTAAAACATTTCGTGGAGGATTAAATTAGGTCCACCAAATTCCTTGTTATTCCTGCCCACATTGTTAAGTATACGTGATATTGAGAAATTATGCAATAAAATTGTTTTCCTGTTAGGTCAAACAACTCTCAATTTTTGTCCTTACAACTAAGGAGATGTCCAGTAACTATCTAACTGATCGACGTTTTCCTTATCTCGTTCATTCATCAATTAATGAATCACTGACAGAAAAACATTTTGCCAAGGTTATGAGTACAAAATCGGGATAAGACCTTACAGAAGCTGTGAGCCTTATGAGAGAGCCATCCTCAAGGCGTTTGAAAAGTAAAAATTCAGACGCTATGTGATAGCGAGGATATGGGCATGGTTTGTTTTTCGGTAAAAGTCGAAAAAACCTCTCCTCAGCTTTTTGCAGTCTATGAATTATTTTTGCAGCTACGAAAACTAACGTCCAAACACTTTATTCAACCATAGGCGATATGGGGAACCGATTGAAAAGTTCTGGGACTTATGTATATATATATATATATATATATATATATATATATATATATATATATATATATATATATATATATATATATATATATATATATATATATATATATATATATATATATATATATATATATATATATATATATATTTGCATGAAATGTCGGTAGACTTATTTTTTAGACCTTATTAGCCAATAGTGGTTGAAAAAGATTCACCGTACCTCACCGCACTACCGTATCTCCGCTCCCTATTTTTATTTACTCTGGTGCATCTGAGCGACTGTTACTAAGTGAAAACACCTAATATTCAAAATGTTTAAGGCAAGCCAATATCACCGCGATTTAAAGCCCTCAAATCCACTCCTGTAGTCTAGGAGGCTGAGCAGCATGCTCATCCAAAAATGGACATTATGTGGGAGAACTGTGTGTGTGTTACCCTGATTAAAATGAGCCAGTGCAAACTATAACAAAATAAATTTATACAGAATACTGCACCGTTTGTTGATTGTTTAGGTAGCCTATAGACTATAGATAGATGACAGTTATCTATAAGTTTTTTTGTGTAAAACTAATGCTTCGCTTACATTTGGGACACCCTGTAGATCATGCTGTCATTATTTGTCCGAGTTCTGCTCGCCCCAGTGCTCTCACTAACAATGCGTCATTGTCACGCAAAGATAAGGCTGCTGAGGCCAGGCGGGCCGCGTGCAGCCGCTAACGTTGACACTGACATTGACACTGACCCACATGTACCGACCTTTACGCCTTGCCCGGCTAGGCATTGTCACGTTACACAACATTCGAACCTACCCGGATCCTGATCCTAGGCCGTAGCTTGAGCAGTAGGCAGGGGCGTCGCTATATAACTTTCCTGAGGAGGAGGTGAACTCTGACCTGGCACTGATCCGGAGAAAATTGGAAGGCAAAGTCTGAACGTATTAGCTGTCTTTGAGGCTGTTATCATGGCAGCTCAGCGACACTGAAATACGTTCTCAGTCGGCAGTTGAAAAGACAAAAACCTGTATCACTTCCCATGATTTTGGAGGAGGCATCAGCCGTGGTCTGTTAGCTAAAGGAATGCGGCTCCCTATTTCCCCTCCCTTCAATGCCTATGCCAGTAGTCCTACACACTCCGTCTTTGCTGTCTGAGAAGCATAGGGCGGTCTGATGAGCTAAATACGGTCAGGGGACAAGATACACAAGCCTCCAACAGGATAATGAAACCACGTGCCTGTTTTGCGTAAGAATAAGGCATAGTGAGCGCATTGTTGACGGATGATTTAACTGACGATGGTCCAAGACGAACCTTTAAAAGCTATGCTACACTGAATATGCATGGCTTTAGGGCCCAGTTTTGCTTGCCCAGTTTTGCTTGTAGCGTAGTGAACGGAGGGACTTTCGGTATCTACGGCTGTTAGTTATTACTAATATATATATTTATATATAAATATTTATTGCCTTATCATTCTTGAAAAAATGGAAGCGGATAAAGTAGCGGCTTTTTGCACCTTTAGCTGATGTCCAGGCGCCAGTCCGTATAAGAGCAGGTGAAAAATGGGCAGACAAAGCAGTTCACGCAGCCTGGTCATCTCCTATTCGCTGAATTTAATTCACAAGCACTGGTACTTTTCACTACTTCCCCATCTAGTTTAAACCCAGGGTAGATTGACGGTGTTAATTCTGATTTTCTGGAAAAGTGTATCGTTTAGCAAGGAGCATTTATAATGAAAGCAGCATAATTATAACACCTTAATTTCTATCACAGGAAGTGGAACTAGGGGCCACCGGGGCACTTTGATCTCCTAAATGAGAAATTTTAACACTGATCTTATCATGTGGACTGAAAATAAATGGGTTGAAAGGCTCATGGTGGCCCCCTCCCTTCCTAAATCCCGACTAAATCCCGACCCTCCGCCGTTACTGATTGAAATATTCGCAATGCCAAAGACATGATAAGCCCTTGCCTCCCACTTGGTCCCAAACTCGCCGTTTGAAAAGCGAACGTTTCCTGACCTATACCATCCTCACTCGTACTTCCCTTCCCCTCCCCCAGCAGTGCATCGTGGCAATAAACTGTGCCTGCAACCACTGCGGCTGATTAGCTTTTTAGTGGACAAAGGAACCCTGAACAAGGATTTGTTCTGTCATATTCTACAAGACTGCTATCTTGGATCAAAACGCTGTATAGATATGAAGAATTTGTTTACCTTCAAGGCTAGCTGAAAGTTTCTATTTCCCGGGATGTATAATTAAACTGAAATATCTGAAATGTAACGGTTCAGATGGTCACGTGCCTAATTCAAATATTTTTCATACAATATTTTACCTCACGCTCTCCTATACCCAGACTAAGAGTCTAACCAAGGCCTTCTGGATTCGTCAACATATACTTTGTGAACAGAAATACGGCAGGTTGATGCAGGGATTGGTCGTGGATCTGTACATCCGCCCTGTACCGCGGTGGGGTGCGCCCAGTGGAACCAGGATAGGGCACCGCAGGCGGCTAGGCTGAGCAGCGACGCCCCAGATCGACAAAACCACCATCGATAACGCCCGGTGCTCCGCGTTCGTAAACACGCCACCTTCTGATCTGGCACAAGAAATTGAACCATCTGACCTTGGATAGTCGGCAACCTCGGTTTGGGTCCCATTCCGATGCATTTTTGGAACAAATGCCTAAGCCAACTCAGATGAGACACCAGGAAGAGCCTTGAGCGCTGTTCATCCTTTTCCTCGCCCTCCCAGGCTCAAGTGGGTCATTCGTTGGGGTGGGGTTGCAACTATATTCAGACAGGGGGTGGGCTTAAAATTTTAGGGGTAGCTGGGGCCTGCTTTCTGGGCTGGTCTTATAGGTAATAATAACACACATTTGGGGTGAGTGGGCTAAAAAGACATGTTTGCGGAATTTGACAAAGGAAAATGGAGATGAGACTGTATGGGGAAGCAAAACAAATCCAAATGCTAAAAATTAGAGCTCAGAAACTTTATATTTTTACCCAATGAAGATCAATATTTACCCCTAGAAAAGTAAACTTTTGCGAACTACAAGGGCGAGTCTTACCGAGAGAGAAACCGACTACCCGAAAACGCACAGAATGAGCAGGGAAGGAGCCAGCTTATGATTTCCTACAATATTGATTAGATTGTTTGCTCTTCAATGGGTAAAATTCTCAGTCTTTTCAATGTTCTGGTCTCCCTGAGATTCTGCCCAAGTATGTTAGCAGGATCAGGGTTTTTCTAGCCCCTGGCAAAACAATTTTTATTGAAAACTAATTGGCTGGGTCCAAAAACTGGTGGGGGTTCCCCTTTTGGGGGAACCCCAACATTATATAACTACATTATTCCGATGAATAGTGATAGCGCTGTTATGACCTCAAATCTTAAAGATAGCCTCACCCTTTTCTTTTACCACCAGGCTGAAATTGAGGTAACGGTAAATTATCAAGGGCAAACTCACGCCATTAACCATCAATGCTTATGTTTGATGCCGTGTAAGTGCTAGATTGGGCATTTGATTATTATACTATATTGATTTCAAATCGCTAGGTTACCGCATGCTAATTACCTCTACTCTAATGGTTCAGGCCGTGTGATCCCTTGAACCTAGAGCTTAGCTAATATGGATTTTGTATGAACGACTTAAATGTAAAGTGAGTGAAGAAGTAAGTTAGAAGGCTACCGTTTTCTTATTGTATTTAGAAAACCCAACATGGACGATGAAACAGCTGCTTCCCCCTTCATCCACCTAAAGGTTAAGACCCCATGTGCCTCCCGTTTGGCTTTAACATCGTTATAGCTTCCCGATGAAAAGTCGTAAAGTGACGTGCAGACGAGTCTCAGCCCTGCCGGGATCACGAAGGGTGAACTTTAGCGTGCTGATGAGGGCGGCCAAACACTGCAGTGCCTGGCACGTATTGCACCTGTCTCATCCACTGCCCGGGGCGATTCCCAGGCATCTGAGAGCCTCCGGCCCGCCTTCAGGAAGCGCCAGCCCACTCGCGGGGCGACATTACCGTCACGTGAGAGCACTTTAGACATCTCCGGAGCGCCGAAGATGGCGGCTCGAGGAAGCGCCCTCTGATGGCTCACGATTGTAGTGGCAGAACCGGCCGATAGAGAGTCACTAACACCGGGTCAAAGAGTGCCCATGAACCTGAGAGAGAATTGCTAAACGGGCATGTAGGTTCGCTGTTTTCTTGACAGGGATGTATCGTTGTCAAAACAAACGCAAAACTATTGGAAAATTGGTATGAAGTTGGGTTTCCAAATCTCTTCAGAGGTTAGTGTCGCATCATGAAACGAACTACTTTGAAACTACATCCACATACTTTTAAATTATAGCTGACTCAGTGTTAAGTGTTAGTGCTAGAAATGATCACTCGTGGGGAGTTGGCTCCGATCGTGTGAGCTGCGATTGCATGTAAATCTGGCTCTGACGCGTTAACTATCACCTCGCCATATAAATACAGCGAAGCTCGCGCATGGGAACGACCTCGCAAGGTGGTGCCCACGTTGGGTACGGAGGTCACAGCTTCACCTTTGTTTGGCACATGCTGACACCAGCCGCAGGCGGGACGTCTCTCTAGTGTACTTCCTCCCGTGCCGCGCCACCGCCGCCGCGGCGGGGCGCGCAGTCACTGACCGACGCGCCATCTTCAGTCAAGGTCACGGGCCTCCGGACCGGTCTGTATTGCCGTCGACACGGAGCGCCGGGTCTGGTGGCCGCCGAGCGGCAGACATGTCAATCAGTGCCCGGCCCCGGCGATCACTCACACCGTTAACGGTCTCCCAGAAACCGGGTGAACAGGTTGCTGTTATTGTATATCGTGAGGCAGCGTGGGATTTCTACCCAGCGCCCGATTGGAGAGCCGAAAACACCAGACTCTTAGCAGCAGCGTAATGGCCTAACGGCTATGGTGGAGTATCTAAGCCGTAATTTTTTTGCACACAACCTATGCTCCACAGCAGAAGATCCCAAAAACGGGAAGCTCTTGAAGAGATAGATAAAAAACTTCATCAACCACACTCATCAACCACTTGAAGTGTTAGAAGGGGGTGCCAGTGACAGGTCTTTAATTTCTAACAGGGAAGGGGATGAAGCTGCAAGAAGGTACTATATACTACCTGGAGGGCGCTTTTGGAAAATTTCTAGGGTGCCCTTCCGAAGCAATCAGTTGTCTTGGTATCGGTGTTTTTTCTCAAAATTTATTGGGAAGTGACAGCCAGCATTTTACTATAAAGTCGCGGCTCTCCTCGTGAGATGGCCGATTAGATAATTCACAAGGGACCCGCAGCAGACCGATATCGGTCGGTAAGCAACAGAGGACACCGGAAAACGGCCCCTCTGCCTAGAAAAGTGTATGAATTCAATTCCGAGGAGCCTATATCGCACAGTTATCGAGCCATATCAGAGTCATGCGGCCATGAAGGGTCCCTTCGGTGCACCACACAAGCCCCCAGCGTGCACGGGGGCGGCTTTAACCGCGCTTGACGGGGTCTGGCCTTGTTGACGGGGCGGGTACCCGCCCCTAAGATCTCGAGAACCACGGTAGGTGGCGAAAACGGTACGGCGTTGGGCTGCCCATCCACTTTCCATCGAAACATTTGACCATTTTTTGTAGGTCACATTTAAGGTACGAGAGGTCAAACATGCCCGTCATAGGGATAAATGTAAATTCAGTTTTTGGGCATTACATCTGAACAAGTAAAGATAGAGCAAAACAACTTAAACTATATGAATCCTCTCAGCAAGCCGAATCGAATGATATATATTTGACCTTGCTAGGTCAATCAAGGATTTGATCGACCTGAGGTCGGTCAGGGTCAAATTATATAAAATGCATATCATTAGAACCGCAAAGCCCGGCGAGTCTATGCAGCTAAAATAAATGTCTATCGCCATCCGTTACTGAGTTATTCCATAAAACCATTTTTCCATGTATTTCAATGGAGAGGTCATGCTCGTCCTGACCTTAGGTCATCGATATAAAATACCGGAACATATGTTAGAGAACTCGGTGGGGCCATTATGTGATATAAGTTTCAATCGGATAAGTTACCTGCTCCGACTTATGCTATCTTAAACTTTTTTGGGTCGGGTCTTGCCTGTCGGGACCTGACCTGGTGACCTAACCTTAAATTTTCGAGTTGTAAAATGATGAGGGAAAGGTTGTCGGCGGCGTCGCGCCGTTTTTTCTTGCCGACCCGGGGCGGTTGTTAAGGACCAAAGGGGAGGCGACCACCCCATGTGCCCTCCCATTGGATGCAGCCCTCAGAGACCTCTTAGGGACGGATCCTAGGCGATGGATTTCGCCTGTATCAGCATTCCTGTGGTTTTGGGGCTTGCTTCGTCGGCGATTATCGTTTTTCGCCCCTCCCCTGAGAGGTGCTCAGGGAGAAAAGAAAGAAAAACAAAAGCCCAGCCACGACTAACGACGACCCTATCAACTTGGACTTGTAGTGAGGGAAGTGATCTGTAGCATCCAAATATATTTCTAAAGTAAACAAAGTCAGGAAAGCATAGGAAAGCTTAATCCCGTGATGGCCTTTAGGTCAGGATATCGGAAAGTATGCCCAAGATATTTGTAATAATTAAACATTTTCTTTGTTTTTTTTTACTTGAGAAGTATATATGGTGACATGGTATATCTTAGCTTAGCTCTTAATTTAAACATTGATCGGGAAAATGTTTCCAAGACCAGAGATCCTCATGGACTAAGTGTTGCGCAATCTAACCTTCCGGGTTAGAATGACACGACGCATTGTATGCAAGTCACCTTACTCAAATCTCAGTAAGTCAGGAAGTGCACTCTACGCTTTCTGAGCTGTGTAGGCATATATTGGTTCATCACCTGGTGTCAGCTCGCGCACTGAGGTGTTCCCACGAGGGAAAGACATCATAAAATAGATATTGGGTTCCAATGCACGGCAGGCTTCTTGGAATTTAGTTACACAGTCGAACAATCCAGCATTTCAGATTTCACCCAGTATCAATATGAAGCCAATTATTAATATTCACCCAATATCATCAAGCTTCAAATTCCTAACAAGAATTTGAAGGAAATATACTACGTTGTCGAAATTCTTAATAGGACAGCTTATGGACAAAAAGGTCTGAAAAAAATAAATTTAGTTTTTACGTCGAATTGCTCAAAACAAAAAGATCGCCTCTTGTCTTACTACGCTGGGTTGAACCGAGCATCGCATGTAATCACAAATTTGGCAGCATGCGGCGGCTTGCAACATATCAGGTTGCATGGCCATGCCACTTGCTAGCATTATGGAATTAGATTCTTCCATGTTTCGAGATAACGTAGAAAGCTTCTTTTCTTTGAACTTTAAATCTTGTAGAAATTGTGTACAGAGAGCTTTGGGTGACATTAAATGTGCCAATAGTCGTTTCTCGACACGCTTACAAGACTTCTATCTCAGTTTAAAACCAATTATAAAAGTGAAACACTCCCTAAAGGCCCTTAAAGCTTTCAATGAGGTGCAAAAGTTAACATTCGCAGCTTTATATTTTCCCTCCCCTCCCCCGTTGTCAAATTTGGACATAACATTTTTATCCCGCTGCCTGCGCTCTGCGTTAGTGTTGGTTTTGACAAGCTGCACTCCACCATTATTTTTTTCAGACAAAGACTAAGGCAGGGCGTCGAGGTCTGCTCACATGCAGGTTTGAACCCTTCACCCACAGATTTTGAACATGGCACCCTCTCAAATTAGCCAGGCGTCAAAGTGACCATTCACATACCATGTCAAGTGAATCCTGCTTCAGTCACAGGAAAAAACCTATTGTCGTGAAAGCTTGCACTGGACCTGGAAGACGACTTGGTTGTCATATTCCATTAATGAGTTATCATCTAAGTGTACAAAAGCTGCTACCAACCGATGCAAAGTGAATGCATTATTTCGCTAGCACGTGACCCGGCCTATCAAGAGCCAGCACTGTGATGCCGTACGCGATATGTTTGATGGCGGTGCAGCTTTCACTACGATCGGAGTTGGCTGGTAGATGATCAACTTCACGGGCCGTGGCGAAAATAATCCACGGTAGTGTGCTTTTGTTACATTGCTCGCACATGCCTCCGCTGCGGAACCGCTTTCACTGGTCTGATTCGCAATTGCCAACACAGTTCCTAGTGAAAATGCCACATCATTCTCAAAGTGGTGTGAATCCACTTACGCAACTTACCGGGGGCGGATGTGCTCATACAATCATACACCAGGAAATTTTACACCAGATTTGAATTGAGCTTGTAATGATAAAGACTGTCATCAACAAAGGACAACATTCTCTTCATTTTCTTCTAAAATAATGCACAGTACTTTGTTGCATTTGCTGCGGCAAATCACTTGACAATTTAGTGTTTCATGCGCCGTGCTAATGATGATAGTAGGTGATGATATTGCAGATCATTTACAGTCGCTAAACAGTTTCCTAGGCTATCACAAACCAGGTACGCACCGATTTTGAAATGTATTTACAAGTATGATAGAACTCAGATCAAGTAAAACTGACAGAAAATGTCCAGTAAGATAGGTTGGTACAAATCAAATCAAATTGTCAAAGACAGACAACAGTATTTAACCCCTGACAATGCAGCTACGTCAACACAGAAACACAAAAGTGGTCAGGGGACGGCACTTGTCTTTTTACACGCGTGGCTAAACGCCCTGGGCCTGCGCTTATCTGGGCGTCGTGTCGGGACTTGATGAGATACACAGCGGAGCTGCCGCCGCAGGCAGAGTCCGGCTACAGAGGTCAGAAGGTCAGCCGGGTTCAGGCGACTATCGCCTCGGGCGGGCCACTGCCAGCTGATGTGCGACGCCGCTGTTGACTTGGGAAGAGGTGCAGCTTTAATGGGCAGGGACGAGCCGCCAATAAGTAGGGGCGTCAATTTGCTCTGCTTTTTTAAGAACTTTTCTAGTGGTAAGTTAGTGTGAAGAACAATATTTGTCGACCATTGTACAGTTAAATGTTCATGAACAAGAAGTGTCCCGTAATCTGTCTTCTGTGTTCTGACATCTGTGAACTGTATAACAAGGGGCATATTCACGGCCAATGTCATTCGTTTGACAGCCTTATGTGCCAACTTAATTTCTCCGCTCACCTATTCACTATGAAGTCGTCAAGGTTTACTCGGAAACAATAAATAGCATCCGACTTATATTCTTTGGTATCAGCACATAAACCATTTCAATATCTAGCTAGGTTTACATGTTTTTAGTGTTTGTGATGAACCAAATATCACGTCCCTCGCGAAGGCTCTTTCCTTGGTCTATAATTGTCGGAGCTCTGAAAAATTGTGCCTGAGATTATTGATAAGGAACTCACGAGCAATGTAAAATTTTTGCTAATCAAAACTTGTCAAAGCCTGACAAATGAGTGACCTGTCCAGATATATCACAACGTAGTTAGCTCGCTTGTTAACGACGCTGCCACCAAAGAAGCGCTGCGTAGCCTAATCAGTGCATTTGCTGGAACTCATTTAGATATGTATCTCTTCCCGAGTGGAGTCTTCACACTGTTATATTGTCGACCCTGGAAACCATAAAGTCCAGTGTACCACGTAAGCTATTTTGTTCATCGCGACTTAACTAACTGTCGTACACGTCCCACGAGGCTGGTTTTCTAGTAAGTGTAATGGCGGTCGACTCCGACCAGTAGCAGGTGCACTGGTCCGTGCACGGAAAATGACAAGGTTCACTGGCAGACGACAGCCGGGCGGCGGTTATTCCGCCTCCTGTCGGCGGTCAGGTCTGAGGTCCCACCTTCCTCACACAGCTGGCCTGGAAGGTGGACCCAAATCTTGTTTAGAATACATCTATGTCACCCTGTGCTCCGCTTAAGATGCAGCTTTCCATCCCAAAGCGATGATTTCAGTGAAGGTAACCATCCCGCACTAAATGTTTTAGAATGGCCGATGCCTGGGACTTCATGATACGCATTATCGGTGGAAGCCCATCATTTGTTCGGAGGCGACGTCCGGCTGGCGCGCTGTGTAACCGTTAAGTAGAAAAGACACTCTCGAAACCGGTAAACCAAGCAGAAGAGCAGAATTTTACCCTCATTTCTATACTTCCTGATCATCAGAGACCAGAACAAATTATTTCGAGATTTTCAAATTATATCAAGATGCTCAGAATTCAAGTTTAGTGTTAATGATTACCAGTAAAGCATAAAATAGTTTGGAAAGATCAAATCACCTTCTTGATAACGTTTTTTGTCAGCAAAAATCTGGAAATAAACGGGGCTGATGTAAATGAAAAAGAAATAGATAATCATAGCGTACTCAAGGTATCTTGTGCATACATACGGTAAGAGGTGTAAGCCCCAAACCGCCTGTCGGGAAGAGCTACTCCCTATGGTAGTTTTCCAACAGACAATGAAGAAACCCCATCGGCTGTCCTGTACCGTTACCTCTTTAGGAGGTAAAGTCACGCAATAGGGTGATTACCCTTTTGCCTGCCTTCTCAGTAGTTATAGGTAGTTTTCGAACGACAGGGCTGTATTTTTCAAGCATATCGATGTTATACCATTCATATTAGCCATACAAATTTTGGAATATCCCTGGCAAGCAAAATATTAGCAAACACTTTCTCATACTTGTTATGTGCGTGCCGCAAAATCAAACAAGAAAATTCACTGTCATTCAAAATCAATGCCTGCCCTGGGCAGCGGACAGTGCTAACTGCCGATTCTATACAAGAGGAATAGTACCTGCAGAGTTCGTGTAGACTTCACCACAGCCACACTTCAGGTTTACATCAAGCTAAGATTTTTTGTTCATATCTGTAGCACTTTCATTAATTAGACGGCATCGGAAGGGCTTTTCCGTATTTTAGGTTACCTTGCGTGAGTTGAGTCAATGTGCTAGTTCAGAAAGTAGTAGTTGATTGGTAAGGTTTTGTTTCAAGTGCCAAAACAGGGACCGCGACAGGATCCTGCTAAAATCAGTGGCGTCACCAACTCTACGATCAACGCGGTAACGATGTCCTCGGAAAATGCTCGGCCTTTGTTTACCTATCTATCAATACATAGCTGTACTGCTTTAGTTAAACAAATAACTTTATCTTGTGCAAAAAGCACAATTTATTGAGCTCGATGAGATTGAACGATGATATAAATCGATCACTTTGTGCCCAACATACATCCATCTACATAGAATGCAAGAGAACTCACAACGATGAATAAACACGAATTAATCTGTTCTTTCTAGTGGACCAACTTTAAATGCAATGTTCCACCGATTATATTATTATGTTCTGTAATTTGCATTCTGCAGTTAGAAGTAAATGCTGTTAATTTGCATTCTCCACTGACATGTCCATTTTGAACTCAAAATCAAAGCAAACAAATATGACACAGGAATATTCATGGACTCTAAAATGTTTATGTCTATGGCTGGCAGACATTTACAGGCTTCATATAGGTTGCATGTTGGTCAGGATTGTGGGAACTGGCCACACCTTATTCATGGGATCTGCCGGGACCTAAATCAGGCCACCCAAAACCACTGTTAGGCATTGCAACCGGTCAGGTCAGGTGACTTTTTAGGCTCTCTGTCAACGCTGTAATTTAGTATTTTAATTTGATCTATGTTTTGTTTAGTTTTTTTGCGAACCATTGTGGTTAAGTAGAAAACTTCATGTGCATTTGAGCGGCACAACCTTATGCATTAAATGTGGCAATTTGTGAATCTGGCCTTTTCTCTAGAAACCATTGAGATGCGGATGTAAATGACGTCATGTTATGCATGTGTGGGTTCTCTTCAGAGTGTAAAGGCCGGAAACATATAGCACATATACCTGAAACTGCACTCTTCATCCGACTGGCGGGGCTGGTCAGTAAGACTCCCTTCCAAAAAGGCTCCTTGTACGTAGGTGAGTTATTGTAAATGACAAAGTGAGACAATTTCTTAGCACAGTCAATTTTCCGAATGAAATGAAAGATCGCTCAACACTCATATTATGTATATGAAAAAGTGCCAGAACGCAGCTGTTAATTTATCTGGCTCAAAATCTTAGTCAAACATAGTCACAGCTGCCATAGCTACGACTCCCGTTGCGATTTCTCCTCGTGTAGTGGAGAAATCTATTGGCTAGTTTGTTCTGGCGCTTCTTACATAAAATGATCATTAAGCCACTTTTCATGCATTTTTATAATTGTAGGTATATATAATACCTTATTTTTCCTGCCGATATCTCCTGCTGAGTTTCATAATTTTTCGCTATCAATTATTTTTCACATTTTACCTATATCTTAATGAATATACAGATCCAAACCATACTAAGTTCCAAGCGTTTTGAGCTACGCACACGCCCGCAAAATCTTCCAACTGCGTGCACCTGACTGACCTGTGGGAGGACCATAAAATGATAGGGCAGAAGACACCTACCTGACCCTCCGGTGTTCTCTTTGTGGGCCTTGGCTCCTGAAGTGCGTAGATTCAGCTCAAACAGCCCCGGGCAAGGACAAAGACGGCGAGATGATAACATCGTCCTCTGAGCAGGAGGGCCACAAAAAGCTGCACTCAAATCTCACAAGGATGACAGTGCTTTTGAAAAAGAAAGCCGAAGTGGACGCGCGACTATTCTTCTTACAGTGCTAAACCATGCACTTTTATATGCTGGAACACCAATTTTTATGTGGTTTAACTTACCAGTACTATGCAAGATTGCAAATTGAATGAAGTTAAAAGCGTATTGACTACTCATTTCAGGTGGCATCTTGTTGCGACTGATATGCAACGTTTTCCCTGTTCCTGTATTGCCCATACAATTTACCTATGAATTAATCGACTTAGGCACCTGAGCTCCCACGTCCCGTCCGGATCCAGAAGTCTTGGGCCGATCTGATCATGAGATCACCTCAAACTGATAAATGGATGGCTACCGTGATCATTGCTGCCCTTGATCCCATCCTTGAATTTGTGGACATTTCATGCAGATGGGGCGAACAATATCCGGATGTGGTGCTGCTGCATCACGTTTTTGCTGACAAATCCAGGAAGCCAGATTTGGAGGTAGCGGTTGCAGATGCGCCTGGCAGCTTTAGATCCTAACTCTGCGCCGTGGCCGGGGAGTTACCATGATATCATGGAACGGGATCGCCACAATAACTGTTTTGCCAACTTTCGGATGGTCGGAGTCGGACTGTGAGTTATAATGACCCCACTGTTTTATTAAGGATTTTGGCTATACTCGTGCTATGTTTCTACGTTATAGTCTAAAAATGAGCGTTTCACAATATTTCAGGTGAACGTTCTGACCAAAGATTTGATGTACCAAATATCTATTGCCTTCATCTACTTAGTTTCTGGTTCGGGAAGACCAAAATGTTCCAAGAATGCTTCTTACTAGGGGAGAAGCAAACAATAATTTTTGTGATTTCAAGAAATAAATTCAAAAGTGGATGACTAAAAAAACACACACACAATGCCACATAATCCTACCATCGGAAAATCAAAACCATATCTGGTGAGGTTCAGCACAAGGAACGGTATTTATCAAATTGAAGAACAAATAAATACAAAGCCCAAAAATAAACAATTTTGGTCGTCATGTTATGTTAGCTTTCATGTCTAAGTATGTGTGGAATCGCGCGTGTAGCTTTGAATCGGTAATTATTGCCCTCGTTGCCTGTGGCTGCAGAGACTCCTCGGGGTAGAATCTCAACACCTTTAGCTTCAAATTTCCTCATCCTCACTATCTTTTTCCATAGTTTTTGATAATCTTGTGCTCATCACAAAAAGTTTAAAAGCCACCTTAATTGTGTATATAAGTGTGTGTAATGCAAGAGCACTTTCAAAAAGTGCTGCCAGTTGTGAGAGACTAGTTTCTCAGGGTCGAAAACTTACCATTTTGGCATTCTAAATGGTGACAGCCCAAGGTGGACAAGGTGACAAAAATTAGTTGATATGTTTGCTTCAGACGAATAACGGAACAAATAGCCAAAATTTGCACATGCAATTAAAACTCGCAATGTTTTTCAAAACTAAGATGGTTCGGAGTATCCCTTGGTATCCTACTAGCTCAAAACGTGACACATTTTGCAGCCTAGTCTGGTGACACATTTATGGTTTGGCATTTTTAATGGTGACAACCTGAACACTTTTGGGCCCCTGTAGTTTCGTTTACATTTCTGTCGCAAACGCCATCAAGTGTACGGTAACGCTTATAATATATAACACAATGGGAAAAATCTACAGAGAAGTTTTCTAGCAAAGCAACAGAGCCCCTAATCAACCATGACTACCTGCTGAGTGTTTCTTTCTCTCAGCTGTGCCTTTTACCATTGTGGATATCTCCTTGATGGCTCACGTGTGCCGATATTTTTGTCGTTGGTATCCATTTAGGGAGTTACTGCATCTCCTGCCTTCTTTTCTCTTTTCAATCCACTGCCTGAGGAAAACATGAGACGTTTACATGACAGATAAAATAGTATTTAGAAGCAAACAGGCCCAGTACCATCAACCAGTACCACAGGAACCCAGCGGGCTGGTACCTTAAACCAGTCGTCACGTGCCGAGTATAGCTCTACAAGGCCGATGAGCCCACGCAGGGCTTCAAACCACCCTAGGCGTAATGCACTGTTTCGCTGTTTTTTACACTTTCAAAGTCCTGATATTACCAAGGAGACCAAATTAGAACGTATATTTAGCTTATCGTGTATACGTTTATCATCATAACTTTTTCTCGTCAAAGACGCTTTCTTTAAGCGCCCACCGGGGCGGCGCCATTCCCACCGGGGGCCATCGATGGCCCCCTCTAACTGAAATATGGGCGTTGCGCAATCTGAGTGCATGAAGCTCGCGTGAATTCGTGATTACTTGCTGTTTTGTGCTGGTCATGGTTTGCCTCGGGTCAATTAGGTCAGATCGGCTATTTTACTCAAATATGCATGATTAAGCAAACTGGGCTAACTCTTTGTCATTAGGCTATTGAGGCCTGGTAGTACATTTGATGAATTGCCGTCTTTTCGCTATGTGGACGTAAGACCTCCCGCCAGTGGTTTGACCGCCGGGTCACCTCGTGACCTAATATGACCTGAGGTCACGAAGGTCAAAAGTGACCTTGCCGTATATCAAATGAAGCCGTGACAAGACAACACGATGGTGTTTGTTTACCGTCTAGCTCAATTGGTCAAAGTTATTGTCAAATACTGTGTTTGACCTCTGGTGATTGGATGACCTTGGAAAGTCAGGGCAAATATGACCCCTGGGATCCGTGAAGGGTGTCAAAACGTTGTTTGGCAGTCTGGTATTTGCAATCATTTTTGTGGCTTTTATATCATGAAATAGCTTTTCCCATGCTTTGTCAATGGGGGGTCGCCTCGTGACCTGACCTCGGGCACGAAATCGAAAATCCCGGATATACCCTTGTAGACCCTGGAGGGGTTGAGTGTGGAGTTTCAATTGATCGACTTTGAATGTAGCTCTTACGGCTCTAAGGTGGTGGGTGCCTTGGTTGCCTCGTCTGGTGACCTACCTTGGGTGACCCGGGGTAAAATTTTAGGGATGATGGGAAATGATGGTGAGGTGGCCCTCGCGGTGCTGCGCCTCGTCGTTTTGCTTCCGGAAAACCTTGGGGGCCATTTGTTAATCGCCCTCAAGATCAACCTTCGACCATGTTGTCATGACCAATTTCTTGTGGAGTAAAACTGAGCCAGCAGCGAGGAGAAGGATGGCAGATAATCTAGTTCTGGCCAGCCTTGCCTCCTGGTCTTAGTAAAGGGAAAGTACATTTGCTTCGACTCAGACTCTAATTAATGTCTTATGTCAAATGTAAGCCACTGCGGCGTCTTCCATCGATACTGGCAATGTCTTGAATGGTCCCACGATGCGCAGCATCTGTTCTATTGTTTTTTCCACACCGCCGATCTATTAAAATCATTATAAATAAAATTGCCTTCGCATTTTATGTCGCATTCACTAAAAACCCTGCGGAGCTCTTGCTATGTTTTTGCCTTTGCTAAGGAAAAGAGAAAGGATTCAGATACCCGGAATTTGAGCTGATCAAGAAGGCTGATGACACAGCACGGGCTTGACAGCGCTTGCTCAAAGACTTGTATCGGAGATTGACAGTTTTGGGGAAGGAGACTGACAGTTCGGAATGGGAGCTAGATAGGATTCAATTGGTTCCCAATACAATGACAACAGCTGTGTGTGTGCTCACTTGCATTGGTATAGAACGATGTACCCTGTTATTTCACAGGCAAATTCGATAAAACGTCTGAAAATTGTGTTTCAGAGTAGGTAATCGCATATTTATGCCAAAAGCTTTCAAGTAGGGACCCGGCAACATAAATAGCTCCTATAACAGAAACTACAACATTCACACTCAAGAACCATATCTCACCCCTTATCCTTAAAAGCCATGTGCACTTTATATATGTTGATATATTTCATTAAAACCGATACATTTACAGTCAGTATTTCTGTTGGTTGTGAAATCGATCTAAGTTTCGTTTCCTATATCTTTCACCGGTCGTTATTGGTGTTCTTGATAAGCCTATGAACCTCTCTTAGCACTTGACTAGTACTCGGCATTATACAAATAATGAGCAAGACGAAATACCCGGTTTGTGGCTGTGTGGACATTATTCATCACAGTGTGGCGCCTTCAGGCCATCACCGACTACCAGCGTTGGAAATTACGGCGCTGGCAGTATTGTGACGCATCCAGTATGACGCAACAGTGACGATAGAGGGAGAGCGATAAGTAAATACACGCACTGACCAGTGACTGTGACGTGATTTATGAGGAGACAGCACGGTTTTTGATATCAAAACCATAGATTCTCACTTCACTGGTGAGAAAATTTGATGGTAAAGACGTCATGTAATTAATGGTCCAGATGGAGCTATGTGACTTTGAAAAAATGTAAGAGACGCCGCAAAAAGATTTCTAAGTTATCTATCAAGTTACTTTTACCCATTTAAGTGGCTGTCTTTCGCTCACTATTGGCCTATTAAATATGTTCCGTTTGAATGTTTTAGAAATGTTGAACCCTTCACCCCTGGCAGTAGCAGTTAGTTTGGATTCGCAGCCAAAAGCAGCACTCCCAATGCAGTAAAGAGCTGGGGAAAATAATGGATCCCTTTCAAAGTCTCAATACCTCTGAGCTAAGATAATAGCCATTTACCTGCCCTTCAAACTATGAGCTGTACCAACATTTTCCTGCCCCCTTATAGGCGGGTCCAGTGTTTCCTATCGAAGGAGATCTTGGACAGGAGGAGTGTGACCTTTGACAGTGCGACCTACCAACGGAGAACCAGATCGCAGGGCGATGCCTCACTGCTTGCACCCTCGAAGGGGAGCAGCCACGGTGGAGGGGGAGCTGGGGATGTTTCAGACGGCGCCAAACTCTCGACTAGGAATAACCCCCCCCCATTGCCTCTGAATCTGCCATGCACCATCCAAAGAAGTGGTGCCATTGTCAGAAGAGTCATCAGGCTATACCCTCCGTTGGGAGAAGACTATAAGCGACCTCTCTTGACGAATTTGGCCGCGTGGTGGCACCAGTGCAGTGACGGAAAACTGCGTATATATTTCATACACATTGGAGAACACAGACATTCGAATATTATCACGAAGTAATTAGATTAATAAAATATGATGTGTACGTGGTTCCAGTCTCTTCATTTAAAATGAACAGAATGAAAATGTGAACAGAATCATTTTCACGCAGCACTAGAGAACGTATGGCTTATATTTTTCTAACTGAAGGAGACTATTTCCACACCCCCTCTTTGGGTTACTCATGCGATTGACAACAAAATGACGAAGGTGCTTTGTTTGTCGGACAGACCGGCGTGTGGACAGCCGGACACGTTGGCAAGGTCGCGCCAGCGATACCATCTCCACTGTCAGTGTCCAGTCCACGGCACATTGTCACGAGGGTCGACACAAAACTGGATGCCCGCCCGCACCCGTGTTTTGTTTACGCCCGTAGCTTGGCATCTGAATTTATGGCTATGCTAGAGCTGCTACGAATGCTTGTTCAGGATTGTTGAAGTTGTTTCTTGCAGGCATGAAAATGGCTGGCGTGCACCCGCAGGCGTAGCCAGGTTTCGACCAAGGGCTCCTACAACCGATAGTGGCCCCATTTAGAACGTCAGGGGTCCCTTTTCCTATTTTCCTCGAAATTCTGATATTCATAGGCTTAGTGTCTGCAAGATTGAATTTCATGCACCTAAATGGGCCAACAGAAATGGGTCACACTCATTTGGAAGTGAATTTGTATTCGTAATCTACAAACTGACACTGTTGGTAAGCACCACTTAGGATGTGTAGTAATATAAGATCTGTCAATTATTTTCGTCGCACGCTATGTCCAATTTAGAGATAAAACAAGACTAGTTTAATGTGTGCTCCTTGTCGAAACCATGGACTTAATGTAAACTTCTGGAATCTTGAGCATGATACCTCAATAAGATATTGCTTAAGCGTCATAAGTAACTGCATTTCTGGCTGCCTTTATCGCGTCTGAGGAATACTCTACATGCATTAATATATGCTTTAAGACGTCCACGGGAAATGTAGCGTCTCGTCTGATACCAGAACGCTACTATACCGTGCGAAGGACAATGGAGTCGGATGCACGTACCGGAACGCAAAACAGCCGTGTGTCCATCGGACGGGAACTGACGAGTGAGAACGGCACTTTCGTTTTCCGGGCCTAGCATACTTTGCGGAGCTGCGGCCAGGCTCTGGGAGCGTCTGGAGTGTTATTTAATCTCGGGATTGTTAGGTTGTAGCCAATTGCACTGTTGCATCACCCTGCCGGAGAACTGTGGGAACTACCTAATAGATATCTGCATGGGACGGGACATTGGATGCGAATAATGGAGCGGGACAGAATGGGATGGAATGGGATGCATTTGTGTACGTTTCATTCCAGACGGCACGGAACGGGACAAATTTTGATTAACCCTCGCCTCACCGGGGGACCATCGATGGCCCCTCTAAGGTTCTTTTTTCGGGATAGCAGGAAAACAACGAGACGCAAGACCGCGGTTGAGGGCTCTATCTCTCACCGCAATTATTTTCCCACCATCCCTGAAATTTTTTACCCCGGGTCACCCAAGGTCAGGTCACCAGGCGAGGTCAACCAAGGTCACCTCACTTCACCTTTTGAACTCTATAAGAGCTACGTTTCTCAGTCGATCAATTTGAAACTTCCTACACTTCATAAACCCGCCAGGGCTTATGAAGTGTATAAATACCGGATATACACCTATATAGGTGTATATCCAGTATTTTTCGATTTCATGACCTGAGGTCAGGTCATGAGGTAACCTCTCTCATTGAAAAAGCATGGGAAAATGCTGTCTTTTGATCTAAAAACCACAAAAACACTTAAAAAGGCTTGGCTTGCTCAGAAAAGCGTTCTTGAACACCCTTTCACGGATCCTAGGGGTCATATTTTAACTTTTACTTCTAAAAGGTCATCCAAGGTCACCAGGGGTCAAAAACAGTATTTTAGTAATAACTTTTGACCTAATTAAGCTGGAACGCTGAATCAAACACCACCGTCTATGTTTCATCACGGGCTTTCATTTTATATACGGTGAGGTCACTTTCCGACCTTTGGTGACCTCAGGTCATATGAGGTCACGAGGTGACCTCTGGAGGTAACAAAAACAACTGGCGGGAGGCCATTACGTTTACATAGCGGAAAAGGGTCTGGCATTTTCCTATCCAATGTAGTTTACCAAATCTTAATAGCTCAAATGGCATAAAAATTACGCCCACTTTTCTTAAGCATTGCATATTTGAGTGAAAATAGCCTATCGTGACCTAACTTGACCTCTGGAGGTCAAACCATTGTCCTGAGAGCTTAAACATGTAAAGCAATTTCTTACTAAATTTACGCGAGCTTTCTAATGCACTTTACAGATTTGCGCTAACCTGCAGATTTGCGCTAACTCCTCATATTTTCGGAGTTAGAGGGGGGCCATCGATGGCCCCGGTGGGGCGAAGGTGGCGCCGGACCCCCGGTGGGGCGCGGGTTAAAATGTTATAAGAAAAAAACGGAAAGAGACGGACAGGACTGTTTGTTGGATGCATTTTCCGCGACGGGACGGCAGGGGATGGATTTTACTGGCGCGGCATAGAAGGACTGTTACCGACATAATTCCATGCTGAAAATCTGGCTACTAACCAGCTGTTTTTGTATCTGAATTTGACAGTTTTGTTTGGAAACAACATCTGCGTCCCATTACGTATAATCATGCATGCAGAGTTCTTTCTTTATTGTCACAGTATGAGATGAGCTTTGCTTTTCAAACATGCCACCTGTTCATGTTCAGAAAATTACCGTGAGTGGGAGTTTTATTTAATCAAATCATATGTTTAACTAAATGTAGCACAAACGACAATTACCTTCACTCAAATTCCCAGGATGTTTCCTCCAGAACTTCCCTGTAAGATGCGACTTCGCTCAGGAGAGAAGATGACAGGATTGCCAATAGACACAAATACATGCCTTATTGCGATATTATATGTACTTTTCAGCCAACTCTCCTCGCCGGCGAGCGCACACGCTATAAAATCACAGGCATTGGTATCCGTTACAAGTCCATGACATCATAACACCACAAATTAAACTACCGGACGCCTTAACGTTTCTTCATGACAGTAAAACACCGGATATTCTCCTGAACAGAGAGGTACCCTGGGAAGCATCAGTCACGCCCTGTCGTAAAGACCCTCCCTCACCGCACCCACCGCTAGAAAAACAAGACGTTTCCGCCGGATCACCTTAACCTTACCCACACACCAACTTTGAAACAACCTCACATGGGTGAACATTTTGGTTACAAAAATATAAGTACGCTACCAATATGCATTGCGCGCGACAATAACCACGAGTAGGGTGAGAAGGACCAGGACCACTTTTGCACAGTGAATGAAAATGGCACCTAGCATGGTAAAAATATTTCAAAGATGGAAATACATCCTGAATAAAATTTTTATCATTATTGTTTTTCACAATAAAATGCAAATGATAGCATATAGTCTGTCTTGAATGCTCCACTTCTTTTAGTCACAGGTCCCAGGCAGATTCAAGTCTCAGCAGGGCATCTGAATAACTTGATGTGGCCCCCAATTCCCACTCAACAGAGTGAGAGCTGGCCACGCCGTATAACCCTGACAGTTGGTGCGTCGTTAAACCCCGATGGTAATTGCTATTATGCTCCACCATAGTAAGTGGTGGGAATTGCTTACCGTGAAACAATGGTGGATTCATACCAGTATTTTAGGAGCAGCAGGGGCAATACGTCCCAGAATTAAAGCGTGAAAACAAAGTGTTTTAAAATGATTCAGACCGGCGGATTTGGGGGAAGTTCTTGTTTGCCTCCCAACCCGGGTTCGCCAGTGCTTAAGAGACAGAAGAGAAAAAGGTGTTCACTTAGATTGTGAGCTTGGTTCGATTCACTCGTCTGAACTCATACGGCATGGAATGTGTCTTATATTTTAAGCAGATACAAATGTCATGCAGTGGCGAAAGCTCTCTTGCCACCCACACACGTTGATAATACTATATAAAATATATTTATGGGACACCCACTTCAATGCATATTAGTGCCGTACCGGGGTAGCTGAGGTGGTCTTCAACATGCAGTGATGTAGCTAACTAAAAATTTGTAACAGTAGCCAATAGTGTTTACCCTAAGGGCTTACCATTGCTATCAGTAAGCAATCTTTAACCCGCGCCCCACCGGGGTCCGGCGCCACCTTCGCCCCACCGGGGGCCATCGATGGCCCCCCTCTAACTCCGAAAATATGGGCGTTAGCGCAAATCTGCAAAGTGCAATAGAAAGCTCGCGTGAATTCAGTAAGAAATTACTTGCATGTTTTAGTGCTCAGGTCAATGGTTTGACCTCCAGAGGTCAAATTAGGTCAAGATCGGCTGTTTTTACCCAAATAGGCAATGATTAGCAAACTGGGCATAACTCTTATGTTATTAGAGCTATTGAGGCCTGGTAAAACACATTTGATAGCAAATTGCCAGTACTTTTTCCGCTATGTGGAACGTAAAGACCTCCTGCCAGTGGTTTGACCGCCAGAGGTCACCTCGTGACCTAATATGACCTGAGGTCACGAAGGTCAAAAAGTGACCTTGCCGTATATCAAATGAAAGCCAGTGACAAGACAAACACGATGGTGTTTGTTTCACCGCTCTAGCTCAATTAGGTCAAAGTTATTGTCAAATACTGTTTTTGACCTCTGGTGACCTTGGATGACCTTGGAAAAGTCAAAGGGCAAATATGACCCCTGGGATCCGTGAAGGGTGTCCAAAACGTTGTTCTGAGCAGTCTGAGTATTTGCAATCATTTTTGTGGCTTTTACATCATGAAATAGCTTTTCCCATGCTTTTCCAATGGGAGAGGTCGCCTCGTGACCTGACCTCAGGGCACGAAATCGAAAATCCCGGATATACACCTTGTAGACCCTGCAGGGGTCATGAAGTGTAGGAAGTTTCAAATCGATCGACTTTGAAATGTAGCTCTTACAGAGCTCTAAAGGTGAAGTGAGGTGACCTTGGTTGACCTCGTCTGGTGACCTGACCTTGGGTGACCCGGGGTAAAAATTTCAGGGATGATGGGAAAATGATGCAGTGAGAGGTGGCCCTCAACCGCGGTGCTGCGCCTCGTCTTTTTCTGCTATCCCGAAAACCTTAGGGGGCCATCATGGCCCCCGGTGGGCGAGGTTAAAGAGAGAGCGAGAAAGGAGGACAGGAGCCGATGCCCACCCTGGCTACGCTATTGCGTTATGGCGTGACAAGGATATTCCAGGGAATCACGCCCAGGTGGGGTCTTGTGGGCGGTCGCGGAGCACCCGTCTCTTCACCTGCAACATGTAGAGTATATCACATCCAAGGGCGTCGCCAGGGACTTGTCCTGGGGGAGGAGGTCATTCTCCAGTCTGACAATAACCCGGAAGGGAGAGGCGAGGATCAAACATACCAGCTGCATTTTTCTTTGAGAAGGCTGCAGAGGCATTTTATCGACACTAAAATTAAGAACATTTATGTGAGCAAACCCAGGAAATAGTGAAAAAAACAGCTCAACGTTTCGTCCTCCTTGGTTCACCAAGTGCGGGAACGAATCTGCCCCCTTGCTGCTATGCCCGGACCTGGGCCATATATAGATCTGGGATTTATAGGGGGTGCCATCCGGACCAGGGGGCACCACGTTTGGCCGGCGAAACCTATCAGATGGGAGCCAAATCCTATCGCAGAGTCGCCGATACTTTCGGGGGCGTCATCGACCTTTCAGGGAACACCGTGGCCATTTCTGGGGGCACCGAGCCTCGATCGCAGGGGGGGTTTAGGTGCCACCACTTTCTCTCGTCTGGATCCGCCAGTGACATGACCGCCTGCATCTGTGTGGCCTGCAAAGTGTATACGTATGTTACTACCCATTGGACACGACTCGGCTGGGAGACTGCATCACAAAACATAAGGCTAGCACCATTGAGAACTGCGCTGCGGAAAAGACTTCAACGCATCCTGACGGTAACTTTTCACGTGTTAAATCGGATTAGGCGGGTCCTGGATTTCCGAACGAGGGGGAGGGTGTGGGGGCACTTGTGTCAGGCTGCATTATTGGGACCCCGGTGATCCATGTATAGTTCGGCACCCTTTATCGGGGGAGAGGGCGGGGGGCGGAACCTTACCGTAGGGACATCGCATTGTGTCCTGGGCCAAGGAATGTGAAGTGACATCTCAGTGGGGCACCGGGGCAGTTTCAAGATGCGACCAGGGGTAACGTGGGGGTGCTAACTGCTCAAGATGGGGAAAGGCGTCTACCCTCCTCTCCCACTGGATCTTCCCGTGACTTAGATTGTCACTGTTGTACCGATAGGGGGACGCTAGGTACGGAAACTGTCGCACGGAAAATGGCCGCCCGGGGAGATTGCATCGCCGAGCAGTCTTCAATGCGATTTACGACTTGAAGTCAGACATGAGCCTTTTTTGCAAGCAGAATTCGCTTGAGTGGGCTGAATTCCCTCTCTCCTTATGCGGACGTTATAAGGTGCATCCGTTAGCGTGTAATGGCTTTAATCCTAAAAAGATCTGTATGAAAAGTGATGTTGATTGCACTATCCTAGCAAGCTTAATTCGAACATATTTTTTATGTGTTCACTTTGTATTGCTTCCATGAGGCAACCAGCCCTGCAGTGCAACACAGCGTGCACTTACATAACCAGCGCAGGTTATTATTCGAGCGCGCTATTTTTCTGTTCGCACCACTTTTGTTTGACTCCTGCCTGCGGAACCTTGTTCTGTGGTTTTCCTCACTTCACGTGTCTTTCTGAGTGTTGGCTGCGGGAAATGACAGTCCGTCTACCTCTGGAGATGTACATACACCAATGACGTCGTGGTCAATCGTCTTGTGACTGCCTCCTGGCAGTGCCAGGTCCATCTTTCTGGCTAAGATATCCCGTGTTTAAATAAACGAGAACGTAGAGTCCAATGTTTGATTGCATGCTGAGGAACACTTAGAAAAATGTGTAGCGACAACCAAAGCTGCTCGCGCTGATAATGTCGTAAAATCATTCAGTCCCGTTATTATCGAACTCATCCATTCTGCAAGCTGAGAACAATGTCAGTTGCTGGAATCCTCTTGGTCGCGGTCTGGTTGAGTTGGTCGTAAAATGCTTATCCACACTAAAAGTGATGATAAGACTGTATACCGTACAACCCTGAAGTGTGAGGAAGATGAACAGAAAATATATGTCTGTTAGGTTCCATTAATGGGCACCTATTTTCCTATCTACACCATGACAATGAGTCATTGTAGTGACATGGCGCACCTTATCAAAGCCGGTGTCTGGCAACTTCATATGGAAGAATATAACAACAAATTGTTATGCATAGGCAGATCCAGGAACAAAGGAGGGCAGGTGCTCCCCTCCCCCTCCCCGATCGACCCTCAGCGCCCCCTAAAATTGTCACAGCGCTCGTCTGAAGGGTCGATGGCGTATCCCTGAAATACTAGTTCCCACCTGACTCCTCCCAGGATACGAAAATACGCGTCCCACGATAGGATTTGGCGCCCATCTGTTCGGTTTTTCCGGCCAAAAGTGGCGCCCTCTTGGTCCGGATGGGACTCCCGCACCGGCAAGGTGCCACACCCGATTTGTGATCCTGCATCCGCCTATGTTGTCATGTAAGTTCATTAGGTCTGAGTCCTAAATTTCAGCACTAGTGTCACGAACATCATTTCTTCCACATTGTACCATACATGACAAAAGACATATTGTTATGTATGATTATGAAGTTTTAGTTAAAAAAATTCATTTAAACTGCTCGTGCAGAATTCACGAACACACACTCACATATATATCATGCCACAGCATTCAGATGCGCGATTCCCTCGTACATAGCCCTTCACAAAGAGTGCGGGTGGGGGAGGGGCCGGAACAATGCGGCAGGACCGTGCACATCGGGGGCGGAGAGTGTCGCCCCACCGTGTCTTCAGCCATACAAACTGGCACTGACCTAGATGGGCTGACCCTAATGCTGGACCGCACAGGGTCCCGCCGAGTTGTGCAATGCTTGACCGGGTCCAGCTCACGCCCATGAGCTGCAGATATGCTTTGTCTTCGTCTTTGTTCGATAAAACACAAGATGATGCGATCAAATTCAAGCTATCAGGAGCATCAACGGCCATTAGACTTTGAAATTGCACCCGATGAGAGATCATTTTTTGCTGCACTTGCCTTATTGTGATTCGAGGCCTGGTGATTAAAGGCATCTTAGTCTGTTTAGATGCATTTTTTATTTGTTTACATAACTGCAGCAGATTATCCATTATTCTCCGCATCAGCCCTTTTCCCCCGTTCAAGTTGCCTGGCAACACGAAGCGCTGGCGTCTGCACTTCAAGGCCGGAGGCGTTTTACAGCAAAAGACATGGTGAGTTGAGCACTTCTGAGCGATCGTGAAAGGAAAAATACAACATATATTTGGTTGAAAGTGACTTTGTTTAACCCTTCCCCGGTGGGGGGTGTTTGAAACCCCCTCGGTTTTTTCCGGCTGCAGGAAATTACGGCGGCGCGAAGCGCCTCCGTACTTAGCATACCATGTTCTTGATTAGTTTTGCAACTTTCCTCAAAATTTCAAGTTTGGGTCATCTTAGGCCAAGTCACCAGTGCAGGTCAAGTAACCTCACCTCCAAAAATTCTTAAGGTGGTATAAGTAAGAAATGGGTGAATATATCGGATCAAAATTTATAACACAGAATGGGCCCACCGAATACTACAAAATATACTCCGATATTCTTTCATATCAATAACCTCTTTATTTGCAATGGATGAGGAAAACAGGAATTGGGCTGTGTTTTTGTGTAGATAAAGCTGCGAATACCTTAATACTCCTCAAATTATAATACCCTGGGCCTCTTTCCAGGTTCATATTGACATTTTTGACCTGTGACATTTGAGAGGTCATCTGGGTCTGCTTAAGCAGGTTTCAGACTTAGATCAATATATTTGCAGAAAATGATGATAAAGCTTAAAGCCATTACGTTTGGATTGCTATTGCAAGTGGGTTGATATGCACATTGACTATGCTAGGCTGAATAGTGGCCTTGACCTGACCTTATATCAGGTCATTTTTATGTTTTAACCTAGTATAGCCATATCATAGATCATTCAATTTGCTGTAACGAGAAGAAGCGAATGGTGCCTTAAAAATTGTTCTAACTCAACTCTTTCAGGCGCTAAAGCCCGGAAACTCTGCTCTAACATTTCATCTTTTTTTACTCGTCATGGCCTCAATATTGAACTGAGTAAAACAAATGACTGAGGTAGTTTCTTCAGGAATTTGTATGAGCTATCCAACAGCGTTCACGTTTTTCGCTATCCCACATAGGAGCCGGTAGTTTGAGGGGGATGTCTGAACACTCCCATCCACCAGGGTGAAGATGGCTGGGAGGCCCACCAGCTGAGCAGTTGTGAACACGTGCAGTGGAGGGAGGGGTTCCTAAAGTGCCCCCAGCAATGTTTCCGAGTTGACCGGAAAACTGCTCGCCGCCAGAAAACGATACTCAGAATTTTTTAATTCATGGGCGCGTCGATTGGTGAAGTAATTTTGAAAATCGGTCAATTATTCTTTTTACTTATAGGTTTTCAAAGTCAGACCTATATTTTAAGACCGTCGCAATCGCACGGTTGCACCAATTGGCCTGCACTGTAGACCGAGTGGTGACGTCATAACATCATATAATCAGGTCATATGTCAAGGTCAACTCACATGACGATCAAGGTCAAGATCCATTATTCAATAGGACGTTTTTTATGCTTTGACCTAATGGTTAAGGCTAGTCCAGGTCAAGTTCAAGGTCCAGGTCAAGGTCAAAGGTCTTTTTCAATGTCAAGCCCTCATTTCCCGCCCAAAGGCTGCTAAAATGTCACTTACATTGTACATTATTGGGAATATGTCATATTGTTACGTCATAAGTCATTGACCTTGAATAAAATTGACCTCAAATGTTCAGCAAACATTTTTGTGGGACCTTCCCTCTATGACCTTAGTCCGCTTTTGGTGTATTTCTGGCTTTTCCGTATAATCACTGCATTTCCCAACAGATCTCCAGTAGGGCCCAGATTTGACCTTTACATCCACGCTTGACCTTAAATATCTTAACCTATGTCAATGAAACATTTCCATAAGGTAGATTACTATCACCCTCACACACGCTTCAACAGGCGTTTGTCTAACTCTCTCGGTTTCTGAGATCTCAGGGGGCACTTTAGGACCCCCTCCACCACACGTTGACGCCAGACCCTCTCCACTGCGCGTGTTAAAAGCTCTTGAAATTTGTTATCTGAAATGGCGGAGTTGGTAATTGCGCACATCATTTGAACTTAACATAATACTTGAGTTAACCCTGCCCACCGGGGCCATCGATGGCCCCCTAGTTTTTCGGGATAGCAGGAAAACGAAGAGGCGCAGCACCGCGGTTGAGGGCTCTACCTCTCACGCTTTTTACCATCCTGAACTTTACCCGGGTCCTAAGGTCAGGTCACCAGACGAGGTCAGCCAAGGTCACCTACTTCAACTTTAGAGCTCTGTAAGAGCTACATTTCGAATTCGATCAATTTGAACTTCCTCTTCTTGATGGCCTCCAGGGTCTACAAGGTGTATATCTGGGATTTTTATTTCGTGCCTGAGGTCAGGTACGAGGTGACCTCTCCCATTGAAAAGCATGAAAAAGCTGTCTTATGATCTAAAAGTCACAAAGCGATTGCAAATGCTCAGCTTGATCAGAAAGCGTTCTTGGACACCTTGTCACGGATTCCAGGGCCATATTTGCTTTGACCTCCAAGGTATCCAAGGTCACCAGGGGTCAAAACAGTATTTTGATAATAACTTTTGACCTAATTAAGCTAGAGGCTCAAACAACACCATCGTGTTTGTCTTGTCTTGGCGTTCATTTGATATACAGCAAGGCACTTTCTGACCTTTCGTGACCTCAGGTCACATTAGGTCACGAGGTGACCTCTGGAGGTCAAACAATGGCGGGAGGTCTTAATGTTTCACATAACAGAAAAAGGACTGATAATTTCATATCAAATGTACTTTACCAGACTTAATAGCTCTAATGTATGATAGTTATGCCGTTTGCTTAAGCATTGTATATTTGAGTGAAAATAGCCGATCTTGACCTAATTTGACCTCGGAGGTCAAACCATTGACCTGAGCACTAAAACATGAAAGTAATTTCTTACTGAATTCACGCGAGCTTTCTTTTGACTTGCGATTTGGCTAACACCCATATTTTGAGTTAGAGGGGTGCATTGATGGCCCCGGTGGGGGAGGTGGGCTGGCCGGTGGGGCGGGGTTAATGAAGTTGACTTTTCCTCTAATGTAGATAATCATCCTACTATAATCATAATTTGGATAATCATTGTCCTCTAATTTGGATATCTATAGCTTCCCAAGCCTTCATGCTGGCGTTTGTTTAGTCTCTTGGTTCCAGAGATCTCGGAAAATGCACTCAGGTGCCCCCTCGAGTGCGCACCAGTGCCAGATCACTGCCCAGTGAGGATGCTAGGTAAAATATATAGGCGGATCCAGGGGAAAACTTAGGGCACTTGCCCCCCAATACCTCAAAAGACCATTGGCGCCCCTTGAAATGGTCACGGTGTGCCCCTGAAATGTCACTTTCCACCAACAACTTCTCTCCTCCCTGGATGCAAGTATCGGCGCCCCCGAGATAGGGTTTCGCACTATGAATTTTTCGCCCAAAAGTGCCTCGCTCTAAATGACTATCCTGATAGCGTCAACACCAGAGTCTAAATTCCACAACTGAAGCTGTCGACGATCGCTACGTGTGGAGGGGGGCGAATTGTAACGGTCACAATCTAATTCCCACTACCGCCGCTATATTTTTGCTCTGTGCGAATGGTTTGCAACGTGAAGAATGACTAGCAAGGCTAGGAAAACCCCTGCAACCAGCGCAACCAGGGATAGCGACAGACCCTAAAAATTGAAACCCTGATATGTGGCAGAAAATATATTCACAACATATGAACAGATCCGGCTGGTTAAATAAAAGAAAAACTCCGAGGGAGGCTACAAGGAATGGAATATCATCCTGACAGGGAAATTGCCGTTATTGACTATATTGACTAGAATAGATAACGCAACCTAGCTGTATCATTTGGATTCAGGGGTTAAGTGTAAGGTATTTGATTTAAATATATCTTAATCGATTTTAGCGTTTTTCACTAACCTAATCATACTACATAGAGCTGTCCCTACGTCCTCCGTTGATGCGTTTAAATTTTTAACACATACAATTAACCTGGAAATAACATATAGAGATATGGCAAGAAAATATTGGAATAAACGGAAATTGCATGCTTAGTATTTGCGCCCTTCTCCGGTCGGCCAACCTATCACAGTGTAGCGGTGGACGGCAGAGATAACGTGCGACAGTCAAAAGCTGCCGCTGATAAGTGTGACGACTGTCGTTATAACGCAACGACACCGCCTCATGATCATTGGTTACTTCACTTCTCAGTCGAAAGCTTTGGCTCATTCATTGATGATGAATTATATGAAAATGTTTCTCTGCTCGATTTCCAGGAGTCGGATGGCTCAATTGGTAGAGCATGAGACTAGAAACTCCTAGGATGGTGGCAGTGGCCAAAACAAGAAAGGAGCCAGGGACTGAGAACACCCCCGAAAATTTCAGAGTGCCCAATGTTAAGGCATAGCTGGAGGCTGTTTCGAGGTTATGGTGGGGAAAGCTAGAACCCCTAACTCCACCCACCCCCTCCTGAAACTAAGTCCTGGGTCCACCACAGGATGGCGGGTTCGATTCCCGGGTGGCCGAGATTTTCCTTTTGTGTCAGTGCTACTTTGCGGTGCTTGTGGGCAGCGTTTACAACTATTGTAGCATTACACATATGCGTGATGTTCAGTAGGCCTCATCACAGTTTGGGGAATATTATTACCAGGTTGATTTTGAACCAATGTAGGTACCATTTTTCAAAATGTGTGGAATCACAATGTATGTACCTACACATAAAAGTTGAAAGCGACAGCTGTCGGTATTTGGCATTTTGTTAGCGACAGGTTTGAGGTCTGTTTTTTACCCTACTGACTCGCTGGGTAAACGGGTCATCTTCGAAGCTCACAAGATAATGCCATATTCGGACAACACTTCTGGGAGTAAAAATACAGTCCCAGATTATACCAAGTCTTAATTTGATACTTTAGAACAGAGAGGCGTAAACGCTATAAGGCTTACTTACAACTGGCTCAAATACCGCCGCATGAAAAGTGATATCGTCAGCCGCACCAGTGTCATAACATAACGTTTTTGATCTACTTTCACACTACATTCCACACTCGTAGTGCCTGCTGATGTGAGAAAGTGAGACGGGCTTTAGTGTGTTTTCAGCTGACGGGACGCCATGCGAGGTTTTCCCATCTGGAATCCGAGGCCGATGTCACCATCAGTATCGCTAGAGGCTTTGGCGTACATTAGAATCCATTAAGAAGCCGCTTAGATATCAAAACCTTCGTATTTTTCTATAAGGATCATGCATGCAGATCGCTTATATTTTTGTTGGCTGTGAAATAATTCTCAAATTTTCTAGAAAGAACCAATTGCATTGCAGGCATGGTAAGTTCAAGGGTGGTTGATTAAGAAGACACACACAAACGGGAGAATATCATGATGAAACGCATTGCTAAATGTTCTTGGTCGTTTTCATTGTGTGTCAAAATTTCGTAAAAAGAACTTCCAATTTAACCATCAATCAGCGGTGATAGTTAAATCAAATGAACTCGGTGAAAGGAATGGAGGAAGTTTGAGTAGAACCTGCCGAATTGGTGTTAGGGTAGAGAACATCTAAAAGTGTGTACCATAATTAGGACTGGATCGAACCTAATTATGCTGCTAATTTATGAGTTCATAGTTAATCTGTTGAACTTTTATAGTCACTGGAAAATCAAACATTCAGATCAAACCGCATAGGTTATGGACAATCATGTATACGACAGTACAATAACTCTAAAGGCCCATCGTTTTTTTATATTTGCAAAACATTTGTTTCCCGGTTATGTGCCAGGGCCAAGCTTTTGTCACGAGAGAGTTCAGGGACGTTTAGTAATGGTGCCCGACTGACGCATGCGATACAGCTAAAACAGTCGTTCTGGTTGTATTGACTATGAGTCTCCATGAGTAGGAATAATAAGCGGGCATTACAGGGAGCAGAACTATTCAATGCATGTCTAAAAGTGCAGTTTTATCAAGAAAAGCGACGATTGGTTATACAACATTTAAGATACTTTTTGCTGGATGACTTCTGATAAGAGAAGTACTGTGGGGTCAGTTGAACGGGAGGGGAGGGGGCTTCACGACGGGGCAGGACGAGGGGTGAGGGACAGTGCGATAACGTTAGTGCTCGATCGGAGGGGCGCGTCACTTCCCTTTTCCCTCAGACGCTCCTTTTCCCGATTCTGGGGCGTCGAAGATATATCTGTATCACATATGGAAGTTCAAACTCAAGATGGGTTTGTCCCTACACAGCTTGAATATTTCGGACAAGTATGGAAGATCAGATAAAATATCCACCATATATCATTACGTTTGTTCAATGCAGGCCAAGTAAGCTCTTGCTTTACTAGTATTCTAGAACAAAGTACGATGGCCCTCAAAGGAAAATTTTGTTTGCATCCTGTTTCGATGTTTGTGTTGCGTTAGTCATCTCATTTAGTCCCCAGCAGTGCTGGTGACATTTATCGACGACAATCGATGATTCGGTGAGCACCAGACGACCGAGTAATATGTTAGTGTAGTAAAATAAATCAAAACAGCCTGCCCGCCCATCATAACTTCAAGGCATAACATTTTTAGCAGTCTTTGCTTTGAAGAAAAATATATCAACTTAAGCCGGAATCAATTCAGATGAAGCAATCAAGTATGTCACTAAAATATTTCAGCAATGCTAGAAATTGTGATGCGCACCATATGAAGTCTTGGAATACAACCATAGGCGCTCTATGAAACATAAACATTGCCACCGAAGAAAGTGAGCCGGACCAGTTAATCTTCAACCTACTACTGACAAGACATTTCCCCTCTAGAACCAAGGACTCATCGGATGTGGGTGTTTTAATGCCTTCGGTCACACGATTTTCTGACTCATTCCCAATCTGGCTGAAACCGGGAAGTTATTAAGAAAATTGAGGGGCCAGGTCCTGTACCCTCCCCAACGCATAGTCAGACACGTATGTGATGAAATAAAATACCTATTTTGTTTTGAAACCTATAAGTATTATCAGCATATTACCTTGTAATTGCAGGAGGAGGCATCACTGGACCCTTCATTTTCAGTGGGTTTCTAGGTGCCAGCGTTAGTATGGTAAGAGCAGGAAGCACATTGCGCATTGCAGAAACATAATGCACTGGAAGGTATGCATTTCGTGAACGTATGTAAAAGCTCCCGTCAGACCTACCCATAAGCGTCGCCACCAGAAAAAAGGGGAGCCAGCCAAACTTCAACCTGATGCTGACAAAAAACTTTCCATGTTAAAACCAAAAACTCTTCGAATTTGGGCTGCTCGTTGCCAACCTTACCGGCTGGTGATAAAAATGTCCCACTTTCTCGCATTTTGGCTGAGATCAGGAAATTTTGAACCGAAAAGTGGAGGGGACCAGGCCCTCCTCGCCCTCCCTTTTCCGACGCTTATGGATCGACCCTTAAGTAAGTAAAAATATAACTTCAAGGAACATTAAAATATCAATTTTTTCACAGGGAGAACTTTTTATTCTTATCTACCTGGGACATTTACTACAAAAAGGGACATAATTAGGACTCTGAAGTGTAATGTGGGTGCACTAAATAACTTGTTATACTAAGTGCGCCCATAATAATCACCGTAGCGCCGCTGTATCTGGGGTATACCTGTTCTGCGCGGGCATGACGCTGCTGAGAGCTGACGGGGCTGCCGCTGCAGGCGGCGCTGTAATGTAACTTGTGGCTTAATGCCACACAAGTTACATTAAGTCACGTTAAAGCATGCAGGAAAATTTCTAAATATTACTTGGAGCAATATTGCAATTACTACAGGTTAATGGTGCTATTTTTCTTCCCATGAATAAGTGACTATCAGTTGATAACATCATATAAATATTGATACAAGAGGACTTGAACAGAATAAGCCAAAATTTAGAGTCACCGTTTGCATGTAATAGAAGTAAATCAAAAGTTATTTAAATCATCTTTATCTTCAAAACCTACATATTCGGCATTGCTTCAGCACTTCATTCTTCTGAACGCACATACATACATACATACATACATACCTTGTGCTAAAGGTATAAGGGGCGCGGTAGTGGAGTGGTCAGCGTAGCTGGCTTCCACGCAGCCGACCCGGGTTCAAGGCCCGGCGGCTTCCCTGAACAAGGAGCAAGCTGGCTCCCGAGAAACCCTTCCAACAGGGAAAGGGTTGGCGACGCCATATGACCCTGGCAGTTGGTGCGTCGATAAGCCCCAATAATTATTATTATTAAAGGTATAATGTTCCGTAATAGCTAAAATAAAAAAATCGCACAAAAACTTGGTGAATCTTGCCAACCATTACCTCATCGATATTCATCCGATCACACCTACCCCGACATTTTTGGAGACACAATCATCCATAGAACAAAACAATGTAATCACTAAAAAAACAGTGATTCTAATCGGCTTTGGAACACACTCTTCGCCTCCATTCCGTTTAACAGGTGTATTTCTCTTGATCAATAACGAGAACATGTTTCATGATTACTGACGTCTTTGATTGAATTATCTGCTAAAATTCATATAAAAATGATTCAGTATCGTCAGCTTTCTGCGTGATAGTTTGGTAATAGCTACCAATGGTCATTATCACCACACAGACAATAAAATGACGCCGTAGTGCGCCAGTTTTTTGCTTGAGTGATGTCTGGTATCCGTTACCTTTCCGATGTTCTCATGCCTCTTCCACCAATAGGCTGATTGCGACACTGTCAAACATAATTGTGTTTCCGCGCCAGATTATCGTAGACAAGATCCATAGTTAAGACATCCAATGTGACAAGCCTCCGCCACATGGGGCTGTTTGAACAAAAGTGATGAGAGTTCATCCTGGAACGAAGGCGCCCAACTCGGCGATGGACTGGGACTAGAGTGGCAATATTTAGGTATCGCTTGGCAACACCGCGGAATGTTACAGGTTATCTGGCGTCCAGTGATGTCTTTTCGTCGCGCTGGAATCTTTCAGTCACGCAACCATTAGGAAGCGTGACATCGCAATTATTCACCCGCAGATGATAAGATTACAATACGAGACACACATTTCCCTGAGGCGTTAATGAAGTCAAAAGCGTCTCTGAAGAAGCAGTTGATTGAACAGTTTCTCATAGAATACACTTTGGAAGAGATCACAAACAAACCTCAATAGACAATAGGCGCGTTAATACGCTCCCCTGCTGAGATGATGTCACTGATAGTCAGCATTCAGAAAACAGGTGCCGTATTATTTTTTTCTCTTGTTTCCAGCAAAAGTAGTGATGGAACACAAAAAACGTGTTATTAGAAGAAATACATGTTTGTCCCAAATAGTGTCATAAAAACATAAAAGTTTATAAATGATCTGTACCCTTACTATCCACCTTTAATTTCCCTAGTTGTGTTCTAGGGTGGTGTCTGACAAATCTTTGGGATTTTGTCAGGTGATAAAACACATCTTCTTCTAAGATGCATCCGATTCCTTGCGCATTTTGCATTGGACTGAATTCCCAAGGAGTACAGCCTACAGTTAAAAAAGTATGGACTAGCCAGGAGGTATTTATATATAACTAGAGGTAGGCAGAGCATGGCAGGCAAAGTGGACTGCTAGTAATTCCGCAGTGTTGAAAGGTTTTGAAGTCCTGCTGCGAGGAGCATGATGATAAGTTGATAAGGTGATGATAAGTTGATAAGGTGGCCTGTCCCATCGAATCCGGAAATGTAAAAAAATACTGAAGAATATATATTCGGGCACAGACCTTCATCAGAATCATGTAGAAAATATCAAAAATTCTCGGGCATAGTGTAGCCAGACCTCGACCTTCGAGGTCTGGTTTTTGGAAGAGTGGTAACGGGGTGTTTTTTCGGGGTGTTTTTTATATTTCCGGATTTGAGGGGACAGGCCACCTTATCAACTTATCATTACCTCATCAACTAATTCCGCAGTGATCCGTTTAGGAAGCTCAAAAAAGTTAGCACGGGAAATTCCCGTCCAAGGAGAGTGGCCAATTGAACAACGCCGTGGGCGTTTCCTGCTTCCAGAGTTGCTTTCAAATACACTGATAAGGAACATATTGCATCCTTTCGCCTACTCCTTCTGAAGATGACCGTGATGAACGATTGGGTATGAACGTTTCGGGAAACCAAAGATAGAGTGGAGCATAGTATTTGCCAGAAGTGAAGCAATCAGCTTTGCTAATATCAAACTTTTTATCCAAAACAATTTAGCATCGGATGCAGTGTGAGGCAATAATATTTAAGTATGGCTTATGTACTGGAATGCTAAGCTCTAAAGCCCAAATGATGATGAGATGATGGATGGAGCTTTAAAAATATCGTAGCCTGGAATGTTTCATACAATAGCATTGAGACCATATTTGAAAGACAAAACGGGCGTGCAGAAAAATTGGCGAAGAGCTGCCAACAAACTCCACTTGTGATTGGGATGAAGCGGTTGTTCTGTACATCTATGCACCAATAGACACCTCTTGCCTCGTGAAACGAATTCTTATCAAACCCTTACACTGCTGGTCTCGCTGGTGATGGAGACAGAAGGTTCACTGTCATGGCGATGTGGTATACCAGACCGGCCTTCATGCTCATAAAGCACAAGGCTCCCGCTGGGGCTCAACCAGTTACCAGTTGACGAACCCGGAGCAGGCTCAGACAGCTGGTCCGAAACCGGCGACCCACGCTGTGAGACGAAAGAACGTGAGAAAACGACCCATGCCGTGGGAGACGGCGACCTGTCCACAAGTCTCCCAGTAATCATGCTGTCCACTTGTCCATTGTGTCCAGCGGGCACGGCCCTGACCAGATTCCGCGTGAGAACATGGTCAGACGCTGACACAGGGGGGCTGTCTGTGTCGCGCCATTGATGCTGGTAGGAAGAAAGGAAGCCAAGACAGTCCTGAGATGACCCGGTTTGGTCGGTTTGGTCTCTTTTTGTGCCTATAATTACCGCAGGATGTGTGAGATGTGTCTTTGACTTTTATACCAGATGTGGAGGCCGCTCTCAATTAGAACTAGACGAACTAGAAGGGCTGATAGCTAGATATTCATCCATCAGTTTTCGTCTAATTTGATAAGTAGGAAAACACCTAGTGCATTTGCACTGGGGGTGCACTGGGTTTGTAATTCGTTTTGATTTTGCAGGATTATTCAATGCACTTTCAAATCCCACTGGATGTCGCATTGAAGACAAAATCCATGCAGATTGTCCAGGCTTGCACTTTAGAGTTGCACACTAGCTAATAGACAAAAAGCCATGCAAGTGCAATCTTTTTACTTTCTGCATTGCATAGTTTTGTTGACGCTAACTGACAGCCCGTGGCCATAGCTACCGTGCTGTGACGTCACCACGGCGTCGGATTGTCCCTTTGCCAATTTTGAACACTGAAAACTGTGTCAAGCTTGGAAGTATTTCACTAGCACTCAGGGTACATTAGAAATCCATTGAGTGCTGCTTTAATATTTTGTCTTTTTAAATTTATCGACTTGACTTCGGATTCACTTGAACTTTTATTCGCCTTAGAAACAGGCTCTGCAAAGCACAAGAAGGATACCCTTGTTCGAAGTTTTTTTGGACGGGGGAGTGAGCATTTACATAGCGAAAATCATTTGCCTGATAAAGTGATACCAAATCTAATCAATGTTACAGCTTCTGGCGCTCATTAACCTACGGTGCCGGGTATTAATTTAACGAATATGTAACGTAACCATATAATAATAATTATTGGGGCTTATCGACGCACCAACTGCCAGGGTCATATGGCGTCGCCAACTCTTTCCCTGTTGGAAGGGTTTCTCGGGAGCCAGCTTGCTCCTTGTTCAGGGAAGCCGCCGGGCCTTGAACCCGGGTCGGCTGCGTGGAAGCCAGCTACGCTGACCACTCCACTACCGCGCCCCCAACGTAACCATATAAGATACCAATTGAATATCAGTGCAAGATTTTTCAAAAGGGAAGAAACTCGGGTTTGCCGATTCATTGTTTTTATGTAAGAAAATCATAAAGATAATCCATTATATATTTTATACATTGATAAGTATCAACTTCTGTGATTACCAACTTAAACCTATGCTCATCGGCTCAGCACTGCGAAATCTATCAACAATAGATCATTTATTTTAAATTCAAGGACAAGCAGCATTTCCATCAATGATTTGAATAGTGAGGACGAAGCTTCAAGAGTGTAACATGAGTCATTTGCAATGAAGATTTATTTTCATTTTTCTCGAAACATAGAGGGAAAGCTTATTTACTTATAAATTTAAGCGAATATGGCTTACCTTATTGATTAGGAACTTCTTGCAAAGGCTATAGGTATATGTTAGAAGAGTAGCTTTATGAAATTACTTTTATAAGCATATTACGAATGCAGTGATGAGGCGATGCTCAATGCATAAGGTACGGTTGGTGTCTGATCCGGTTATGAGCGCTTGCTCCGATTTAATCGTAGTCACACACTTACACACACACACGCCAAGAGTGGTCATATCTGTCAGTGCCTCATTCGACGAGAACCCAGTGTTCTGTTTCTATATACTGCACTAGTAACTATCCCACCAGTACTCAGAACGCTTCTGGAGTGATGAAGCGCGTTTTTTCGGCTATCCTTGTGAGCTTGTGTGACCCTAAAAAATGGACTGTGCGTCTGTCAGTGACGTCACAATCTGGGAACGACGTCATAATCAGACCGGAACGCCAATCAGCGCGCGGTTCGGCCTTTTTGCAGCTTAGTTCCGACGTCAGCGCCGCTGAATGCCATTAGGCAATGCCTTCGCTGCCATCGTCCGTGCCTGTTCGGCGCTGCCATGGGCCTATAAAGCGTGGGAGGCCGGGACTCTGCCTCGTGTAAGGTGCACACTCCACTGTCAAATATATTGTGGGGCTGGATCTAAGTGTGCGTCCTTTCTGTCTTTTTCCAGCGTGAATCTATATACATGTTTCCACTTCTCTTTGTCTAGCCGTCTTGGTACTCTTCTTCAACTCTAAGCCAGCGTCTGATAGCCACATCCCTACCCGCCCCCAATCATAGCCAGGTCAGAGTGCCCCCCTTTCCAGTAAGGAATCTGTAGAGACGGTCCCGGTTATCGTCCACCGTCAGCTGAGCGGACGGCGACGGTCGAGCTACCGGAGTGGCGTCAGCACGCAGCGTTTCCGGGCGGCACGCTGCCAGCGGCGGTCATTGTGGAAGCGTCCGGCTCCAACCCAGCCGCACGCGCCGGCAAAGGCATTTCGTCACAACCCACCCCTATCGGGCTAATGCGGTTTATAGACATACAATGGCACATCACTATCATCAACCGCCAGTAACGGGGCAGGGCTGGGTAATGACTGGGGTACAGGATGCGCCACAAACAACTTAGTCACAAGCCATAGGTCGAAGGACTGTACTTTTATCGGGAGCCTTTCGCCATCGGAAGATGTCTTGCACTATTTGGTGAATAATTGATGATGCATTGTGCTTTGTTACAGCAGGTTGCGGGCCGCTGCGTTCACTGATAGTAACCATTAGTGCATTAGTGCATTGTTTGTGTTATAAATGAAGGCACAGAGCTATCTAGGACAGACCACTACAGAGACATTAAATGAGTCATGCTCACAGTGAAAGTGAAAAGCTGCGGGTTATCAAAAATCCGGTGCAGCGAGTAGTACGGTAAATAACGCCTAAGTCGTGATTATCTTCTCAGCGTTGCTCGATCTGATCTGTACCCATTGCAGCATTTTCATACTTTTACTATGGTGAACCTCCGGTTCTAACTTCTTATAGGTCACCTTCCTGGCGAAGCTGAACATCCAATGTCGGTCAGTTTGGTCTAAAACTACTGAAAGTCCAATGCATTGCCGCCCAGAAAATAGAACACTACTTCGTTATAGTTTTCTGTGTATTCTCAAGAGGTATCATGACGTGCCGCCAAGTATGCAACTATCGAGGTTTCAGTAATGCTCTTGCTAATGTTCGAGGAAATGCACTCTATCAGTGGATATCTATGCTTGAAGAGCTGATACCGTCGCATCCGTGAACGCAGTGTCGTGACACTTCTTTTCATCTGATGAAAACTGTGGACCACTCTATTCTGAAACGGATAGAGTTCGAACCCAGGACCTAGGAAAGGGTGGTCCAGTGGAGATATGCTGTACTCTTAAACCGAAAACGTGTGATCGAATCCCAAACCGGCCACCAGTGAGCTTCCTTTGAATAGGAGAAGAGCTGGTGACGCCTTCTGATCCCGGCTGCGGTGCCTTACGGAACCTCCGAAAATAACTCAGAGGCTCAAGGATATGGCTCAGAAATCTCAACGCTAGAAGGCATTCAAAGTCCCCTAAAGCCATGAGTGTTGCATGTATGTGCATACCAGTGAAGTACGATTAAACATGTTAGAACAGCCTTGTACTGATATTGTATGAAATGATTGTAAATCATGAGTCTGTATAGGTATTTCATCCAAGGGAAATGATCACGGCCGTGAATACTGATCAGTTGAACGTCCAGCTTTTCCAAATATGCCCAGCTGTCTAGTAGGCATTTCCAGTTGTGATCATCTCCTTTGGGTAAGATATGTAGATTCCTGATTTAAAATCATTTCATATTATATGAGCACTTGGCTATAGTTTTACATTTCTTGTTATCAATAGCAGTCAAACAAACTCTCCGAACAATCGGCAAATTGCGTTCATGACTTCCGTCTTAATGAAGAATGAGGAGTTGAGTGAAGATCGTTTGAAAAGAATAGCCAACGAGCAGTTAGATCTATGTAATTATATCTGCTTAAACTTAACGTGTGGAGGAGAATGGAATTACGGCGCTGTCCGACCCATGAATACATCACGATATAAAGACCACCAACGAAAGTGCTGGGTGGACGGTGGCCCAAATCTGGGTTTTATGCTCCAGCGATCCGAGCCCGTTGACAAACGTGGCGCGGCGACGCATGTTATGCGTGTTACTCCAGTGACGATTGCGCCACTGCGGCCGCTCGACTGGCGCCCAATCCTCTCATATTGCCGGGCCGGCCGGGCGGTCTGCCACCGACGAAGACGGCTGACCTCGCGGTACAGACGACGGAGCGGCGGAGCGGCGCCGGAGGCTGCAGCGCAGACCACACCCATTCAACCGTGTCACGGCGGGGCGAGGGGCGTGTGCCGCCCCGACGGCAGACCAGGATAGCTCCGGAGACGCTGTTTACAGGCCACCAGCAGGTCAACATCCGGCTTTGTGTGGCTCGGAGTCGTTCGAAATACCTGTGCGCAGGCAGAGAGAAGTTCAGTTAACTAACTCGAAGATCTCGTTGATCGTTCTCTTGCTGATCGCCATCAAAGTTCGTGGAGTTTTTTTAAAGATTCGTAGATAACATGGAAGTGGACTCTTACCTTCGGATGAAAATAACAACGTGGGCTCGTGACACGTATGGTAATGACAACAAGCGTTCCCACACATTGCCTGAATCCACAGGGTCTTGGTGCTAAGTAAGTATGACTGGGAAATTTTAACCGCTTAGCTTGAATGCATAGCACATGACTTATAAAAGTGCAATTATAAAACCATCAATTCAAAACTATGTGATACTTGACTCTATCATGGGGAATCGGCGTTACGGAAAATCATGGGGTGTCTTATTGTAGGTGAGAGAAAACCGGAGCAACACTCTTTTCAACCACTCCATAATGGACAACATTACTCCGAATAAATACCCGGAGGATATTGCTCCAGCAAGACGAGACCACAGTCATGACCCATATGAATATTTATAAAAATCAGGGGACACGTGCAACGTTCCTTCAAGCTCTGCCAAATTTTCTCTCCAAATTTCTCCTAGTTCATTAGTTTATTCAATACACTCCCTCCAAAAACCGATTCCAAAGAGCCCATCTATAAGACAGCTTTGTTAGCAGCGTTCAGGGGTTCCCTTTGCTGCCTCCACCGAGTGGCAATAAAGACTCCGCTGTGTCTGTGCTGTCCTGGTGTCTTGGGGTCACTGACCGTGGTCCCCCCTCCCAGCACGTGCAGAGGTATATCGTCAGCGACTTATCAGCGGTGATACTGTCAGTTTTTGGTGGGTGGTCCACCCATGTTTAGCTTTACCAGTGCTGCCGGAGCACTGAAAGGATTCTGCGGCGTGAACAATAAACAAGGTAAGGAGGCCTGGTCCGGGGACGGCTGGTCGAGACCATCGTACGCAAATCAAATAATCTGTGAGTGACTAGAACGCGGAAGCTCATATTATATTAAGAAACAGCTACATCGTCTATGCATTTCATCGGCAGGGACAGTTAGTTAGACACTCACTTCCGTCGTGATCATATCCTCTGCGTAAAGGAGACTCTTTCTTTAACATTTTTTCAACAAGATAATCAAGCCTTGGGCTAATTTGAGGTTATTTGTTCATCTCAATGATCAAAACACGTTCCATATCATCATTTTTAACGATCACTATCGAGAACTATCGAACTGGTGGTATAGAAAACACTAATTAAATTTAAAGTACCAATTAACCCTCGCCCAAGGGGCATCGATGGCCCTCCACCTAAGGTTTTTTCGGGATAGCAGAAAAATGAAGAGACGCAGCACCGCAGTTGAGAGTTTTACCTCTCACCCCATCATTCTCCCACCATCCCTGAAATTTTTACCCCGGGTCACCCAAGGTCAGGTAACCAGGTGAGGTCAAGCAAGGCCACCTCACTTCAAATTTTGAGCTCTATAAGAGCTACATTTCTTAGTCAATCAATTTGAAACTTTCTACACTTCATGACCCCTCCAAGGTCTATAAGGTGTATATCCGGGTTTTTCGATTTCGTGACCTGAGGTCAGGTCACGAGGTGACATCTATCATTGAAAAAGCATGGGAAATATGTCTTATGATATAAAAGTCACAAAAACAATTTCAAACTCTCAGCCTGCTCAGAAAAGCGTTTTTGGACACTTTTTCATGGATCCCAGGGGCAATATTTTCCCTCTGACCTCTCCGAGGTCATCCAATGTCACCAGGGATCAAAAACAGTATTTTGACAATAACTTTTGACCTAATTAAGCTAGAGCGCTGAATCAAACATCATCGTGTATGTCTTGTCACTAACTTTCATTTAATATACGGCAAGGTCACTTTCTGACCTTTCGTGACCTCAGGTCATATTAGGTCATGAGGTGACCTATAGAGGTCAAACCACTGGCGGAAGGACATTACGTTCCACATAGCGGAAAAAGGTCTGGCATTTTCCTATCAAATGTACTTTACTAAATCTCAATAGCTCTACTGGCATAAGAGCTTTGACCAGTTTTCTTAAGCATTGCATATTTAAGTGAAAATAGCATACCTATCGTGACCAATTTTGACCTCTGAAGGTCAAACCACTGACCTGAGCGCTTAAACATGTGAAGCAATTTCTTACTAAATTCACGCAAGCTTTCTAATGCACTTTGCAGATTGGCGCTAACTTCCATATTTTCTGAGTTAGAGGGGGCCATCGACGGCCCCCGGTAGGGCGAAGGTGGCGCCGGACCCCCGGTGGGGCGCGGGTTAAAAATACTTTATGCTATCACCAGATTAGGAGTAAACTCAGCCGAATAGTATATTTTCCTCACAAAATATTGGAGACCATAGATGGTAATGCGTCATAGTGTCACTGCGTCATATGTGTTAATATGCCATTCACGTGAGCATAATAATTTTCTTGTTGTCTTACAGAAATCTCATAATCGTCATGTCTACAGTAATGGCCGGGCAAAGAGCGGCTGCTGATTTATGACGAGGCTCCGATGTTGGGACGTTATAACTTGCGAGTAACACTCGGCCCTCGGTCTAATTTCTTTAAAAAAAACTTTGCGGTTAAAGCAATGCAATCAATCGGTGATTGCAATATTAATGGGATAATTATATTATAAAAATAATGTTATTAATGACAGTTTATGGCCTGTACACAGTGCAGTAGAGCATCACGGCAGTGCCCAGACGGGCCACTACACTGTCTTCTGCTGAGACCAGCCTGAGGCTACCACATCAACGATACATCTGTCAAGGAAGTGCCGGCGGGCAAATGGGGAAGGCAACGGCGCACATGATCTGATACGCCGCTAAACGTGTTGTTACATTGTTACGTACGTGTCTACAGATGTTGACACAGTTTGTAGTAGTGTTAGGACTTGCTAATAATATAGGTTCTGCAGCAGATTACATGAATTGTTTGCTGTGTTTATGTTCCCACGAATACATCAAAAGTAAAATGAGGAAACAATGATAATGTTACGCAGGCACGTGCACAGCGAAGTTATGAATTTACGCTGTTCTGGATGCTTGGAACCGATCCCCTCATTTTGCACCGGAGTTCTCGCACTACAAAACAGGACCCAGACCCATGGTTTGGGAGGGAGCAACGGGACCAAAACAGTGAAAACAGGATTTAAAACATAAAACAGCCAACATCGGGCGTTGGAGGAGAATGTCTCTTTGCCCCCACCTCCTGGGTCCGCCCTTGCCGCTGAATAAGTTCCACGGCTGATTCAGCGCATCCCTTTTTCACCTGGTTACAGCCCGTCGCTGGCAGCCTGTCTCCCAGTTTTATTTGATACGATTGGTTGCACACCCACCGACGCCGCGCTGTCGCTCCAGGAAAAACACGCGTCGAATCGTTGCGCGGTCACCGCAAAAAGTCCGCTCTGGCCGCCTGAAATCCGGTCTGGAGGGACGTGACTGCCCCGATCACACCGTTCCGCCAGTGGTCAGCTGGTCTGGGCAGACTTCTAATGTCGCACAGACTGTTGCGGCATCTATGGCTTTGTTGAGCAGTGCTGTTCTCCAATGACTACATGAAACAGAAGTATCAAGGACAGCGAATATTTATCCACATGATTATATCGTTAGGATTATATTATGATGATATCCACATGATCATACCGTCCACATTCCTATATGGACCAGCTCTGACGTGAGCTACTACAGCGGAACTGCCCCGTTACCTCTCTTCCAGACAACTGTTGAGCTTGGACCTCACCTTCCATCCCCGCACGTTGTCTTCAGAAGTCCCCCATCCCCACCCCCGCTACAAATACATGACAGCATCGCTCGGCCGCCAGACCCCACAATTAGCACTCTACCATTAACTGCTCATTGCGTTGTATACGTAGCACATTCTTCAGCGCATTGAGATGCATAGCCTGTCTTAACCCTATTTCCGGCCGGGGGGCTAATATTGCCCCCCCTTCAGGTTTTTCGAGAATATCTCCGAAACAGCTTGCGATAGAACTTTGAAACCTCCTGACTTTTCCTAAAACTAGTACAGGCAGGTTTTCTGAAATTTTCAAGATTATATATTTACCAGGGGCGGAGCTATGGCTGGGTTTTTGGGGAGGTTCTATCCACAAACCAAGTATTATCGTATGCGATGTGTTTTTTTTGTAAAAGGAAGCCGTCTCTGCTGATCCTGATACCAGTTATATGGTTTTATTATATCATTTTTTATGTGAGATGATAGTGCATTCACAATTGTCACTATTTGTATTCATCAGGGGCGGTTACAGCAGTTCAAAATGGGGGGAATGTTATCAAGAAGGACTAAACGTTAGTAAGTGAGAAGACTGCTTACAGCCGTGGCAGGGCGAATACAATTGGGTATATGAAAATTCAAAATAGTTATAACCCAATTCTAGATTACCAGAGGCGTGTCCAGTCACTACACATTTTCAAAATGTATATTCCCAGCCAGTATCACCGCCGCGACTCAATATCGTTGTATATTGAAAATGTGTTTCCAATCACCCCCACCCCCCACGACGAGTCCTTGATCCGCCTATGTCACCCCCTTTCCCAGAGCTGCCATGGGAGGGTAAAAATTATCAGAAATTAAATTTCAACTAGTCGAGGGACTAATATACTCATGCATACCATTCGCATATTGTTGGTATGTATTTTACCCCACTGTTTTACCTTACTGCATCCGCTCCTGATGAGTTTTTCACTTTTTTTCTCATTTATTTATGTGTCAAAGATGCCAAGCAGTATATGACGGCTTCTAATCCGCGTAACAAAAACTTTTTAGGTTGTATATATTTCCCCTCATAGTCCTGGTCCTGGAACTGCCATTGAATTTCGAATTTTTGCGTAACTCGAGTATATGAAAATTTTGGGTCAATTATTTGTAAGTCTGAACTAGTTTTGTGAAAATCGTACAACAGAGACAAGGGTTATGGAAAATCTAAAAAATACACAAAAATTGTATATTTTGCACGACCTTCTCCTAAAAAATAAAAATTTTGAAATTTTCTTTTTTCAAAATAAAGTTTAGCAGCAGAGGAATCTATGGCACTTTGAATTTTCAAAATCGGCCGGTTAGATTACGAGATCTTAGGGGGGGCCAATATTGCCCCCCCTGCCGGAAATAGGGGTAGCCGGGAGCCTGACGGAAATAGGGTTAAACATGATAAGCATCGCTATCAAGTTATCTAAAGTCTTCTTTTTTAAATATTACTTTTTTCACTCTTCTTAGAACCGTCTATGAATCACGAGTTCAGTAAAAAAAATGCATAGAACTACGTTTTGATATTGAATGATGATGACTAAGGGTAAGTACAGTCGCCCCAGATGGCGAAACATTAAACCCCCTCTCTCCCACCGCCCGAGGCCTCGGACCGGCACCGGCAGCAGGCACCCAAGGTCCAGGCACGGACCTTGGGATCAGCTTCTATTCTGAATCAGCTTGTACTTGGTCCAGAAAATGTTATCCATCCACTTGAAAACAAATTAATAATTTCAACTCCGGACCAAGCGAATATATCCATCCGCATGCTTCGGTCCACATGCGCTCTAGCGTGTGGGATGTTTGAACATCCGTCGTCCCTCTTGCTCGTCTCCCATGGGGAAACTAAGAAACAAAACAGCAACAATAATTATGCTAGCACATGTAGACAGCACATGCGCAATGATTACGAGACCACATCGGTCCGTTTTCGGCTCAGGTCAATATGGATGTCGTCTTTATTGGGGTCTTAGGGAGGGTCGTCAGCGACGGTCATTTTGTTATGTCTGTGAAAACAGCAGGAGTTCGATATTCGATATTTAGCTTGATATTCAGGATTTTTATAATTGTCCGAAATCATACATCATTTGATTTTCGTATCCTGAGGTCAACAGAATGATATTCGCTCCTAGTAACCGAATCACGTTAAATCATACATCATTTGAAAGCCCTTGCCGAGACCATCCCGAAACTGGTCGTTATCTTGCTCTTTATTTTGCTGTTGGGTCCCATGTTAAAGTCAAAGGCATTTAATGCATTACGGCAAAAACTGATTTTTACGGCACATTTTGTGCTCTATCTCAGCAACAGGACGCGATAGAGCATAATAAAGACCAGTTTCGGGATAGACTCGGCAAGGGCTTTCAAATGATGCATGGTTTAACGTGATCCGATTATTAGGAGAGAATATCATTTTGTTGGCCTCAGGATACGAAGGATTTGACGTTGACATGAACAGGCTCTGGAGCCTGAACCAAGCTGTGCCCCGCAAAAAGCCGTGAACTGGTTTTGTATTTCATGTTTCTTGGCTTGCGTACTGATTTTAAGCGAAATCAATTGTCCCCGATTTTGGTGATACGTTGAGTCCCATGTTAAAGTCAGCGGCATTTAATGCATTGCGGCAAAAACTGATTTTTACGGCACATTTTGTGCTCCATCTCAGCAACACGACCCGATAGAGCAAAATAAAGACCAGTTTCGGGATGGTCTCGGGAAGGGCTTTCGAATGATGTATGATTTCAGGCGATTATGAAAATCGTGAATATCAATCTAAATATCGAATATCGAACTCCTGCTGTTTTCACAGACATCATTTTGTTCAATATCGAGATAAATGCATACCAAAGAAAGTCCCACTACTGGTTCCCGATATCGTGAGGATGGGAGGGTCAGGAGTGACCCTCTCCCCAAGCCTGGCGGTCGTGGAGGCCAAAAACGCACAGGCAGTGACGGGATATGGTTAAGTTTGGGCGTTGGCGGATCCAAACAAGGTGATCTGTGGTGGTTGCGGTGAGGGAGAGCATAATGGCCAAAATTGTGAATAAGCAACGCTTTTACAGGAAATTCAAGGGCGCTTAGGGCAGGAAATGCGTATTTTCCCCAACCCCTGGTTTTGCCACAGGGCCCATACACTTCCTTGTCGCTTCTGGGAAGGACTGGAAACGTTATCGTAGCGTTATGGTACCAGATGGTTACGGTCATGGAGAAGGCACTAGATGTCGCTAGTGTCATGTTATAGAGTGCGTTAAAAACCAAATGCCCGTAGATATTTTGTGCACAAGCATCTGGGCACAAGTTACCCCTGCCAAAAGCTCTAAAAGATACTCCTAGCTTATGCCCCTGGTTTTTATTACCCTCCTTGTTAAAACCTACTGAGCTATCGATTATATAAGTATTTTCAATGGGTGGTTGATGAAGTGAATGTGTTTTTGTCAATGAAGGAAAATTCTAAATATGGTATCAATATGGAAGCAATTGATGGAAACACTGCGCCGGTCATTGCGATTTGAAGACGATTAAAACTGGGCGTAGCAGTAACTGCTGGAGAGCGGGAAGCACGGAAGCGCACCCACCCAGGGCACTGCGAGAAAAAAGACATCGCTGAGTAAAGGAACGGTGAGTGAAGGAGCGGGTCCCGAGGTTCCTACATACATAAAAATTATTTACAGCCCATACAGGGTAGATCAGTGCCTTGCTAAACGTGCGAAGGCCTCTCTATTTCATCCCTTCATTTATCACCTCTTGTGCGTTTGGTGCTTACATCATTAAAATCTCCCCTTTTCCCATCAGGTAGGCTACTGGTTGCCTAGTTATCTCTCTGTTTTGCTGAATGCATGTCAATATTTGTTTTAGCTAGAAAGGTGTTGGGACCTGGCTTATAAACACAATATATGTAGCCAAATTATTTGGCATGTACCAAAGGATTGGATACACTGCAAGCATTCAAAATACTTTTTTAGTTAGTGTTTCCCCACAACACAAATTTACAGGATATTCTCCATAAGGTAGTGCATCTGATGTACAAAAATACATTTGTTGGAAGTGTACAGTTTCAAATTTTTATGTTGGGATATGACCAAAGTTCAAGGCCGGCCCTATAATCCCAGGTAGTCTGTAAGGTATGGTACTGTCAACAAGTTCTTCAAGGTGTGCTTGCATGTGGGTTGGTAGGGACATGTTAGTGGGTTCTTCTGTAAGGTATGGTACTGTCAACAAGTTCTTCAAGGTGTGCTTGCATGTGGGTTGGTAGGGACATGTTAGTGGGTTCTTTTTTAACCTACATTCACGGTTTGTAAAGGCAATTGGTTCTGGACCTTGATGTCAAAACTAACCACAATTTGGAAAAAATGGCTGGAAAAGTAAGTTGCAAAAGGTCAGAATTCTAAAGAAGTGAACTTGACTTGACTTACTTAAGAAGTTGGCGCCTTCTTGTAGAGCCCTGTTTTGAAATGAAGGTTTTGTCTGGTGAGCTTGGGTGTGAACTCAAGGTAAAAGCTGCTGCAGACTGTTGCAGATTTTGGGAAAATTTTGATTGCAAGCACAAAATTGCATATTTTCTCCAAATCTGCAGCATTTTGCAGCAGCAGTTGCTGCAGACTACTTCTAGCAGCAGTACAGATTTACTGTTGGGAAAATCTGCAACAGATCCCATGAAAATAGAATACCTAGAAATAGAAATATGTTGCTGCAGACTGCTGCAGATTTTCACTGATGACTGCTGCATCTCATTGGATGAGATGTCATACATAACAGCCAGTCTGCAGAACGTGGCAGATTTCGACGAGATCTCGTTGGGGCAGCCTCGGGGCAGACCTACCGATTTGGGGCAGCTTTTGGTCGATCTCGGGGCAGATGGGGGCTCTTGGGGCAGGAACCAGTACTTGGGGCAGCGGTCGGTACGGGTAATCACCGAGGGAAGAAGAAAAATAAGGAAAAGGAACGACAATCATTAGTTAAAGTTGCGCTGTAAAAGCTGAATTGTCTCAAAAGCGTCATGTTTGTCGTCTAGAGAAATATGGTTAAAAAGATACCAAACAAAGGAAATTTTTAATAGATGTAAAGTCAAAGTTCCTGGAAGTGAATAAAAATCAGGCAACAGGCGCCTTTCTAAAGCTAAATTTAAATTTATTTTCTAAATTTGTAATCTAAACCTAGTTTTAGTTACAAAAAACAATCCTAGAACTCGAAATAAAATTTCCCCGTATGTAGTTTTTGCATTTCCTCTGCTATGTTTTGATCGCCAAAGGCCGGCAAATCGGGTCTATGTCAAAAGGTCCACTGTTCAAAGGGTCCACCATTCAAAAGAAAATCATACCAGCCCCCTCCCCATAAGAACAAATGCTAGTCAGTGATGTGACGTCACAAAAGCGTACGGGAATCTTTCTTCGCTTGGGTCTTGTGAAAACTAGGGGTGAAAATATTCCAAATTTTGTCATGCTTTCATGCAAATGTGAGAAAATGGAAGGGGAAAATGCTTTAGCTGTGGAAAAAATTATTCTTTATCGAATTTAGTTATCAATTGAAATATTTTTTAAACTATTGATTATACGGCGTGAAAGCAGTGGCAAATGACGTCTTTAAGGGAAAATACTTCGCTTGTAAATATACCTTTGAATAAAAGTATTCTTGAAGTCGTGTATCATGAATGCAAGATAGCTGCTGCTGTGCGTGGAGGGTCGTGAGTGCGTTGCCATCGTCGAGTTGGATGCACGGTTTTCTTTCATTTCTGGGTGTTTCGTTTAAAATGGAGTAGATAAACATATATCGGTAAAAATACCCCCTCCCCCGTTGGAGGAGTCTGCCCCAGCATCCAAATTTCTGCCCCAATTGGGGCAGGCTTTGGCTGCCCCAAGCGCCTCGTCGAGTCGCCTGCCACGTTCTGCAGACTGGCATAACAGGCTGGTTCTCAGGTTTGGAGGACTTAATTTGGCAAAAAATAAACAATTATTGAGTCCTAATGACATCAAAGTTAAATTTCTGTTAGGATGCTGGCAAACCTGATAACACACATGCATAGAACAGGGCTCACACTGCTCCATATCCATGTTTGTCAACATTGCACCATGCAACTTTGTATTTCCGGGGGCACTGCTGCTGCAAAATTGGAACAGGGACCAACTCAATTGGGAGGGCCAACTCTCCACACACTGACAGAAATGTGTGCGACTCAGGTTTGACTCACACTAAATGGGAGTGAACTCTGACTTCCAGGCTTAATTGGGTCAGTCAGAACCAAGTTTGATATTTATGTGAGATAACCTATTTTTTTCTAGAAATATATGGTGCTAACTTAACAGGCAACCAGGTGTGCTCTCTGTATAATCCCAAAAAGTTGGATCAAGAACATTATTGTTCAAACTGCATGTGTATGAGTGGGAGTTAGTTGAGAATCCACTCTGGACTCACCTTTAATCTTAACTTTAGGCTATGCAGGATAATTTTTCTCATATAACTGAACAAAAATGGGATGTAGTGGAAGAACACTCACACATTAGAAATAAATCAGTTCAATTACTTTGACCCAGTCAATTGACTAAGGAGGACAGTGTTTATAATTGTTAAGGTTACCATTTTTTGGTACAAATCCTTAATTAAATATTACCCTACTCATACCCTGCCATTTGATCACAGCAGGGGTGCCTGGTTGGAAGCTGAAATGGGTGATTAATACCTTTGAATAAAAAATGTTGTGTTCAGAACTGGCTACAATCTCAACCCCAATCAGCATCAACTAGTGTTATGATGATAACATAATGTTGATGAGTCTTCATGTCCTCTTTCTTTTTCAAACTATGAGATTACCACCAGACATGAATACCTGTTGTTAAGATACTAAGATTTATAGCTGGATATTTCTCCTGAATCCAGGGGAGGGATTCTGCATGGACTTGCACAGTCTGGTGGAGTGAAAAAATCAAAATTATTTGGATCGTTCCTTAACATTGCTTTTCTATTGCGCTAGGCCTTATGAAACTCAGATGTGAAAAATTTTTGGAAATCGGACCACAGGAACATGAGCAATATCGAGCATTTATACATGGATGTGTGAGAAGCTTTAGGTGTTACAGTCTCCATTGAAAATCTTTGGTGCTAGTGTACGGTGGTTAGAGCAGATTACGTGCGTTTTGAAGCGTGGGAATCACCCTAAACACATGCAAGGGGTGAAAATAGATCCCAGCTAGTAGATAGGTATATTTCAGCTGCATTGGCAGATGCAAGAGGGGCAGGGGCTCAAACCCCCTCCCGAAATATCTGAGTGCCTATAGTAGATGCATACCTGAGGCTGTCCGAGGTTGTGACGGGGTTGGCCCGAGCCCCTACCCCCAAAAAAATATGGTCCTGGATCTGCCACTTTTCTGTTGTGTATTAGACATGTGCAAGACTCATCGACGAATCTCTATTAAGGCGAGTGCCAATGGCAACTTTAGTTGCCTGAGGCTAAGTTACCGGAAGCTGGCATGAGTTGCCACGGCATACCACCGGAGCAACGATCACTGTACCAGAAGACATGGGAGCTTAAGTTGCCACCAGGTGCTCACAGCTTTCATGTTCAGTGCACACATTAGCGAGATATCCGCAATTTGGAGGGGATGAGAAAGGTAAAGTTTGGTGCCGAGACAAGTTACCGCTCGCAACACATTAGTCACTACAACATTTTCGCTGGTTTGGATTGTGACACACCCAAACACGGGAAAAGTCGGGGGAGGCAAAATTAAGTGATCTTGCGTCGAGACAGTTTGTAAAACATACCAGGTCGGCGGAAATGCAAATCGACATATGTGTGTTTCTTTTCTGTATCTACACGGAAGGGGCTACTTGTGTGCCGTCGCTCTAAAAAAGCGAGAACAGAAGCATTTCTTCGACTTCCTAAGCATCTGGATCCATACGTTTATTTCATTACACACTGGCATACATATGAGCGTAACACACAATACAGGATATAGTCACTAAAGAACGAGGTAACCGCATTGCGAACACCAACACCCACGCGCAATCCAGTTGGTTATGGTGTCAGGAGGGAGGCCGGGTAGAATGCGAGTAGCACTTTATTTTGGCTACCCTTACGAGGGGAGTAGGATGCGGGGACTGCGCACTATTGCCTCACTGAGATGGCACCCTGTGTAGCAAGTGTAGGTTAGAATAAAAAACGTATATAAATATTTGGCAAAAATTGAGTAAAAAAATTAAATAAAGAAAAATAAGCAGTGCTGCGGCTGCGGCTGCGGTATTTAAAACCGAAATGCTGAGGAATAGGTGTAGACGACTCAGGTGAGAACTATGGGACAGAGATCTGATTGGCCCATCGGCCGAGCTTCCCGTTTCAGAGCTTCCAACATTAAGGGATGTCTTGCGGAAAAGTCGACTGATGAAAGAGAGATCAGCCGATTCGAGCGAGAAAAAATAGCATATGAGATTTGCGAGAAAAATGACTCCTAATATGTATCGGGACAGCATTTAAAGGGAACGTGGTACCTTTATCACGTGATTTTAAATGAGATAGCTAATTTGTAAAGCATGCTGGAAAACCCGGTGTTCCATATCTAATTTGTCTTGAAACTCAAAGTTTCCGTGGATAAAAGCTAAAAACCTACCTGAAATGTACCTCAAATCTACCCCACCCAGGCAGACACAGTTGTCAGCTTGTAACGGCCGTTCGATTGAATCATTACACAGCTGTTGGTGTGAGGATAGCGCTGACGTCACGGTAAGTAATCAGCCAATTGAAGCCTATTGGATATGGTAGTAGTTGCCTTATCATGACGTCATCCGCAGGCAGAGGTTTTTCACCATAGAGGAGCATTTTAAAATCAAAATATTGAGCTCATTGTGCATTTTTCAGAGAAATCAAGGGCTTTTTTATGATTTTAGGCTAAAAATGCCCCCATATACTTTAAATTCGTGGAACCAAGGTGCCACATTCTCTTTACACCAGTGACCGAGGTGTCACGTTCCGTGCTAGGGTTTGAGAGGCGCGACGGGTACATTAAGGTGGGAATCAAGTTTCACGAACTGATGCCAACATCTTATACGAAGCATGACATGAACCTATCCATGAAACAAAAATCGGTCGAGTGATTGCTGTCTTGTAATCGTTCTGGATTCCCCGTCAATCCGTCACTACCTCGGAAAGCTTCCAGCCATGCATTTACTATAGGCACTCAGACATTTCGGGGAGCCCCTGCCCCCTCCCTCTTACATCCGTCACTGCAACCAAAATGTACCAATCCACTAGTTGGGATCTATATTCCACCTCCAACATGTGTTTGGGGTAATCCCCACGCTTCAAAACGCAGGTGATCTGCTCTAGCAGCAAGCGCTTAAACCACCGTACGCTAGCACCAAAGATTTCCAATGGAGACTGCAACGCCAAAAGTTTCTGAAACATCCATGCTTAAATGCTCGATATTGCTCATGTTCCCTTGGTTCGATTTCCAAAAATCTTTCACATGTGAGTTTCATAAAGCCTAGCCACCCTATTGCACAGGCACATGATACTAAAAATTGGGGTCCTGAAACCCCTGCCTCACCCTCTGCCCCAAGAATCTCCACCCATGCAGACAGTTAATGCCACCCCTGGAACCGCGCAGGTTACAGCACAGCCATGCCCAGTGCCACGAGCAACGGTTCTTCGGAGGTGGTGAACTTGGACCGGGCTGCTGCCGAGGCCCAGTCGTACTTCCGGCGCGCTCTGGAGGACGTGAAGCGAGGCTCCACCTACAAACAGCTGGGTGTTGGCGCTACTGCTGGATGGTGGGTGCACTGCTGCTGATGAGCATGTGCCATTTATGTATTTAGATGTATTTACATCCAACGAGTGTGCGCCCATTTAAAGATGGAGTCAAGATAGAATGTGAATATAACATTTATATACATTGGGCAGTTATAAAAAATAGTTCCTAGACCACCTAGTTGGTGATTGGTATGTGTATTGCTCCTGAGCTTTAGCGCAATGAGCGTGACTGTACGGATTTTGCACATTTTACACTTCCCTTCGGTTTGTCCACAATTTATGATGTGCATGCCTTTTCCTATTGCGGTATAATGTTATATAAGCGAGATCATTGCCACAAGGGGGAGAGGGCTAAAGGCCATCCTACCTCCACTCTGAAAAAAGTGAGCGTCTGCTTCCCCCGCTTTGACCAGATGATGTATATTTGTGAAAAAGCTTGTGAGGCTAAAAAACCTACCTTAAGGTCGGAAATGTTTCATTTTGCTACTTCTAAGACGCTGCAGTGTTTTTACGAAAAAAAACAATGTATCTCATTATGTCGTCGATTGAACATAGTGAAAATTGGACATTGGCTTCACTTGCTTGGTACCCCTTCCGCTTAAAACCCTGTTAACATTGTTTGAAATGATCACATGATATAACAGCGTTATCGGTGTATTTTTTGGATTATATCTGAAATGTAAGCTTTGTCGATATGATGTTGGTGGGACTGAGTTCCTTAATTTTTTGGGCCTGGTATCAAATGATCATTCTGACTAGGCTTATAGGGTGAAGATGAGATCACGTTAAATGCTGAATTGCTTTAGAATAATCGTGTTCCTTACACGTCTAAGGCATCACCCACTTGGTACATGGTGCAAACCATAGCCCGGATCAATAGTTTTTTCTTGGTTTCATTTCCTCTATACTGCTGCGTCTTTTCCGCTTAGCTGAAGCGACATAACATCTGGGGCATTTTGATGCAATCATGTAGCATCCATTGTCTTGAAATTTCATGCGGGGACGATCGCTGAGAGAGTCGACTTCGTATTCTGCTTGCGTGAATTTTGAAATGGCCACCGGTGATTTCGTCTGATTGGGCACGCATTTGTTTCGCAGCTGAATGAGTGCATGAGGACTCAGGAAGGTCATTTGCCCTGTAACCCGTTTCTGACCTGTAACCCGTTTCTTTCGTGGATTTTCTTTTAACACCTGTTTTTGAGGATTTTTGGCCCTGCATTTGGATTGAGAAGTCACTGACTGTGCTTCGATTTCAGGGTGACTGGCTATCTGGGAATGAAGGTTGGAAAACTGGCGGCGATGACGCTGGGAGGGTCTCTGCTGCTGATGCAGGTAAGGCTCATCTCAGCTCAGGGAATGAACACAGGGCATCAGCCTGTGGCTGATATAAAGGCAAATCACATCTTCTCGATGTGCCCACTGCAGCGAATAGTGTATTTCCTTTCTCTCTCACCCACTCCAATCTACAGGTGTGCAATTCGGAGAACTTGATTTCTTTTCACGTGCAGTAGGTATCTCTGTGGTTCTTTCTCTGTGGTATGTCCTTCTCAAGATGTTCTTGCACAAGTTTTCTCAGAAAAACATACCCTGCGCTATTACACGATATATTATCGAGTGAAAATGTAATCGCTTGTTGACGTGTAGCGTTCAACATTTTTTACCTCTATTGGCTTTGTGATACCTTTTTTAAAATACAGATCTTGATGGAAGCTTGAATTCTAATTTGCACGGATTCGCCAAAATTGTTAAAGGGAGATACGCGAAAAAATTTTTATTGGCTATATCAAAAGGTTACAAAAAGTTGTTTCAGAAGTCCTATTCTCATTTTTGCGAATTCGGCCTGCAAATGCCTTAAAGTTGCTCTCAAAGTCAACATTTCTAGACGACTTTACCGGTACACCTCATATCGATGTTTATGACGTCCACATGGCTAAGGCTATCAATTTCTCTAAGAATTAGGCCATATCTATCCTAAACAGTGATGTAGAACTTTTGGGCTACTCCAGAAAAAAATTAGTTTAGAAAAACAACATTCCAAAACTCTTTTGAAACAGAAATATAGGGCTTAAAAGAAATCACAATTAACCAATCAGAAGCCTAGGAATTCTCAAACCAGGGTCACGTGACCTATCTGACGCAAAAGTTTTGTCATCCTGGGGCGGAAGCAGAAAATGGCTCAAGACCCGAGGTACGAAACCGCTGAAGACTTGAGTAATGATGTTTTTTTCGTTTTTAGGGCAAACTTATTCATTTTGGAATTTTTGAAAGCTTTTTAAAATTAATTCAAATACAAATACAGGAGGGCAAACATTTGTATTATAAAAAAAACATTATTTTTCATTTTTAAATAGTTTTCGAAAAGTAAGTGATGGGTATGGGCATGGGCAAGTGATGGGCATTTTATCGAAACTGTTAACCTATTTCGATAATAAGTGAGTGGCCTCCCAAAGTTTTGCCGAAGATACAAAAATAATTGATAGTTTCGTTATCAGGATTTTTCAAATAGCAAGAAACCACAATAATAATTTTTTCGCGTATCTCCCTTTAAGCTTTTATGCACATGCCATGACAATTTCACATTGAGATGCAGGGTCAGTAGCGTTCTTCCCACAGGTGTGCTTGGGTCGTGATGTGGTACTGGTGGCGTTAGATCTTATAGAAATATTCCGCGCTGTCGCCCAGGTGGCTGCGCACAACGGTTATCTGAACGTCAACTGGAAGAAAGTCAACAAGGACCTGCAGCGCCTCAGCGACGAGGTACAGGACAACGTCAATAAGGCAGCTCCGGGCGCCGTCAGTGAGGTAAGTCTGAGATGAGATACCCACGTTCCACATCGCATCCACCTCCCAGGGAGATTAAAGTGGATCCAATTACCCGTTCGTATTCGATCTGATGCGCGTGTGTTTGCGTGGATGAACACCTAGCCGGTGTTATTTTAAGGTTCGCGCGTGTGATAAGCTAGTTAGCGGTCCCTTTCTCGGAGGGATGGCAGCAGTATCTAGGAATGATTCGAAAACTGTGGCCTGCCAGGCCAGTGATGTCATGCTGCTTGTGCCCTGAATGTTGGCATTTGAATGTTGTGCCAACCATAGATGTGTTCGTATGGTGTATACCATTGAGTCTCGGTTATAGCTTAATGACCTGATCAATACGCCCTGTCCGGGCAGTGTTACATGTTGCCCGTGAAGGAGACTTTATGAATAAGCTCATGTGTGCTGATATCTAGTAGGATATTTGGAAAACTTCGCTGTACATGAATATATGCCGAGAAGTTAGTCTGCAGGCTAGTTTGATGTCAGCGCCACCTATTAGGTGGCGCTGAGCGGACCAACGCATGCCGCGTGCTGGATGGGCCGCTGGGCGGTATATTGGAACGTGCGATGATGTCCGTGACGCCTCACCAGTTTAATGGCGTGCTTTAAACTCACGCTACTTCTTCCGTTTCTGGCGGTAGCTAGGTGTAGTTATTCTGTATCGTTTCTTCATTCCAGTGTGTTCAGTTCAAGTCACTCTTCAAGCGAGGTTATCCTCAATTGAGCCATTCATCTGTCACGCATATTTCTTCCCGTCAGGTGAAAAGGTTTGCCTCCGAGAACAAGTACGTGGCGGCGGGCTTCACCGGTGGTTTTCTGGTCGGGCTGTCCTGCTCGTGAATCCTGCAGCTGCCCTTAGACAGTGACCGCCGGGTGGACAGTAGGTGGGCGCCCGCTGACTGACGTCGTGTTCTCCCTTCTGCTCTGAATACCGATCTGTACCGTGCGTGAGGGCTGGCCCATTAAGACAACCGGGGATGGCTGGCTGTCGCAGGGAGGTTGGTTGTGCGCGCGCCCATGATGCTTTACGGCTCGGCCTGGAAGGCGGTTCGCTCTCAGTCCGCAGAGCTCTTCGCGACTAGCGTGGAGAGCTAGATTAGAGGACTTAGTATGGTGATGTGTATAAGTTTCAAGTCGTGAATGGGCAATAACGTTGCACAACTGGTTCCTAGTTATCTGTTTTTGTATCTCCGCATGTTTTTTTATTTTAATAATTACTGGCCGGATGTTGCGGAACAAATTTGATCCAAGAAACTACATCCGCCAGAATTGGATCGTTTTATGTTTTCAATTTAGAATTCATCGACGCATTGCTTTCAATGGTGGAAATGTTTCAGTGTTTGCCTTCATAATTTAGTAAAAGGGTCATTTTTTCCCAACCAGAATTGTAACCCCGAGTTCCAGGGCTAGAGAGGTAGCCATCGATTATCCATAAAAGACCAAACTTAATGTTACGTGTGCTAGTGTTATGTTGTTTACATTAATTTACATAGTCAGTGACATTTTACTTTGACTTCAGTAGCACCGTATGGAATAGTGCTGTGATGAATTTGAGTCACGGAGGCGAATACTCGATTGTACTTGCGAGTGAAGGTAGTGACTGTGTTGTGTGCGGTGCAAGTGTTGATCGGTGCTGTAAGGTGATGTTATCCATGCCGGGTCGGTGCCCTCACAGGGTCATTCGTAAAATGAAAATGGGTTTGTGGGCTAGCTTTCGTTTGAGTGTTTTGGGGTATGAGCGTTTCCATGCAGTTAGGCAAGAGTATTTTCTTTAATGTTACGGATCCTCGTTTGCATTGCTGCCCCGAAATCAAAATACACTTCTCCCTCTATGCTCCAGAACCTGATTTCGTGTCGACGGGTCTCTCAAAGAAGCTGTGGGGTACACTGCATCTTGCGAACGTGATACGAAGAGCCGGGCATAAACCTCAGTACGAAATTATTCTACCTATGCTTTTATTATCAAAGCGAACCTTCATCTGAAACGAATCAGATCACACTACAACAGGTAGAAACAGATGTGCGAAGGAAACATATTCTCCACGCATGTAATGGTCTGTTCCTCCACATTATTTCTACGTGAAAAGCGTGCAGCTAGCATGGCTCCAGGTTTGGAAAATTGAGCATTATCAACATTTTGTTAGCGCCTCGTATGTTTGACGTCAGTCTCTCACGGGCTTTGTCAGCTACACGGGTCAGGATGCTAGAATTGAAACAGTTTGCATACAGTTTCCCATCACTGGCGACAGACCCTACCAGAGAACTGAGTAGTCTCACAGCGGTCTCGGATGTTTCTGATGCGAAGATAATTACGAAATAAACATTATGCAACAAGTAACCATCTGTCGGATCGACTACTTATTGGGAATGCAAAAAGAAAATGCACCGACACTTCATTTAAAAAATCACCAAGCGTTTTGGACTGGTGCCCCATTAGAGCGAGTTCTGGGCCACATTTCTGGCAGTGATCGGAGTGAGACAGTTTCTCCGCTTCAGAGCAATTCGAAGCCATAGATATAGCAAAGTCATACAACTTCATGCTTTTCAACGGAAATATTATTTTGTTTCCCCGAGGCACTCAATATGTCGTCATACCAAGCTTTATAGAAAATGAGGAGTAGAATGGGCACCGCAGATTTAGCTTTCATCTGTTACATTCACAACGCAAATCATTGCTTCTCTTTTATCAAACCCACAGTGTAGCGGTAGACCAAAACTTGAAGTCGTTATTTGGCATATGTGCTCGACTCCGTGATGAATAATTTAGCGAAATTGTCCATCCCGGATTCGAGGAAAAGGCCTAAGAACATATCACCGCCCTATAATCATGTTTCCCTCAGCAGCATTGCAGAACATGACTTTTAAAGCACCAAAGATATATTATAACGGACTGAAAAGTGTCTGACCTCGTGGTTATTGCAGTCGCATTCAAAACGCTTCATTTGCAACAAAATACAATGTGAATTCACGAAATCAATCCGCTGAGACGAGGAATAAGACGGAACATTCGCAAGGTGACTAATCAGGGGTTCATCCAACACCACTTGGAGGTACCATGCTCCAGCTGACAGCAGGGAGACCAATCCCGAGACACGCAAACACCAGATCGAGAATGGTCATCTCATCATGTTTCAACTTTTCGCATACCTGCGAGTACATACTATCTCGCGTTCATCTCTTGGTCCCCCTCATCAACTCCAAACATTAAACACAACGTAACCGGTTGGATCTTTCGAGTCCGGAGCATCGGCGCAAAGTTCTGCAGCACTCATCTGGCCTTACTTCCGATGCCAGGTCTTCACGCCGCCACCGGCACCCGTCCATGTCCCTCCTCCCTCTGCCTCCTCTCGTCCTCTATCCGACAGGCGTGCTGCCAAACCTCCTCTGTCAGCTGCCTGCCGCCGCGGCTGATGCTGAGCAGTCTGGCGAGCACCAGCAGCTGGTGCAGGTCCTCCGGCTTGACCTGTCGGCCGGCCTGCTGGCGCCACTCCACGAACTGCTGCTGCACCAGCGTCTGCGCCGACTCCGGCACCGAGTACTCCGCCCGCCGAGACAGCGTCAGGTACCTGCCCCAACGGGTCAGAGGGGTTAACTATGGATGTCATCTGTTCACTATGGATGCACCTTTTCGGCAGTCTATTTCGTAAACAATGGGTCGATATCTTAAGAACAAATCATTCTGAAAAAAATCCCACCGTACCCCATTTTCCACATCTTCTGACCAGGCATTTAGTTTGTTCAGGATTGCTTAGGAACGAAAGCAATCCACCCGCCCATACTAAGCACGTTGAGCCTTTAAGCTATACTTAAAGGGTGTATCCCACATCTATAGTGAGTTTTGAATTGAGACTAGTTTCGTAGAGCGTGTCAAGGAACCACTATTTGAATATTGCATTTCCCCAAAGCTCTCTATGTTTAACTCCTGCACGCTTTAAATTTCAAAACAAAAAAGGGATATTACCCTATTTCAAACCATAAATGAATTCCTTTCCATCCGGCAGCACATGCTGCATTATAAATGTTAACAAAAGGCATCGCTTCTGCCACCCTACATACCATAAGCTACCGCAAGCAGCCAGATTCACGTGGTGCTTCGGTCAACCCAGGGCAGTAAGACAAGAGACAATATTTTTGTTTTGAGCGACTGACAGCGAAAACAAAATATGGTTTCCTTATTATCAGACCTATTTTTTCCTTAAAGTCGTTTCTAGAATTTCGACAAAGTGGTCCTTTCTCTTTACACCTGAGGTCAGAAATCGGCTGGCCCTACAAGATCACGCATGCCTGGCAAGTCGAACAAGGCCAGTTTACATGCAACGAGCTTCAGGGGGTACGTGCAAGGGGATTGATGTCTATATGGATATAGCTTTTCGGCGCAGTCCACTTCGTAAACCATGGGTGGATATCTTAAAACAAATAATTCTGAAATCACACCGCCCCATATTTTCCACATCTTCTAACCAGGCATTTAAGCCCCCTCACCGTCTGATTTGACGCAGAAGACTCGGGGTGAGGTAGTCCTCCAGTCCTCTGTACTGCAGCTCCGCCTGCTCGGCCGACATCTGCGGCTGCAGCTGCAGCCGACAGTCACTGGGCAGGAGCGACTTCCCTTCGGACACCACCAGCACAGGCACGTCGGTCGTATAGGCCAGCTTGTGGAAGCCGAAGTCGTACTCCAGCTTTTGCCAGGTGATCAGGTGGCCCAGCGCCGCCACGTTCATCACCCCTCGCTCATCCAGCTGACCTGTGTGTGGCGGGAACAGAGTGAGGATGGATCAATGCATTCGTTTAACTAAACTTAAACTTGAAAAACTGGCAAGCAACGGCGACAGCTAAGCTTTTTCGGGGGAGGGAACATTGCAGCACAGAATATACTTGCCGGATTTAAGAAAGCAAGAAGTTTTCAAAATTGGCCGGAGCACATCCGTCGTGAGCGCAAGCTTGTCGGAAACATGACCGCTTGCAACGGTAAGGATAGCCTAAATTACGCTTCAACTGGCTTCTTTCCAGTATTAATAAACATTAGAGCCTCGAAAATACGGTACACATGAAGGCCAACCGTATCTCGCAGCAACTGATTTCCCACTAACGACTGACTACAACGCAACCGGCGTGTCGCTGGCGTAGTTTAACGACTCAGAACCGCTGATTTTCAAACTGCGGTGTGAGTTATTGGAAGATGTTACTTCGTTCACGTCTACATCGTAGCAGTCGGTTCAACTCTGTAACACTGCGGTTCATAAAGTAAGGGGTAGCCTAACTTTCCAGGGCAGTTTTGCATACAAAACCAGAACAAAAATCGTACGAAGCCATGGCGTAGGCCGTCTAAAGGCCATGGTACTTAATCATCGCGGCTTAAAATGGACATTTATAGGGCAATGAACTCAGACATGTGTATTATTAAGAAATCAGTTTTTTAATTAAGAAATCAGTTTTTTATTTAGATACGCGCTTATAATCGTCTCGTTGGCCGCCTAGCCAAGTATGCTGACTACGGGAGACTGTGTGAACCTTCACTTCAGGAACAAAGTTCACATTTCTGCATCTTACGGCTTAGAGTCAAAGCGAAAATCAAACTAGACTGTTATGTTTAAACCGATGGCTGAATTCACAATGCAATTGTTGACGCAACATAACCGCAACTAACTTCCATTCCAACAATTATATTTTCTCCCCTGTCGTGTCAGTCCTCTCCGGCACGATTACCCCACGAGCGACAGCCAATCCAAACGCAACTGAAATTTTCAGCTTAACTCGCCTCTTCTTCCATCCCCCATTTGCACTGCAATATATCGTTCCTGCTCATTGCCCCACTGACCTTGCGTGAGGGCAGTTTCGTCCACGACCAGATGAGTATTACAGCTCAGCTGCAGCTCTCCCGTCGCCAGCACGTTCCTCTGGTAGTCCTTCTTCGGCACTAATGTACTGCCGTTCATCTTCGACAGGGACAAAGGCAGGAGGACTGCCTTCTCCGTGAGGCGAGAGATCAGACCAAAGAGCCGCGAGGCGAGACCATCGTCCGCACGCGTTCCCGAGATGTTTAGCGAGAACTTTCCAAGAGCCAGTATATCGTGTCGGATATAGACTGATGAGATGAGGTGACATAGTAGGAGCTCGGCCGCCAGCGAATCCCCGAGGAGGGCTGTCTGGAGGATGGTGAGCAGGTGAGTTCTCGTGGCCGAGGCTTCCTCTGCGGTCAAGGTTTCAACGCCGGAAGGGCTGGAGATAAGGGGGTTAAAGTGGGACAGTTTTCGCCACGCTACCGCATGCAATCGAGGTACCAGCGAGGGAGGCGGGTTATGTGCTGTCAGTTCGTCGGCGTCCATGGCGTCTTCTCCCTCTGGCGTTGTTGCCAGGGTGGGATCAAGCGAGAGAATTCCAACAAATTCAACCATGTCGTTCAGGCAAAGCTGGTGTTCGTTGTCATAGATTTTCACAAGGCACGCCAAACTGTCCCCATCTGGAAGAGATACTGATGCTGTTACTCCTGTTGTTGAAGTAGCTGCGGCCTGCGGATCCGTCACGCCATTCGAGGCCGCCATAAGTGGATCCACCTTAAACTTTTTGTCCCCCTCATCTGCAGGAGTCTCCGACGGCCCATCCACATTCATATCACAGATCTCATCATCCTCGCGGCTTCTCTTCGCCGCTCCGTCCGCTCTCTCTATCTGCTCCTGCTCCCAGACCGGCGCCGCCGCACTCTCCGCCTCCCTGACCCAGGCTGTTTGGCACGGCACAGTCACACACCGCAGTGTCTGCCGGTCGCCACTAACGGAGAGCTCTGGGTCCAGTCTCTCTTCGGCGCCGCAGCTCGCCACGTCCCGGTAGAGTCCGCAGGCGGTGCGGACACCACCTGCTTCCGTCGTCTCCCGGATACCGTAAGAACGTAGGTAAAACTCCGGATCGTACATGTCTTGTACCATGCCTCGAAAACGAGCCAGCTGACCGGCGCGCCAAAGGTGTGATGGCGATGCGTTTACGAGGGGAAGTCGTTGCCAGACTGCGTGGTCGCTCACGTACTGGGCTAGTGCCGAGGATATATTCCGCTCGACTGTTTCGGCGGTTTCTCCAGCAGCCAAACCCGCGGCAAATATGCGGGACACCTCATCCAGGGGAGCTGACAGCCACGGCGACTCGGGGACTATCTCGGCCGGCATCGCTGATCAGGAATACTGCAATGGGGCATAGGGAGCTGATCAATAAGTGGAAAAGCTATGGAGAAGCCTCAAAATTAGTGTTTTGCCTTACCTTTGGAGAGGACTGAGACCACAGAGGGTATTTATAACCGCACATGAACACCTTCAAGCGTCTTAGGGACTAAGATCTGGCTATTTCCAGCGTATAACCGCACCCCTCGCACGCAAACCCGGCGCAAGTAACCTATATTACGCTGGGGAGGGGTTAAAAGGGGACAGTATCCTGAAGTTTGAGATTTTAAGTGCAAAACGTACATTTTCCATTTTTTTGCCTCATCAGCAGGTCATTTTTAGCCTCAGTTGAAAATCGAATCCAAAAAAAGACAGGTATTTTTATTAGGTAAACAAGAGTGGACTGGTCCCGGATACTCTGCAGCACATGCAATTTGTTTGAAGCGTTGCCTGAAAAATACATGACAACGAATTTTGAACATATCATATTTATTTGGACCCCTTTGGGATTTAAGCCTCACTCTCCACTTTGTGTGGAAACAATTCCAGGACCATGAAGGGGTGGGGAATTTAACAAACAATGCACAGTCTATAAATGCAGTGACGGACTAAAACACATGGAATAGCTAAAATAAATAAAGACAACGACGTTAAAACAATCACCAAATTCAAATCACGCATAACCGAAGTGGCACAGCAGGACCCACAACGAAGAGACACGTAAGAGCGTGCACTCATCGTATGGCGGGCCTGATCCCCGTCACGCACTCGCCCGGTCCCACCACAGCCGAGCCGTCACCAACAGCGCCATCTGTCGGGGATGGGACGGCTCCCCAGTGCCACACACCACCGCTAGGATCCCATTCCAATTCAAGGTATGAAAATCAGTGATGAGTGGATGGAGAAATTAAAGCACAACGTGAATAAAGGCCCTTTTTTAAAAGGCCAAATTATGTTTGTGCTCAGAGAGTAGGAGGAATCTGAATTGTAGGATGTGGATGTGGGGAGAGGAGGGAACATAAATAGTGGGAAGAGAGAGCAGGAGCAAGGAGTGTGAAGAGCAAGGGAGTAGAGGGATGGGGAGAGAGATCAATAGAGGAAGGAGTGAATGCAAAACATGCAGCTACCATGAATAATACAACCAATAAAAGTGGCAGGGATGGCATGAAGAGCTTGAAGGAAATAAATACAAAAACATGTATCCACCTTCGAAACAAACCCACAAAATGAGCAACTGTCATAAAAACAATAAAATAAAAAGATGTGGCAGCAACAAAATTCACCTGGCTTCCACAGCAAAAATTACAATCCAGATTGGGATGTCACACCACATAGTGGAGACATTGTATACATCAAGTGCTATTCCCCCAGCACTACAGCGTGACCCAAGCTATAGTGCAGGGGAATTTAAAAATGCTGAACTTTAAACATCCCAACCATTCATATTAACACAATCATCTAATTAAACACACAAAGATCCAATCTTGATCACACTTTTGCCATGGAACCTAGGCCACTGAAATGGATTTGAGGAGTTTAACAGTGGAACCAATCCTGTCTGTACTGCACAAACCCATAACGCGATCAATTTGAAAAGCTCATCGAATAATGTGTAAATACTGACACAGCTGAGATACCTGAATCCACTTTCAGTCCTGCATAGCTAGTGCATAGTGAGAATGATGGTCTCAGTGGTGGTGCATAGGAGAATAATACAAAAATAACACACCAAGAGGAGTATATGTATGTGCATGCAAGAGTGCATATGGATATGTATTTGTATACAAACAGTCCTAGTTTGTACCTTCAGGGCCATATCACCTGTTTCACTTTACTCAGCCTACCTAAATAATAATAGCCCTGAAGGCCGGGAAAGGCTAAGATTTTGTTAATCCTACGACTAAAAGTGTAATATTATCATGATTTTTCCATACCTCTTATTGTAATTTACCGCCAATCTTCTCTCGACGTCCTTTACCGCCCTGCTCTCGACAACAACTCAAAGCAATAAAGACACTAATGCGACGACTTGATTCCTATCCTCCATCTTGCTCTTGCTGATCGCACGATTTGTGTGTTGTCTGTCATTTGGCTCCAATCTCCAATGGTATTTATCGCGCCATATTTTGACGACCGTGAGAAAGCGCGCCAGTCATCAAGGGTAATAATAATTAAGTTTAATAATTTGGCGTGTGTCAGGCACATAATTAACTGGCGATGAGAATAAAAAATAATTTAAAATTAAATTTTTCACCCAAATGTATAAAAGTGTGTTGATGGCATTTCCTCTGCAGAGGTAAGCTTGATGAAATAAATTAGATCTACCAAAACATGAAAATTACACCAGATTACCGAAAGACAAACCATTTTGGAACGAATGTCGATATCAGTGAACAAGTTGAAAGTAAACAGGGGCGTGTCGACAGATACGGTAGTGGGGTCATTTCTCCTTATCAGAAAGGCTAGCACTTTTGAGCTGTGGGTGGCTAAACACGAATTTTTGTCATATGCGGGTCCTGGGGCAAGTGGAACATTTGCCCGATCATCCTTTGGTGCCCCCTGGAACGGTCATAACCCCCTGAAAGTTTGACAGCACCTCCCTGAATTTTTCTCCTCACCCCCTACCTACCAGGATACGAGTATCGGCGCCCCCTCCCCCTATAGGACTTGGCACCCACCTGATAGGTTTTGCTGCGCACAAGTGGCGCTCCTGGTCTGGATGCCGCCCCTCCCGACCATGTGCCCCCTCTCCGGTAGGCCATTCGTAATCCACCTATGTATCAAGCAATAAAATATGGTTCTCAACCTGAAAACTTAGCTACCATAAGGACGCCCCACTTCTTGAACAAGTGTGAATGCAATATCCCGTTAGGGAGGGGCCCCGCGGGGGCATGGCGCCTGACGAGGAGAGGGCTGCGGCCTGCTGAGTAATCAAGAGTCCGCTCTTTGCACCCCACTGGGGTGCAAAGAGCATGTTGGACCCTGCTGGGATGATGGACAAAGCTGGCATGATGCACTCTGCTGGGACAGGGGTGTGTTTTTCCCTACCCCTCCGTAGCTCATTTTCTGGAAAAGCTCAAGCAAAATTTCGGGTGGGGTTGAAACTGTAGGATTCAACTTGGCCACGTAAGGCCTTATTCAATCTACCAATCGAAGGAAAGAAGTCGACGATGATAATGTCCAATTTATTGATGCAATTGCCAAACAGCGGATGAGAGACAAAAATGATAACCGACAACAACAGTGCCAATATTTACAAATGGGAACATATACCCATTCCAATGGGAAATAACAAAATCCCAGAGAAATACGTAACACTCGGTATGAACGCGTGTAGAGTGAGTGAGAGCGTGAGTGATTGGGAGAGCGTGTGACGGCGAGAAATAAATCGCCGGCAGGTTCGATGCCGTAATTGACAATGAACTCAGCGACGGCTGCAAACCGAAATCGGACTTGCACTGAGCAGAGATATGCTCAGTCAAGAGTGCAGACCCAATGACACGACGGTATTGTCAGTGTAGTTGGGAGGGAACGAAACACTCCAGGGAGTGGCCCTGGCGAGTGATCGCAATGCAGCGGTGGAGGAGTGGACCAGCCCAGAGAGTAGCCCTGGCGAACTGACCGGTGTTGTCACCACGCAGCGCGCCTTTATACCCGGCCGGCAGTGGTCACGTGACCAGGTCGCGCTCTGGTTGGTCGGCCGGGCGGGTCGCTGGTGTGGTGGCAGTGACCCGGCGCGCGCCTGTGCCTGCGGCGGTGGTCGGCTGACCGCGCCGCGGCTGAGGGCGCTGGGTCAGCTGGTCGGCTGCGGCTGGAGCCGTGTAGCGGTGCAGTGGCCGCTACAGGACCCCCCCTCCCAGATTAGAGGTCGAAGCGTACCGGAGGCTTGGAGACGCGTCCTGAACGGGTGCGGTAGTTGGAGGCCTCCAACTCCGGTTGAACGTTGAGGTTCTCGCGAGCTTGGCTCTGAATGGAGCTGGCTGATGTAGCTCGTGGCTCGGGAGCTGTAGAGACCGTTGATGGCATGGATGCTGCTCCAGGGCTGGGAGATGTACACACTGGCCCGGTTGATGGCATGGGTGTTGTTCCAGTGGCAGGGGCTTCACTTGCTGGATCACCCGACCTCTCTGGCTCGGGATGCATCACGATGAGAGGTTTGGGTGGAGGCTGCACGTTGGCGTTCTCTATGTAAGCCGGTTTCAGTCGGTTGATGGACACGGTGTCTTCGCGTCCATTCCGGAAGATGACGAACGCCTTAGGTGACCTCTTCTTGACCTGGAACGGGCCGTCGTAGACGAAGGCCAGAGCAGGACGATGGCCGTCATGACGAACCATGACATGAGAAGCTGTGGACAGATCAGGTGAGACAAACACATCGCTGGCAGTCACACGTGTCGGTGCTGGTCGGATGGATATGAAGTGCTGTCTGAGGCTGGCTAGGAATTGTGAGTGATCTGGTATTGTTTTGGGCGGGTCGATATACTCCCCCGGGAGTCTGAGTGGCGTGCCGAAGACTAGGTCTGCGGAGGAACATTGAATATCCTCTTTCAGTGCCGCGCGTATTCCCATCAGTGCAATGGGGACACGATCTACCCAGTTATGGCATCCTTGGAGTGAACTTTTCAACTGCCGATGTAAACGCTCCACCAGACCGTTGGCGGCTGGGTTGTACGCTGTGGCGTGGACACATTCCGCTCCGATGTGCTTTGTGACTGTTTTCCACAGTGCAGATGTGAACTGGCTCCCACGGTCCGATACGATGCTGCTCGGGACACCATAACGGGAGATCCAGGTTGAAATGAACGCAAGTGCAACCTCGCTAGCCTCTATGGATGCAAGGGGACATGCTTCAGGCCAACGTGTATACCGGTCGACTATCGTGAGAAGGTAGCGGTGGCCTTTATGCGGTGGAAGTGGTCCAACAATGTCCACGTGTACGTTGTGGAAACGAGCGGAAGGCAAAGGAAAACGACCGACAGGAGATTTGACATGGCGATGAACCTTAGATCTCTGGCACTGAACACATTGCTGTGCCCAGGACCGGACATCCCGTCGCATCCCTGGCCATACGAAACGTGCAGAGATGAGGTTGAGCGACGCCTTGCGTCCAGGGTGTGAGATCGAATGTAAGGTGTTGAACACCGTCTTCCGCATGGGGACTGGTACGATTGGTCTGAGTACTCCGTCTTTCTCATCACAGATCAACTCGAGATCTATTCGACCAGGCAATGGTCGGGAGACGGGGTTGAGACTGCTGTTTTTGGTACTTAGGTTGCGGATCTCTGGGTCGTTGTGCTGGGCCTTGGCCATGTCGGCCAGGTTGACGTTCTCGGATGGCTGAATAGCGCTGATCCGCGAGAGAGCGTCTGCCACGAGGTTATCGGAGCCATGCACATGGTGTATGTCAGACGTAAACTGGAGAATGAAATCCAGGTGTCGTTGCTCCCTGGGTGCGTGACACGATGTAGATGACATAAGAGCCTGGACCAGGGGCTTGTGGTCTGTGTGGATGGAAAACTCGCGTCCCTCAAGGAAAGGCCGAAAGTGCTTAACAGCCTCGTATACTGCCAGCAGTTCTCGTCCGAAGGTACTGTAGCCTGCTTGCGTGGAGTTGAGCCTGCGAGAGAAAAAGGCCAAGGGTTTCCATGTTGACTGGACCTGCTGTTGCAGGACTGCGCCTATGGCATCTGAACTGGCGTCTGTGAACAGCCCGATCGCCGAATCTGGGTCTGGATGTTGAAGCGTTGTGGCCTGGGAGAGGACCTCTTTTGTTGCTGTGAATGCGGCCTCGGCCTCGGGGTTCCATTCCAGGATGTCTTTCTTGCCCTTCTGGGTCTTCTTCAAAAGACCGTTGAGGGGGGCAAGTGTACTTGCGATGGAAGGTACGAAACGATGGTAGAAGTTAACCATCCCCAAGAAGCGACGAAGTGACTTTTGAGAGTCTGGTCTGGGGTACTCCTGTACCGCTTGTACTTTGCTTTCCAGAGGACGAGTGCCGGAAGGAGAGACATGATGGCCCAGGAACTCGAGCTCTTGTACTCCAAAAAGGCACTTGTTAGTGTTAAGGCAGATGCCGTACTGATCGAGGCGCTTGAGTACCTCTTCTACGTGAAGAAGGTGTTGTGGTTCAGAGGCGCTCGCCACCAGGATATCGTCGATGTAGGCGAAAACGAACGGCAGTCCGCGGAGGACCTCGTCGATAAGACGTTGAAAGGTCTGTCCAGAGTTCTGGAGTCCAAATGGCATCCTGGTCATCTCATAGAGTCCAAAGGGAGTCGTGATGGCCGTCTTCGGGATGTCGTCTGGGTGGACAGGGACCTGGAAATACGCTTTGGTGAGGTCCAGCCGGGAGAAAATCCGGGCACCACTGAGATTGGCAGTGAAGTCTTGGATGTGAGGGATGGGGTACCGATCGGGGACGGTGATGCGGTTCAGGGACCGATAGTCGCCACAGGGCCTCCAACTGCCAGGGGTGTTCTTCGGGACCATGTGTAGTGCGGATGCGTATGGGCTCTTACTAGGACGGATGATACCTTGCTCGAGCATGTGTTGGAATTCGTCCTTCACGATGCTTAGGCGAGCTGCATCAAGGCGCCTAGGTCGGCAGAATGGAGGAGGACCCTTGGTGACGATGCGGTGAACAACGTTGTGCCGGATTTCCTTGCCGATGAATGGCGAGCCTGTGACACCTGGGTATCGCTTGAGGAGCTCCTTGTACGGTGGTTGACACTGTGGGAGGCAGGCAGAAACATGCGAAGGAACGCCCCGCTTTCCACCTGTGACAGTTAAGCCTGTAGTGTTGTCCACCAACTGGCGAAGGCGGGGATTGACATTGAGGTTGTGGTGCGACAGAAAATCACTTCCAATTATTGCGATGTTGACGTCAGCTAGGATGAATGACCAATGGAAGTCCCGACGGAGACTGAGAGACAGCTTCAGTGTCTTGGTTCCATAGGTCTTAATGGGGCTGGAGTTTACAGCCTGCAGCGAGAGTGAAGATTGTGTGGCCTTATCGGCTGGTTTAGCTGGGAGTATGCTGTATTGGGCACCAGTGTCGACGAGGAATTGCAGGTTAGTTCCAGGATCCTCCACAAAAAATGGGGCCTGAAGCGAGCCGTTGACGGTGGATGTGGGGCACGAGATCGGCGACTCCTCACGCCCCATGGCTAGTTTAAATGCTCATATGAGCAGGGCTTCGTGCAGCTCCGGGCGTCCTTGCCGAACTTACGATGGTACCAGCAAATGCTATCCTCTGGAGGGCCGGTACGCTCTGCGGGTCGGGAGCGATGGCCCGAGCTGGAGCGGTTGCGACTCCTGAGCGATTTGAGCTGAGCCGAGATATCGTCAAGCTGTTTAGATATCTTTTTCAGCGTCATCGAGTTTTCCCGGGACCTCTGGCATCCATCGCCTTGGCTTGCAGCAGGCAGGCAGGAATCTGCACTGCCTACTTTGCATATGTCATTGGAAGACACAGTGTTGATGGGGAAGCTGTTGCGTGGAAGTGAAGTGATCACCCTATCCGCCGTTCCAGCCAGGGTGGCAAGTGGTGTGTCTGGGGGTAGGAAACTCAGAAACGGCATGGCGGCCTCTGGCATAGCTTTAAGGAATATCTGCCTTATGAGGGGCGAGTCCACTTCCGAGGTGTGGGGCTTTGTAAGCTCTTGCAAGTACCGCAAGAATTGTGTAGGCTTTCTGTCACCAAGAACTTGGTCTTCCAGCAGGGACCGGAGTTTATCCTCGGTAGACTTCCCTAAGCGAGATTGCATGGCTTGACATAGCTGAGTATAACAGTCCTCAGGTGGGCTACGGATCATGTCGATAAACTCCATGACATGTTGGGCTGGCAGCAGTGAAGCCGCTGTTTGAAACCGGAGGCTCTGTTGTGTGATTTGGGCGCGTGCAAAATACAGGTCGAGCTGTATGATCCATACACATGGATTGTGCTCCACAAATGGAGGCGGTGGCCCGAGAATGGCGGGTTGAGCTGGTGGAGGCAAAACGTCCTTGTTTTCATTTACTGCCATGGTAGCGTGAAACAGAATGACGCAAGTTGACAATATGCGTAACTGTGGGAGCAGGTTTTCCCGGAAATTGAGCCTTAAGAAACTGGACAGAACCAGTCGACCATAGAACTAATTTAAAGTCGGGGTCACCAGTTGTAGGATTCAACTTGGCCACGTAAGGCCTTATTCAATCTACCAATCGAAGGAAAGAAGTCGACGATGATAATGTCCAATTTATTGATGCAATTGCCAAACAGCGGATGAGAGACAAAAATGATAACCGACAACAACAGTGCCAATATTTACAAATGGGAACATATACCCATTCCAATGGGAAATAACAAAATCCCAGAGAAATACGTAACACTCGGTATGAACGCGTGTAGAGTGAGTGAGAGCGTGAGTGATTGGGAGAGCGTGTGACGGCGAGAAATAAATCGCCGGCAGGTTCGATGCCGTAATTGACAATGAACTCAGCGACGGCTGCAAACCGAAATCGGACTTGCACTGAGCAGAGATATGCTCAGTCAAGAGTGCAGACCCAATGACACGACGGTATTGTCAGTGTAGTTGGGAGGGAACGAAACACTCCAGGGAGTGGCCCTGGCGAGTGATCGCAATGCAGCGGTGGAGGAGTGGACCAGCCCAGAGAGTAGCCCTGGCGAACTGACCGGTGTTGTCACCACGCAGCGCGCCTTTATACCCGGCCGGCAGTGGTCACGTGACCAGGTCGCGCTCTGGTTGGTCGGCCGGGTGGGTCGCTGGTGTGGTGGCAGTGACCCGGCGCGCGCCTGTGCCTGCGGCGGTGGTCGGCTGACCGCGCCGCGGCTGAGGGCGCTGGGTCAGCTGGTCGGCTGCGGCTGGAGCCGTGTAGCGGTGCAGTGGCCGCTACAGGACCCCCTCCCAGATTAGAGGTCGAAGCGTACCGGAGGCTTGGAGACGCGTCCTGAACGGGTGCGGTAGTTGGAGGCCTCCAACTCCGGTTGAACGTTGAGGTTCTCGCGAGCTTGGCTCTGAATGGAGCTGGCTGATGTAGCTCGTGGCTCGGGAGCTGTAGAGACCGTTGATGGCATGGATGCTGCTCCAGGGCTGGGAGATGTACACACTGGCCCGGTTGATGGCATGGGTGTTGTTCCAGTGGCAGGGCTTCACTTGCTGGATCACCCGACCTCTCTGGCTCGGGATGCATCACGATGAGAGGTTTGGGTGGAGGCTGCACGTTGGCGTTCTCTATGTAAGCCGGTTTCAGTCGGTTGATGGACACGGTGTCTTCGCGTCCATTCCGGAAGATGACGAACGCCTTAGGTGACCTCTTCTTGACCTGGAACGGGCCGTCGTAGACGAAGGCCAGAGCAGGACGATGGCCGTCATGACGAACCATGACATGAGAAGCTGTGGACAGATCAGGTGAGACAAACACATCGCTGGCAGTCACACGTGTCGGTGCTGGTCGGATGGATATGAAGTGCTGTCTGAGGCTGGCTAGGAATTGTGAGTGATCTGGTATTGTTTTGGGCGGGTCGATATACTCCCCGGGAGTCTGAGTGGCGTGCCGAAGACTAGGTCTGCGGAGGAACATTGAATATCCTCTTTCAGTGCCGCGCGTATTCCCATCAGTGCAATGGGGACACGATCTACCCAGTTATGGCATCCTTGGAGTGAACTTTTCAACTGCCGATGTAAACGCTCCACCAGACCGTTGGCGGCTGGGTTGTACGCTGTGGTGTGGACACATTCCGCTCCGATGTGCTTTGTGACTGTTTTCCACAGTGCAGATGTGAACTGGCTCCCACGGTCCGATACGATGCTGCTCGGGACACCATAACGGGAGATCCAGGTTGAAATGAACGCAAGTGCAACCTCGCTAGCCTCTATGGATGCAAGGGGGACATGCTTCAGGCCAACGTGTATACCGGTCGACTATCGTGAGAAGGTAGCGGTGGCCTTTATGCGGTGGAAGTGGTCCAACAATGTCCACGTGTACGTTGTGGAAACGAGCGGAAGGCAAAGGAAAACGACCGACAGGAGATTTGACATGGCGATGAACCTTAGATCTCTGGCACTGAACACATTGCTGTGCCCAGGACCGGACATCCCGTCGCATCCCTGGCCATACGAAACGTGCAGAGATGAGGTTGAGCGACGCCTTGCGTCCAGGGTGTGAGATCGAATGTAAGGTGTTGAACACCGTCTTCCGCATGGGGACTGGTACGATTGGTCTGAGTACTCCGTCTTTCTCATCACAGATCAACTCGAGATCTATTCGACCAGGCAATGGTCGGGAGACGGGGTTGAGACTGCTGTTTTTGGTACTTAGGTTGCGGATCTCTGGGTCGTTGTGCTGGGCCTTGGCCATGTCGGCCAGGTTGACGTTCTCGGATGGCTGAATAGCGCTGATCCGCGAGAGAGCGTCTGCCACGAGGTTATCGGAGCCATGCACATGGTGTATGTCAGACGTAAACTGGAGAATGAAATCCAGGTGTCGTTGCTCCCTGGGTGCGTGACACGATGTAGATGACATAAGAGCCTGGACCAGGGGCTTGTGGTCTGTGTGGATGGAAAACTCGCGTCCCTCAAGGAAAGGCCGAAAGTGCTTAACAGCCTCGTACACTGCCAGCAGTTCTCGTCCGAAGGTACTGTAGCCTGCTTGCGTGGAGTTGAGCCTGCGAGAGAAAAAGGCCAAGGGTTTCCATGTTGACTGGACCTGCTGTTGCAGGACTGCGCCTATGGCATCTGAACTGGCGTCTGTGAACAGCCCGATCGCCGAATCTGGGTCTGGATGTTGAAGCGTTGTGGCCTGGGAGAGGACCTCTTTTGTTGCTGTGAATGCGGCCTCGGCCTCGGGGTTCCATTCCAGGATGTCTTTCTTGCCCTTCTGGGTCTTCTTCAAAAGACCGTTGAGGGGGGCAAGTGTACTTGCGATGGAAGGTACGAAACGATGGTAGAAGTTAACCATCCCCAAGAAGCGACGAAGTGACTTTTGAGAGTCTGGTCTGGGGTACTCCTGTACCGCTTGTACTTTGCTTTCCAGAGGACGAGTGCCGGAAGGAGAGACATGATGGCCCAGGAACTCGAGCTCTTGTACTCCAAAAAGGCACTTGTTAGTGTTAAGGCAGATGCCGTACTGATCGAGGCGCTTGAGTACCTCTTCTACGTGAAGAAGGTGTTGTGGTTCAGAGGCGCTCGCCACCAGGATATCGTCGATGTAGGCGAAAACGAACGGCAGTCCGCGGAGGACCTCGTCGATAAGACGTTGAAAGGTCTGTCCAGAGTTCTGGAGTCCAAATGGCATCCTGGTCATCTCATAGAGTCCAAAGGGAGTCGTGATGGCCGTCTTCGGGATGTCGTCTGGGTGGACAGGGACCTGGAAATACGCTTTGGTGAGGTCCAGCCGGGAGAAAATCCGGGCACCACTGAGATTGGCAGTGAAGTCTTGGATGTGAGGGATGGGGTACCGATCGGGGACGGTGATGCGGTTCAGGGACCGATAGTCGCCACAGGGCCTCCAACTGCCAGGGGTGTTCTTCGGGACCATGTGTAGTGCGGATGCGTATGGGCTCTTACTAGGACGGATGATACCTTGCTCGAGCATGTGTTGGAATTCGTCCTTCACGATGCTTAGGCGAGCTGCATCAAGGCGCCTAGGTCGGCAGAATGGAGGAGGACCCTTGGTGACGATGCGGTGAACAACGTTGTGCCGGATTTCCTTGCCGATGAATGGCGAGCCTGTGACACCTGGGTATCGCTTGAGGAGCTCCTTGTACGGTGGTTGACACTGTGGGAGGCAGGCAGAAACATGCGAAGGAACGCCCCGCTTTCCACCTGTGACAGTTAAGCCTGTAGTGTTGTCCACCAACTGGCGAAGGCGGGGATTGACATTGAGGTTGTGGTGCGACAGAAAATCACTTCCAATTATTGCGATGTTGACGTCAGCTAGGATGAATGACCAATGGAAGTCCCGACGGAGACTGAGAGACAGCTTCAGTGTCTTGGTTCCATAGGTCTTAATGGGGCTGGAGTTTACAGCCTGCAGCGAGAGTGAAGATTGTGTGGCCTTATCGGCTGGTTTAGCTGGGAGTATGCTGTATTGGGCACCAGTGTCGACGAGGAATTGCAGGTTAGTTCCAGGATCCTCCACAAAAAATGGGGCCTGAAGCGAGCCGTTGACGGTGGATGTGGGGCACGAGATCGGCGACTCCTCACGCCCCATGGCTAGTTTAAATGCTCATATGAGCAGGGCTTCGTGCAGCTCCGGGCGTCCTTGCCGAACTTACGATGGTACCAGCAAATGCTATCCTCTGGAGGGCCGGTACGCTCTGCGGGTCGGGAGCGATGGCCCGAGCTGGAGCGGTTGCGACTCCTGAGCGATTTGAGCTGAGCCGAGATATCGTCAAGCTGTTTAGATATCTTTTTCAGCGTCATCGAGTTTTCCCGGGACCTCTGGCATCCATCGCCTTGGCTTGCAGCAGGCAGGCAGGAATCTGCACTGCCTACTTTGCATATGTCATTGGAAGACACAGTGTTGATGGGGAAGCTGTTGCGTGGAAGTGAAGTGATCACCCTATCCGCCGTTCCAGCCAGGGTGGCAAGTGGTGTGTCTGGGGGTAGGAAACTCAGAAACGGCATGGCGGCCTCTGGCATAGCTTTAAGGAATATCTGCCTTATGAGGGGCGAGTCCACTTCCGAGGTGTGGGGCTTTGTAAGCTCTTGCAAGTACCGCAAGAATTGTGTAGGCTTTCTGTCACCAAGAACTTGGTCTTCCAGCAGGGACCGGAGTTTATCCTCGGTAGACTTCCCTAAGCGAGATTGCATGGCTTGACATAGCTGAGTATAACAGTCCTCAGGTGGGCTACGGATCATGTCGATAAACTCCATGACATGTTGGGCTGGCAGCAGTGAAGCCGCTGTTTGAAACCGGAGGCTCTGTTGTGTGATTTGGGCGCGTGCAAAATACAGGTCGAGCTGTATGATCCATACACATGGATTGTGCTCCACAAATGGAGGCGGTGGCCCGAGAATGGCGGGTTGAGCTGGTGGAGGCAAAACGTCCTTGTTTTCATTTACTGCCATGGTAGCGTGAAACAGAATGACGCAAGTTGACAATATGCGTAACTGTGGGAGCAGGTTTTCCCGGAAATTGAGCCTTAAGAAACTGGACAGAACCAGTCGACCATAGAACTAATTTAAAGTCGGGGTCACCAGTTGTAGGATTCAACTTGGCCACGTAAGGCCTTATTCAATCTACCAATCGAAGGAAAGAAGTCGACGATGATAATGTCCAATTTATTGATGCAATTGCCAAACAGCGGATGAGAGACAAAAATGATAACCGACAACAACAGTGCCAATATTTACAAATGGGAACATATACCCATTCCAATGGGAAATAACAAAATCCCAGAGAAATACGTAACACTCGGTATGAACGCGTGTAGAGTGAGTGAGAGCGTGAGTGATTGGGAGAGCGTGTGACGGCGAGAAATAAATCGCCGGCAGGTTCGATGCCGTAATTGACAATGAACTCAGCGACGGCTGCAAACCGAAATCGGACTTGCACTGAGCAGAGATATGCTCAGTCAAGAGTGCAGACCCAATGACACGACGGTATTGTCAGTGTAGTTGGGAGGGAACGAAACACTCCAGGGAGTGGCCCTGGCGAGTGATCGCAATGCAGCGGTGGAGGAGTGGACCAGCCCAGAGAGTAGCCCTGGCGAACTGACCGGTGTTGTCACCACGCAGCGCGCCTTTATACCCGGCCGGCAGTGGTCACGTGACCAGGTCGCGCTCTGGTTGGTCGGCCGGGTGGGTCGCTGGTGTGGTGGCAGTGACCCGGCGCGCGCCTGTGCCTGCGGCGGTGGTCGGCTGACCGCGCCGCGGCTGAGGGCGCTGGGTCAGCTGGTCGGCTGCGGCTGGAGCCGTGTAGCGGTGCAGTGGCCGCTACAAAACCTCTTCAACGTTTCGTCGTCTCTCGTTGGAAGCTCCTCTTTGTTAGGAACCGTTTGAAAAGTGGGGGGAGGGCAACTTTAGAGGTGTCCACCTCAAGGGGGGCCCAGCCTAAGGGGGCTCACAACTTTGGGGCAGATTTAAAACTTCTTACCTTCTTTTCCTCCCTTTGCTTTCATTGAATACTGTTTTTTTCACTTCGTAGTGACAGACGGTCAATGTACGAGGGACGGCTGCTGCCCGGCCTTTGGTGTGGGATGCATGTCCTAATTCGTGCTCAGTGTGGAGAGCGGTCTGTGCTGGAGTTTGATACGGCCCAGGTTTTGGAGCCCCATGGAAGCACTCGGGTATTAGGTGTCTTGGCCTTTTTCACAAAGCGCTGCTCCGTCCAGGAGCTTGCAGAGAGCGTACTATGGGCCTGGAACTTTTCCAGGCAAGCCATCGGGCTCATCTGAGTTTCTTTTATATTGCAGTTGTGGGTATTTCTATATCTGTTTTGGAGTACCATCACTGAAAAAAATGAGGTGGCTAATGGCCCCCGGGTTCCCACGCCCATGGCACCAACTGTTAAGGCGACACAGACTGCTGTTGGCATTGTATTGTATTGTTGTATGCTTATGGTATCGTATCATTCATATGCAATTTCGTGCACTTCATTTTGTGAACCTTGCTGTGGTGGTAGGGGGGGGCCTGATAAAGCACACAACGTTCGGTTTTTTCCAAAGGCGCTCGAAAACGTCGCCGTGAAGCGCCGCCGTACTGGGCTAACCTTATCTGCAATAAATTGCCCAGCTTTTCCGGAAATTTCAAACTCGGGTTCAGATTGGCCCCAGTGGGGGGGGTGGGTTAGCAGACTCCTAGGATCCCCTTGATTACGCCACTGCATCCACATTTTCTGGTGCCCTCCGAGATCAGCATTTGAAGGCCGCTGAAATCATTACTTGCCCCCCCCAGACCAACACTCCGGAGCTCCTTGATACGGATGCCTGGGGGCTCCTAAGACCAAGCTCGGGGTCCCACTTAGATCAGGCTCGGGGGCATCCTTAAACCCATGCTTGTGCTTCTCCCTGGAGTAACTCGGCACCGATGTTTGGGGGTTTCCCCAGAACGATATTCGGAGCCCCCTCCGAGACTAATGCTCGGTACTCTGGAGCCCCTCGATACCGATGCTCGGGGGGCCTTGAGCACAAGCCTGGGGGGCCTGAGACCAAACTCGGGGTTCCCTGAGGCCAATGCTTGTGCTTTGTTCAAGAGTCCCTCGATATTAATAGTCGGGGGCACCCCGAGATCGATATTGCCCCCCCTCCCCGAGATCAATGTTCGGTACTCTGGAGCCATCAATACCGATGTTCGGGGTCCCCCTGAAACCAAGCTCGGGGGGGGTGTGAGACCGAGCTCGGGGCCCCCTTGAGACCAAGCTCGAGGGCACCCTGAGACCAAGTTCGGGGGCCTCTGAAACCAATCTCGGGGCCCCTGAGACCAATACCGAAAGACCCATGAGACCAAGCTCGGGGCCCCTGAGACCAAGCTCAGGACCCCCTCCCCCTCAGATCAATGTTCGGCACTCCGGAGCCCTCGATGCTGATGATCAGGGGCCCCTGTGACCAAGATCGAAAGACCCATGAAACCAAGCTCAGGGGCCCCCTGAGACCATGCTCGGGGGCCCTGAGACCAAGCTCAGGGGGCTCCGAGACTAATGCTCATGTTTTCCAGTGCATAAGGTCAGCCCAAGGGAGGGGGTTCCGTGGACCCCAAGGACCCCCCTTGGCTACGCCACTGATTTCACCTAAGGCTAAATTGGACAGGCGTCCTGAAGGTTTTGGAACGAGTTCCTGCCTAGGGGCGGATCTATGGCCTGACTTTTAAATAGGATCTGTTCGTAAACCGTGTATTGTAATCGTAAGCGTGTACAGTACGGTAGTTAGAACCAAGCCGTCTGTATCAATATTGAAATCGATAAGAATATTTGATTATTTTGAGTGAGATTTCAGGTGGAGGTTCATTCAAAATTTCATGCAACTTTCTAGTCAGAGGTGGTTACAGCACTCAAAGTAAACTTTCTGCGGGTAAATGTCAAGGAAGATAAACGTATCAATGGTCGAGGGAAAATACGCATGCTCCTCAGACATTCATAGTGTGCATCCTGCACAAATATTTTACTTCCGTGAATCCGTCTTTGATGACTTTGTTGACATATTATCATTTATATCGATTTCAGAACTGTTCTGCGGTATCCAACGCTAACTGATGTATAAAATAGAATAATGGTTGAGTGTATGTATTTTGATGCATAGTTATAGTCCTGGAACCACCATTGAATTACAGTGTTACCCAGTGGCGGATCCAAGGGGGCAAAAAAGGCATTTGTCCCCCAAATGGAAAAGCTCGGGGCAAAACTGTGTTTTCCCCCAAAGCGCTCACTCTCCTTTTTTTCCCCACTCCTTTTTAGTTTATAAGCAAAATTTTGGTGCTTCAACTCTCAACTTCAAACAGATCTAGTTAAGTTCAGTGTAAATATTGGACCTTGGATAGTAAAACAAAGTATCTCGAGCCAATATTTTACACGCCCTGTGACGTGTTTTTTTGCTTTTCGCCTCAAATGCCAAAATTCTACCGGCAAGTAATATTTTAGCGCAGCTTTTCACTTTGTGACGTTTTTTCTCTTTTTGCTTTTCGACTTTGGTTTGCCCCTCCCAAACCGACCGGCTAGACCCGCCACTGGTATCTCCTGTTTCGAAAATAAGCCTATGTTGCATCAATTATCTGTCGAGACGTGCTAATTTTGTAAAAATTGCACAAGAGGGCAGCGGTAGTAACTTTTCAAAAGACATTGTCAAAAGAATCCAGTACAGAGCCAATCCACAGATTCTTTATCAAATATTGGACAAAAGTCTGGTCTTTCTTTGCCAACGTGACGTCTTTTATTGTCATTTAGCTGCGGTTCAGTTCTCAGGGATGAAGCAGGGCGTACCAGCATCAAGAAAGAGTCTTTTCTCTTTTCAAGCCAATTTTCTTCAGCTTTTGGAGACTCTTTGTAGTCAGCAACGAATTATCCTAGATATCGTCGGTGTCTGATATCCGAATAGGACCATTTGGTCACTCTGTATTGCTGCTGAATTTTTTTTCTTCTGAAAATTGTCTCGTGCTTTATAAAACCGACATCAAATGTTGCTGCTGCGCCCCGGTAACGGGGCCGCCATCCTGGCTGTGCCGGAAAAGGGGGCAAGCTCACCGGCTCCTGCCACCCCTCCCTGGATTGGCCTCCGTCTATATACGCTAATAGAATTCAATATAATGATCTACTACACTGCAGTGCATTTGAAAGACTGCAAGAGACTGAAGCGTGGGGCTCTACGGGAAAATGTCATCGATCTGGTTTCAATCGAGAACTCCGCGGGGTTTCCTGCGTGCACACGACACTCGTCTCAAATCAGCAGTCCTCTCGTTTCCGCCGGGGCTAGGACCCCTGCTGGCCTGATAGCTAAAACTGTTAGACTTCAGTGAGTAGTGAATGAGAATGATGCTTTGTATCATAGGCGGATCCAGGATTGCCGATTGGGGGTGGCACCTTCCCGGGGGCGCCATCCGGACCAGGGGGCGCCACTTATGACCGGCAAAAGCTATCAGGTGGGCGCCAAATCCTATCGGTGGGCGCCGACTTTCGCATCCTGGGGGGGGTGGGAAGCGACATTTCAGGGGGCGCCATCGACCTTTCAGGGGGCGCCGAGGGTCGATCGGGGGGGCACGTGCCCCCTTTTCCCCTGGATCCGCCTATGCTTTGTATATAGGCTACCCAAGAGTGTAACGGCAGAAGTGCCTCCGGAATCATCCCCACAATCAGTGCAACGCCCCCTGTCATACCTCCTGTACAACTGAATAAATCAGACTCGTACTCGGTATACACAATCAGATTAAGTGCTTCCAGCCCCCTTGAGAATTTCCGGTGTTGCCGTTAATAACCTAATAGACGCGTACTTACAGCTGAAGCGGGAATCCAGCGCAAGGTGATTTGAGGTATTGTATTGTATTGTATTGTACAGCGTAGGTCCATCCACGATATAAAACAGGGGTTAACGTGGCTATTCTTGGACCCGAGTCATTTGAAAGCAGAGAGTAAGGCAGGTAAAAACTATTAAACATTCACACTCGCACCAGCATTCATAAAACATGACTAGTACAATATGACTAACAAGCCTAATAATGCCCAGCACGCACCAGGTGTTGCTTCACGGCAAGCTTAACCCTCGCCCCACCGGGGGGCCATCGATGGCCCCCCTAAGGTTTTTCCGGGATAGCAGAAAAACGACGAGGCGCAGCACCGCGGTTGAGGGCTCTACCTCTCACTGCATCATTTTCCCATCATCCCTGAAATTTTTACCCCGGGTCACCCAAGGTCAGGTCACCAGACGAGGTCAACCAAGGTCACCTCACTTCACCTTTAGAGCTCTGTAAGAGCTACATTTCAAAGTCGATCGATTTGAAACTTCCTACACTTCATGACCCCTCCAGGGTCTACAAGGTGTATATCCGGGATTTTTTCGATTTCGTGCCCTGAGGTCAGGTCACGAGGCGACCTTTCCCATTGGAAAAGCATGGGGAAAAGCTATTTCATGATATAAAAGCCACAAAAATGATTGCAAATACTCAGACTGCTCAGAACAACGTTTTTGGACACCCTTTCACGGATCCCAGGGGTCATATTTGCCCTTTGACTTTTCCAAGGTCATCCAAGGTCACCAGAGGTCAAAAACAGTATTTTGACAATAACTTTTGACCTAATTGAGCTAGAGCGGTGAAACAAACACCATCGTGTTTGTCTTGTCACTGGCTTTCATTTGGTATACGGCAAGGTCACTTTTTGACCTTTCGTGACCTCAGGTCATATTAGGTCACGAGGTGACCTCTGGCGGTCAAACCACTGGCGGGAGGTCTTTACATTCCACATAGCGGAAAAAGTACTGGCAATTTGTTATCAAATGTACTTTACCAGGCCTCAATAGCTCTAATGACATAAGAGTTATGCCCAGTTTGCTTAATCATTGCATATTTGAGTGAAAATAGCCGATCTTGACCTAATTTGACCTCTGGAGGTCAAACCATTGACCTGAGCACTAAAACATGCGAAGTAATTTCTTACTGAATTCACGCGAGCTTTCTATTGCACTTTGCAGATTTGCGCTAACGCCCATATTTTCGGAGTTAGAGGGGGGGCCATCGATGGCCCCCGGTGGGGCGAAGGTGGCGCCGGACCCCCGGTGGGGCGCGGGTTAAAGCGGGGCACAGTCAGTTCAAGAAACTCAGGCAGCAGAGCATTGTAGATGCTCTGGCGTAGATTTCCATCTCTTAGGGGTGCTCCGGCACCCCTGATGATGTGCTGGGTACCCCAATGGTGAGTTGGGCACCGCCAACCAATATAATAGGCAGAAGTCTAATGAAGTGCTTAAAGAAGAGGAAATTATCAACAAATACGTGTTCCATAGTGCTATAGTGACATTTTGCATCTGATCTTCACCTTAATAGCTCGGCTTGCTAGGAAAATCCTCAGACAAAATGGACAGTCAGAAACGTATGTACATACCTGCAAGCAGTGGCGTATCTAGGAAAAAATTTTGGGGGACTAAGGGGCTCGAGTCTTCCCCGCCATTGCCTCGGAACAGCCTTCAGCTATAGGTATGCACTTTAACTATAGGTACTCTGACATTTCGGGGAGGAAGCGTGAGCTTCCTAGATTTCCCCTTTTATCCCCCACTGCCTACAAAGTAACTCATTACATGTTCCATACTTGAGCAGCGATGCAGTCCATATGCTACGGAAAAGCAAATTATACACAATAGCTGAATTAAACGCATATTTTTCACTAAACAATTTGTCCACAATGATTCTAGCACATTGAAGAAAGTATTCAAAATCAACAAAAGTCCCAGCATCTTGGGGACCTTCGGTCTGTGTTGTAAGGTGTTTTAATAGTTTGTTTTACTGGTTTGTAAACATTTCTAGGCATCGGCATATTACTCGCTGTGCAATAAGCAGCGCCTCGTCTGTTGCGTTTCTGCTGATTAATACCATGCCATGACATGACAGTCCGAGGGCCTACTAAATCTGTTATTAAGATGCAATAGTGGTGCCAAAAATGAAAAACTGCGGTGGTGCTTCCATGGCTATGAATTTTACCAATAATCATGTACAAACAAAATACAGGATGACATCACTCCAAATATAAAACACGTGTTCTTTATTATTCCTATGCTGATCCCTCCTGCATTTGAAAAAGCATGCACAACCTAACAAACCGCCTTTGAAGCCATTGGGAAAGCTGATTCAGACCACATTATCCAGAATATGTTTTAACCTTTACATAAGCCATGCCCTTTGTTTGCCTGATGTTCCAGAAACATTTTGCCCCGTCGCTTTGTCGATTTTTCCCACCAAACGTAATTCAAACAATGAAAAAAACATTGAGGGCAATGAAACAAAAGCACAAGTGATGACATTAAAGTATATATTATTCATGATCTTATCACCATATATCCTAGAATTTGTTCAGAATTCACGTAAATATTTTGACTGAGCCTGCATTGATGTTTTCCAAATATCATTTCGGGTTATAAGATACTAACGAAGCTATCCACTTTAAATGTTTAAAGAGCGGTATATTTATTTGTTTCCGTGAGGTGAAGTGCAGTGTTTTTCCTGTTCATCTTAAATGTTTAACCTATACAATTTTACAGTCTTATTATATCAACGTATATCATGTACATTAATCCGATGTTGACCTCGACTTCAGATATAATTTGGTACATACCTGTTGCTGATAATGCTCAATAAACAACAAAAAAATAAACGAGGTTACATTTTTGCATTTATGAGGCACTTAATAAAGACGAATGCAGTGCCTCAAATACAAATAAATAGAACCCGGTTTTGTGTGTGGTATCCAGTGGTCTGAGGGCATGTATTCAAATATAAATGCGTTTGTTTCTGCTCTTTATCCTGGCTTATATTACGACGGCTCTTCGATAGTATTACCCCAAATTTACTGGGAACATTTTTATCGGAGCATACGCAGAGAAAGGACATTTGTGAAACAGCCAGAACGGTCGACACCACAGTTTGTCTTGTACGATTAGGAAAACTCCCGGACGTCGACCTCAAAATTGTCAGGAACCTCGTTATCATGATAATGCCAGTATATAGATGCTGTAATTACCTTGGTTATTGGCATCCATACTGCTAGCTAAGCCTTTGCACTCGACAGGAAGCTCTAATTGACTGGTGGGTATATAATTTCTCCAGTGATTCTCTTACCAAATAATATATGCTTTAGTAGGTAGTATGTTTCCTAGGTATACCCTAAGTGAACAGCTGAAGGAAGCATTTAAATTTATTACAGGAGTGGGCTGTGGATTTATATGTCTGGATGTGGGGTGCCCAGTCACCCAGTATTTTTTATTAGGCAAGGCAACATGATTTTATGTGTTTAAGGGGGCTGTAGTCATTTCAAAGCAGTTTTTATAATGTAATGGTTCTTTTAAGGCTGTCGTAATTTACAGTTTTCGGATCTGGGCGCCACAAATGATATCCGAAAATCCACGTTAGTATGCTGGATCCATAAAGAGTGCCTTCTTTAAACAAAAATGTTCTGTCGCCTTTGGCTTTCGGGTCTCACCATATAATTTCTTTCGTTGTATGACATCACACTTAAAGCTGAAATGCGCTAGAAGAACATCAGCAATGTTTTGAATGGCGAATTAAGTTTTGTGCCTTTTCACCATGCAACACGGAGCAAAGCACTGGGCACCATATGACCCTGGATGTCACAGCGCCCGAAACCCGAAATACGATGGTGATGACGGAGCATAGCAATACGGACTTCCCTCTTCTGGCTTATTTTCTGGCGGTTCTTCGGCAGCGCTCTTTATTAGTCATCTCGCTATGCAAGTGAACTGTTGGACCAGTTATAGTATTATGCACGCCTCTCTGTTCCTTCCCTTGGCTACCTTCGAGCCGGTCCCCACTCATCTCCACTTAACGGAAACCCAATGGGCACTCCTGACTTCAGCGATCTCGGCAGCCGTCTAGCCAGTGCTGACTCTGCCGCCGTCTTGCCTGTACCGAAGAGCAGCCTCAACGGGTGAAGCAGATAAGCCAATAGATCGCAAAGTATGGCGAGGAATATTTGAAAACTATTATATCAATACATCTCCTGGTTCATGCTTCAAGGTCTATCATTTTCATGAAGAAATCTCCGCTGAATTTATCGCTGTACAAGTGAACGCACCTCCACCAATCAGCGGCCGCCATCCACTGGCTGCCGCTTGCCTGCGGGCACAGAGGTTAGAGAGGTCACGCTGGTCATCGCTGACGCCGAGTTCAAGCCTCGGTGGGGAGGGGTCGCGAAGTGGATTATAAAACCTGCATGTGTGTGTGTGTGTGTGGGTTGAGAAAGGTGGTGGTTGTGTCTGCTGTTGGACTGAGAGAGAGAGAGAGAGAGATAGGCGTAGGAGACGCTCTGTACACGTAGGTGGAGATGTGGGTTAGGTGTTTGTGCAGTGTGCGGTGTCGATAGCACTGGGAAAACGTGAGTTCACTAAATGGGTTCGGTATGTGAATATTCTTGGCAGGTAAATTGCAGACATCGATTCCGAGTCATCGGTATGTTTCAGCATCAGCGTACATGATGCAGCCTTTCAATACATTTTTAATTGGCACGTTCTTATTGACAATACAACACACACGGTACATGTGACATGCGCGCCTAGCTGTCATGTCATGCGTATGCTGCACTATAAGTTTAAGATGCTAAAATGATTATTTGAGGCAATAGAATAAGTAGTTTCGGCCGTGTAAACAAGGAAGATCCGAGACAAATCACAGGGTGCACGAAACAGTTCACTGAGCAACTATATATGTATTTTAACCCTCGCCCCACCGGGGGGGCCATCGATGGCCCCCCTAAGGTTTTTCCGGGATAGCAGAAAAACGACGAGGCGCAGCACGGCGGTTGAGGGCTCTACCTCTCACTGCATCATTTTCCCATCATCCCTGAAATTTTTTACCCCGGGTCACCCAAGGTCAGGTCACCAGACGAGGTCAACCAAGGTCACCTCACTTCACCTTTAGAGCTCTGTAAGAGCTACATTTCAAAGTCGATCAATTTGAAACTTCCTACACTTCATGACCCCTTCAGGGTCTACAAGGTGTATATCCGGGATTTTTCGATTTCGTGCCCTGAGGTCAGGTCACGAGGTGACCTCTCCCATTGGAAAAGCATGGGGAAAAGCTATTTCATGATATAAAAGCCACAAAAATGATTGCAAATACTCAGACTGCTCAGAACAACGTTTTTGGACACCCTTTCACGGATCCCAGGGGTCATATTTGCCCTTTGACTTTTCCAAGGTCATCCAAGGTCACCAGAGGTTAAAAACAGTATTTTGACAATAACTTTTGACCTAATTGAGCTAGAACGGTGAAACAAACACCATCGTGTTTGTCTTGTCACTGGCTTTTATTTCATATACGGCAAGGTCACTTTGTGACCTTTCGTGACCTCAGGTCATATTAGGTCACGAGGTGACCTATGGCGGTCAAACCACTGGCGGGAGGTCTTTACGTTCCACATAGCGGAAAAAGTACTGGCAATTTGCTATCAAATGTACTTTACCAGGCCTCAATAGCTCTAATGACATAAGAGTTATGCCCAGTTTGCTTAATCATTGCATATTTGAGTGAAAATAGCCGATCTTGACCTAATTTGACCTCTGGAGGTCAAACCATTGACCTGAGCACTAAAACATGCGGAGTAATTTCTAACTGAATTCACGCGAGCTTTCTATTGCACTTTGCAGATTTGCGCTAACGCCCATATTTTCGGAGTTAGAGGGGGGCCATCGATGGCCCCCCCGGTGGGGCGAAGGTGGCGCCGGACCCCCGGTGGGGCGCGGGTTAATGGCATGGACATCCCTGTATTTCTGTAGCATGGGTCATTCCTCTATCACATCCTTTTAATACCGGCCCCACCCAGCCTCCCGTTAACCATAAGCCACTGTGCACAGCCTTCCAGCCGCAATTGTTCGACTTTCTATCTTTAGGTCTGATCCTTTTCTTGTATTCTACAGTGTTCCGGTATTGATATCTCGGATAACGTCTTAGTTAGTTATTCTTTAATATCATAACTAGTTATCAATAGCGTGCACCGTTATTATATTAAGACGCTTAACGCCCAGCTTTCGAATTACACCTAATTGGTGGAAGTGAGGCAGTAAGTCACGTCATAAGTTGCATTAAACATTGAAAATGTCTTAAGTGGCGCCTCACATTGAGAATGGTGAATCCTAGCAAAAAGAAAAAGATGAATTTTGATTTTTCAGCCCAGAATTTCTGTACTGATCAAACATTGTTACGAAGATCAGAAGGGACCCTAATGAAATTTCAAGCAATGTTAAATACATATTTCGAATAATGGGTTTTTCGAACGGCGCGTTTTGAGCATGTTCAAAATGTTATGAAGTGCATTGTGAAATATATGGAGCACGGCACATGTCAGTCGAAATGGTGGCTGAACGGACTGAAATAATGATGGAATATTGCTCGGACTATCTTAGACATACAATCTTACAATATCTTAGACGTAACATACAAGGAACGTCCTGGCCTATTATGCGGGTCTAAGATAGGCTATCTTTTAACAGCAGTGGTTTAACCCTCGCCCCACCGGGGGTCATCGATGGCCCCCTAAGGTTTTTCCGGGATAGCAGAAAAACGACGAGGCGCAGCACCGCGGTTGAGAGCGTTCTTGAATGTGGGAAAATGTTGTTTCAGTCGTTGTATGGCATCTGAAGCAGGGGCGGACCCAGGATTTTGCTAGGAGGCATAGGCGGATCCAGGGTCACCGATCGGGGGGAGTGGTGGCACATTGCTGTGGAGGATCCGTCCTATGGGGTGCCATTTTCGACCGGCAAACTCTATCAGGTGTCCGCCAAATTCTACCCCAGGGCGCCGATTTTGGCATCCTCGGGGGGGTGGTGGTGGAAAACGACATTTCAGGGGCGCTATTGATCCTTCAAAGGAGCGCCGTGACTATTTTAAAGCGTGCCAAGGCTTGATCGGGAGGAGCACCTCCCCCCTTTGCCCCTGTGGATCCGCCTATGGGGGGGGCAAAGACTCGGGGAGCGGCCAGTTGACCAGCTGAGGGGTGGCCCTTGGAGTTTTATAAAGGGTGCTTTTGTGACACTAATTTTCCTGTTGCCGATGTCATTTCAAACAGCGCTGACAAAAAAGCCAGGGAAGGGCAGAGTTTCTGACGTTGTTTCTGTTAAAACAAATCCTAATGATACAGGGCGTCCTTCTATGGACTACTTTTGGCAATTGAACTCGCGCAAGGATGGCCACTGGTTATTTTCAGGGCCACTTTCTCTCCCCAATTCGGCCGATCTGCGCCGATTGAATAGTGATACATCTACAATATTATATGTGAGGGAGAATTTGTTGGACTTTATGATCCATTTGTAGGGGACGCAAGCAAAATCATGTTGGGAAATTTCCTGCCGTGCTTTCAATATTTTTCTCACAGATAACGTAGGAATTTTCAATTTTATTCTGGACCCAACATTTCTTTAGTTGCAAAGCGAAAAAAACATCCGCAAGACTAGTAAATGATGCAAGGCTTAATACATCATACAGAGCTATCAATAGATTCGGAATATTTCTTAAAAATAAGGGATATTTGTAATCGTGCTCAAAGTCTGCTCCATAGGAAACGTGATATTACCAGCTCGCTATACTGCATCGCAGCATGTTGTTGTTCCAATAGATACCAAAGCCACATATTGGGCGGGCACACAACCATATATGTGGCGGGCATGGGTGTGGCATGGGAGATCCTGAGTGATATCTGAAGATCTGGGCAAAATATAACACCGATCGATATACAAGGCATACACTAAATGAACTCGAGGAACTTTTACTACTGAAAGCTGAGGGCGGTCTATGTTGCAGTGGAGCGATCTAAGGCTAAAAGGGTGAAATAGGGGCACCCAACCACAAAGCAGAGGACATCCGGAGGTGAATGCCTTAAGGAGCAGAACATGGTGGAATGATAACAAGTGTTCGGTTTTAACGATGCAAAAACCACCAGGGATATACGCGTCACCAACTCTTATCCTGTTGCGAGCCATTTGGGGGACTATAAAAACTTATCCAGAGGTCCCACCGGGACTTGAACCCAGGATCCATGGCTCACAGTACAAGTACGCTATCCACCGAGCCACGCATCCCCTAACAATGGTGAAAAGGGGGCCCATTTTCAGGACCAAAGGTGAAAGAGGCCACCAGATAGAGGTCATGAAATTTCCAAGGCTAACACGAACATTGAATCAGAAATAATTTTGTATCTTAAAAGTGGCTGATCTGAATTAATTTCTATGAATATTGCTGGATAGAAGATACAAGGGTTCAGATAAGAAAACTAAAAACTTTGACTTCAGGTCAGGTTTTGACCTCGTGACCTTGTGAACTCCTCTTTAGATATAAAATTAAAAAAAGAATCATATTCCGATTTTTCACTGGGTGATCCTCAGGGTATAAGCTAACCAATGGTGGGTGACCTATGTTTAAATCAGATTTAGTAACAGGTCACAGAGGCCATTACCTAGGTAAAGTTATCGTTTTTGGCCATGAACGGCTCTCTGGCCACCTCGGAAAAAGGTCGGGCTGGCCTCCGAGGCTCCCTTCAGTGCGCGTGTTAAGAACGCTGTGCAGCGCCTCAGAGGTGATTTGCGGTGATGTGCGAAAATGATGTAGTGATAAGCGGATATAAAAGAGGAAAATTTGGGCAGTGTAAAAAGCAGAAGCCTAAGACAAAAACCATATACCTAGTGATGTTTGTGCAAAGAGGAACTAAATAATTTTAGTGATTGAAGGTCGATGTAAATACTATTCCAGATTATAGTGCAAACTAGAGGTATTTATGTAGATTATTAGAAGTGGTTATGAAAACAAATGATTTAAACTCTCCGTTGCGTTGTGTATGTTTATCAGAGTGTATATTTATCAGCCTAATCAGACTAAACTGACCTCAAACGCTCCATGAGAATAAACTGGGTCGTTTTTTTAATCGGTGTTTCTTTTCCGCAGCAACGTAATATTGAACGCGGGCTCATTTTGCACCTTGCAAATATTTTTCTACGCCAGGAATTTCACATTTTAATCTATTTTTACCCCCTCACTTCCAGTTTACACACTTCCGCACTGAAAAAAGTACGCCAGAAAGCGGATTTTATCTACGGTGCCAAAATCCACTCTTCTTTCGGCGAATATTTTACACCCGATATCAACGCAAAATGACATGAAACAGGAATAATAAAACCCCAACCCGTGGGTCGTGAAAATATCAACTAACAAAAAGTACACCATTTTCAGGATTCTTTCTACGGTGCCAAAATCCACTCCTCTTTCCGGCATTATTCCACAACCTATTTTACACCGGTGTAATGCAAAAATGCATGTGTTTTGAGGGAATATTCCTACACCACTGGAGTAAAAAGATTATCAGACAAATCGGAACAGTGTAAACTAGAATTGGGGAGTAAAAATAGATTAAAATGTGAAATTTTCGGCGTAGAAAAATCTTTGCAAGGTGCAGAATGAACCCGCGTTCAATATTCCATTGCTGCTGAAAAGAAACAAGGATTAAAAATAACCCAGTTTATTCTCATTAGGCACTTAAGATAAGTTTACTCTGATAACAATGATAAATATACACTTTGATGAACATACACTCAAACGGACAGTTTAAATCACTTGTACTTATAATCACTTCCAATCATCTAAGTACCTCTAATTAGCACTTTAATCTTGAACCATATTGAAATTGACTATCAATCACTACAATAATTTCGTTTGTCTTTACACAGGCATGGCTTAGGCTTACAACTTTCGCCATGCAATAGGATTCGCTGGTTTTGCTCCTCGCAACGTTTCCTGTTGTATCATTCATTAACACCAGACAATCACCACCCATCACCGAAGATAACTTCTTTGAGGCGCAGCACACTTTTTTGAGGGGGATCACGAATCCCCCTGAAAGGTCGATGGCGCCCCTTGAAATGTAGTTTTCATACCTTTGCCTTAACCCTCGCCCCACGGGGGGCCATCGATGGCCCCCTAAGGTTTTTCCGGGATAGCAGAAAAACGACGAGGCGCAGCACCGCGGTTGAGGGCTCTACCTCTCACTGCATCATTTTCCCATCATCCCTGAAATTTTTTACCCCGGGTCACCCAAGGTCAGGTCACAAGACGAGGTCAACCAAGGTCACCTCACTTCACCTTTAGAGCTCTGTAAGAGCTACATTTCAAAGTCGATCGATTTGAAACTTCCTACACTTCATGACCCCTCCAGGGTCTACAAGGTGTATATCCGGGATTTTTCGATTTCGTGCCCTGAGGTCAGGTCACGAGGCGACCTCTCCCATTGACAAAGCATGGGGAAAAGCTATTTCATGATATAAAAGCCACAAAAATGATTGCAAATATTCAGACTGCTCAGAACAACGTTTTTGGACACCCTTTCACGGATCCCAGGGGTCATATTTGCCCTTTGACTTTTCCAAGGTCATCCAAGGTCACCAGAGGTCAAAAACAGTATTTTGACAATAACTTTTGACCTAATTGGGCTAGAGCGGTGAAACAAACACCATCGTGTTTGTCTTGTCACTGGCTTTCATTTGATATACGGCAAGGTCACTTTTTGACCTTTCGTGACCTCAGGTCATATTAGGTCACGAGGTGACCTCTGGAGGTCAAACCACTGGCGGGAGGTCTTTACGTTCCACATAGCGGAAAAAGTACTGGCAATTTGCTATCAAATGTACTTTACCAGGCCTCAATAGCTCTAATGACATAAGAGTTATGCCCAGTTTGCTTAATCATTGCATATTTGAGTGAAAATAGCCGATCTTGACCTAATTTGACCTCTGGAGGTCAAACCATTGACCTGAGCACTAAAACATGCGAAGTAGTTTCTTACTGAATTCACGCGAGCTTTCTATTGCACTTTGCAGATTTGCGCTAACGCCCATATTTTCGGAGTTAGAGGGGGGGCCATCGATGGCCCCCGGTGGGGCGAAGGTGGCGCCGGACCCCCGGTGGGGCGCGGGTTAAGAAACGAGATTTGTTTCCTCGCAATGGGATCTGGTGGCTCCTGGCAGGTTTTGGAGCCCACAGGAAGCCGGTTTTCCCCCAAAATCGGAGCCCCTGGTCCGGATACAGTTACCCTGTGGGTCTATAGGGCTAACCCCGCCAACCCTCTCCGTTGCTGTCAGAGATGAGGAGACCGGCTCCCCACCTTTGGCTTGTAATATAATCGAAAAAGCCTAATCCTAGTGGCCATAAACCCTTTATGACAGACCCTGCCCTACCCCCACCCACCGTGGATCTTGCCCCACACTTGAAGCTCTGTAGCCCTTAAGTGGCTTTATATATATATATATATATATGTATATATATTCGATTAGTTCGGAAATATGTTCTCTTTCAGGCAATGACAGTTAAATTGCATTACTCCAAAGAAAAATATCCAAGGGCGCGAGTGCTATACAATTTAACTGTCATTGCCTCAAAGAGAATATATATATATATATATATATATATATATATATATATATATATATATATATATATAGCCACAGGGCGTTGCCACTGGGGACCTGGGGAAGGACTGGGCCCCCTCTTTTGGAGAGAAAGTGAGAAGGACGCCAGCTCTTTTGGCCGAAAATAGCATTGAATATGCAGGGTCTAACTGATGTAGGTAGTGTTTTATCACCATCCCCCCACTCGAACATCTAGGGCGACGCCAATGGCGGGGCAGGGGGCCCGGCTGCAGTCACAGGGGGCCCGGGTAAAACACAGGGGGAATGCTCTGCAATTGCTGAGAATAGGGGCTCGGCTTCGGCAGTGGGTCAGGGGTAAATTCTGAGAGGTCCAGTCGCACACTCAGAGGCTCTAAGTGGACTACAAGGGACCCGGGTACGCTACATTTGAGTGGCATTTTGAAGGCAATTTGCGGGGCTGGGGTACAGCCGTAGCCGCCGGGCCCCTTTGCGGGGGGGCAGTGGCTGTGGCGAGGAGCGTTTCTTTTCATTGCTTAAGGTGAGCCCAAGGCGAGGGCGATCGCCTTATCGCCCCCCCACTTGGATTCGTACCTGGTGCTGGGATTGGTGAAATGTCGCATTTTTCATCGATAAGTCCGCCATATTGAACTTATGATCTGTATACTGACCTCGATTTATAAACAACGGGCAGGGGCGTAGCCAGAGCTTTGGTATGGGGGGCACACCAACTTTGAAGGGCACCCCGGGGAAAAAAGGGCACTTTTAACGTAACCTAAAAAACTTACTATATCTTTGTTTATATCATTTTTTGGGCATCTTTGGCTCAATCAAAATGCAAATAAATAATTGACGGAGAAGGAAAACTCTATTAAAACCGAAAAAAGAAAAAATCATCAAAATGCCATGGAAGTAGCCGAAACACGACTGATTTGGATATATTTAAGGGCAAATCAGTCAGCTCATGCAAGTACTTAACATCAGAGAAATCAGCGGAGCACGTAATATCTGTTACCATGTGCAAGTTAAGGCATATTGGAGTCGAAAATTTATTTGTTATGCCCATTGGTTTTGTCGTAACGAGTGAGCCCTGGCTGAACGCGGATAAAGTTTCTTGCCTCCCACAATCGCCGTGGGACGAGGAGTGGCATAGTGTCTTTGGAAGAACAGAATTTTTGCTGCCGGAATAATTTGGGAGATACCTTTTGAACGCGCTTATTAAGTTCCACATTCTCAAGGATCGGTCCCAGTTAAGAGTAAAGAAGATGTGAATGGGGTGGTTTGGATGGGGATGGTGGGACAGGGCTTAAAATTGTGAAAACTAGTTCTTCATTCAAATTAATTAATAGAAATCCTGGTTTAGGGGACTGTCCTCTTAACTGAGGGGCACATGCCTTTTTATCATCACTTCCCAGAATCCACCAGTATAATAAGTAATTTATATAACCAGGGGTGCCTAGGCATCACAAGCCGTTTTAGATATTCCTCATTCCTCGAAAGCTCCGTTTTACAAGGGGAGTTTCCATCGTGTTCTTATTCCCCATCTATCCCAGGGACTAGACTAGCTCATTGGCCCCATAGATGAGGTCATCAGACTAGCTCAATGGGCCACAGATAGGCTCATAGGGCTTTAAACCAGTTCAAGAAGCCCCAGAACAGTTTAAGGCGCCAGATCACCTCAGGGGGCCTCAAGCCAACATTAGGGGCTCTCACAAGCTCAGCGCCCAGACCTGCTCAGGGTACCCTCAGAACCCAGATCCGCTCTTGGGCCCCAGATAAGCTCTTGGGGCCCCAGATCAGTTCAGGGGCCTCAAGTCAGATCAGGGGGCAAGATCAAGTCAGGGGCACCAAATCAGCTCAGTGATCCCTAACCAGCTAGGGGCCCAATCAGTTCAGGAGCCCCAGGGCTGCTCAGGGGACACCAGATCGCCCCATAGGGCACCAGATCAGCTTCGGGGACAAACAATCAGATCACTGGTCCCCGACCAGCTCGGGCCCCAGATCAGCTCGGGAATACCAGATCAAGTCAGGAGGCACTTAATCAGCTCAGGAACCCCATACCATCTCAGGGGCCCTCACCAGCCCCTGTGGGCCCAGCTCAGCTCAGGGCCTGGGAGCTGCTCAGGAAATCACGTAATCAACCCAGGAGGCCCGGGTCAGCTTACAGGGCACCGCATTAGCCATGGAGCACCAGACTAGCTCAGAAGGAATCAGATGGGCTCAGGAGACACAATGATGACTCAGGAGGCACCAGATCGACTCAGGGGGTATTAGTTAAGTTCAAGGGGCAGTATATCTGCTCAAGGTGCGCCAGATCGATCAGCTCAGGGGGCAAGTTCAAGTCAGGGGCACTAAATCAGCTCAGGGATTCCTCACCAGCTCGGGGCCCAATCAGTTCAAAAGCCCCAGAGCTGTTCATCAGGGGACACCAGATGCCCATAGGGCACCAGATCAGCTTCGGGTACAAAGAATCAGATCAGTGGTCCCCGGCCAGCTCGGGAATACCAGATCAAGTCAAGAGGCACTTAATCAGCTCAGGAGCCTCATACCATCTCAGGGGCCCTCATCAGCCTCTGTGGGCCCAGCTCAGCTCAGGACTTTAGAGCTGCTCATGAAATCACGTAAGGAGGCCCAGGTCAGCTGAAAGGGCACCAGATTAGCTCAGGGGGCACCAGACTAGCTCAGAGGGCATCAGATGGACTCAGGAGGCACCAGATCGAATCAGGGGCATTAGTGCAGCTCAGGTGGCATCAGATCGATCCGCTCAGGGGCCCAGATCAGCTCCCAGCCCCCAGGCTATGGCAGGGGCCTAAATCAGCTCAGGGAGCAACATAACAGCTCAGGGAACACAAGATGGGCTCAGGGCCCACCAAACCAGCTCAGAGAGCACCAGACCATCTAGGGAGACGTTAATAATCAGCTGAGGGAGCACCTAGTCAGCTGAAGAGGCCCATATTGACTTAGGATACAGTAGATCAACTTGGGGAGGCATGATATCAGCTCGGGGGCACGAATCAGCTCCAGGGGCACTATATTAGCTATTAGGGCATCAAGCAAGCTCGGAGGCATTAGACTAACTCAGAGGGCATTATATAGGTTCAGGAGGCACAATTATTTGCTCAGTGGGGCACTCGATTTACTCAGGGGCACCAGATCAGCTTAGAGGGCAAGTAATCAGCTCAAGGGGCCAAGACCAGCAGAGGGGCCACGAGATGAGCTCAAGGGGAACCAGATTAGCCTTACCCGTACAATTATTGGCGACGATGAGGCATTAGGTGGACACCTACCAGGTGCCCATACTCTTGCCGGGTGCTTGGAAAGGCGACAGAATGCCATAGCTGACCGAAAAAGGTATTAAATTGTCCAACAAATCGCTACATGCGGTCCAGTTACATTTCGTTTCAACGGCGTAGGGCACTAAATTTTGAGCGGCACGGCCCAAATTGGGTACACCACCTGGACATCAAAAGGGCACCCCGGCAGTGATGGGAGCACGTGCCCCTGTGCCCCCCTGGCTGCACCCCTGGACAGTAGATAAACTCCGGGAGGCATTAAATAAGCTCAGGGGGCCCCAATCAGCTCAAGGGGCACTAAAACAGCTAATAGGGCACCAGGCAAGCTCGGAGGCATCAGACTAACTCAAAGAGTATTATATAGGTTCAGAAGGCTTAATTATTTTTTCAGGGGGGCACCAGATTGACTACAAGGGCACCAGATCAGCTCAGAGGGCACATGATTAGCTCCAGGGGCACCAGATGAGCTCCGCTCGTACGATTATTGGCGACGATGAGGCATTATCTGGAAACGGATTATGTGCCCATACTCTTCCTGGGTGCTTGGAAAGGCGACAGAATTCCCTAGCTGACCAAAAGAGGCACTTAATTGTCAAACAATAGTTGAAATCGCTAAATACACTCTAGTTCCATCTAGGTTCAACGGCGTAGGGCACTAAATTTGGAGCGACATGGCCCAAACGGGGTACACCACCTGGCAATCAAAAGGGCACCCGGCACCGATGGGGCACATGCCCCCTGTGCCCCCTGGCTGCGTCCCTGGACAGTAAACTCCGGGAGGCATTAAATAAGTTCAGGGGGCCCGGATCAGCCCAAGGGACACTAAAACAGCTAATAGGACACCAGGCAAGCTCGGAGGCATCAGACTAACTCAGAGAGCATTATATAGGTTCAGAAGGCACAATTATTTTCTCAGGGGGGGCACCAAATTGACTACAAGGGCACCAGATCAGCTCAGAGGGCACATGATTAGCTCCAGGGGGCACCAGATGAGCTCCGCTCGTACGATTATTGGCGACGATGAGGCATTTTCTGGAAACAGATTATGTGCCTATACTCCTCCCGGGTGATTGGAAAGGCGACAGAATGCCCTAACTGACCAAAAAAGGCACTTAATTGTCAAACAATAGTTTAAATCGCTAAATGCAGTCTAGTTCCATCTAGGCTCAACGGCGTAGGGCACTAAAATTCGAGCGGCACGGCCCAAATAGGGTACACCACCTGACAATCAAAAGGGCACCCCGGCACCGATGGGGGGCACGTGCCCCTGTGCCCCCCCTGGCTGCGCCCCTGACCACGGGAGAAGAAAAAACAAGTTGATGACCATGATCTCTCTAGCTAAAAATACGATACAATCATATTTCCATCAAAGTACAAATATGTAGGTACAATCAATCCAAGTACAGTACAAGGATAGGCTGGACAGCAAGGGGGAGAAGCGGGACAACTTGTCCCAGTTCTCCCCAACCCGCCATTTTTCAGAATTGCGATGTCAGCAAAATTAAAACCCCTTTCGTTGTTCGAAGCTGGGACAGATCGATGGAGAATGCGACACCAACTTTATTGCACCAAAATAAAGAACTTTTCGGTTGCATATTTAACAGAACATCCACTCAAGAAAACGTAAAAATTAACTTTTAAGGAGCACTCATCTCTCGCTTCCAGCACCCACCGGAAAAGGAAGTTGACGCCCTAGTGATGTGCAGCGACACGTATAGTGCGGAAATCAGCTGAAAATTATATTTTTGGCTCACTCGTGGATTCAATAATGGGGGTGTCCCACTTCTGCGTCCCAGTTCTCATCACTCTCTCCTACCTGTACGAGTCGTGATCAATCCTCTGAATGCGGAACTGCGGTGGGTAGTTCAAGCTCAGAATTGAAGCAGAAAGGAAATGGCGCGATTCCACCCACGTGTAAACTGTAGTAAAAACATACCTTCCTCCATCATAGAAACACACCCAAACAAAAATCAGAAGAATAAATACCTTCATCTAGGGTAGTTTAATCATTCAAGAACTTGTTTTAATCTATTGGCAGGATTGTTTCACCACAGGAGAGTGAAACTATTCTTGGGACAGTTTGTGAGTTCCATAGAAATACTCTGAGGTGATACATTTACACCTTTGCATTTTCAGTAAGAATGGAACTGCACTGTGCTAAAAATGAAATAGTGATTAACACGCGCATTGACGGGGGTCTGAGCCACCTTCGCATTGACGGGGGGCGGGTCACCCCCCCCCTAAGATCTCGAGAACCACGGTAGGTAGCGAAAAACGGTAAACGGCGTTGGGCTGCCCATCCACTTCTCCATCGAAAACATTTGAACCATTTTTTTGTCAGGTCACATTTAAGGTCACGAGAGGTCAAAACATGCCCGTCATAGGGATAACATGTAAAATTCAGTTTTTCGGGCATTACATCTGAACAAGTAAAGATAGAGCAAAACGACTTGAACTATATGAATCCTCTTAGCAAGCCGAATCGAATGATATATAATTTGACCTTGCTAGGTCAAATCAAGGATTTGACCTGACCTCAGGTCAGGTCAGGGTCAAATTATATAAAATGCATATCATTAGAACCGCAAAGCCCAGGCGAGTCTAATGCAGCTAAAATAAATGCTCTATCACCATCCGTTACTGAGTTATTCCGTAAAAACCATTTTTCCCATGTATTTCCAATGGAGAGGTCATGCCTCGTACCTGACCTTAGGTCATCGATATCAAAAATACCGGAACATATTTTAGAGAACTCAGTGGGGCCATTATGTGATATGAGTTTCAATCGGATAAGTTCACCCTGCTCCGACTTATGCTATCTTAAACTTTTTTTGAGGTCGGGTCACTTGACCTGTACTGGTGACCTGACCTGAGATGACCTAACCTTAAAATTTTCACAGAAGTTGTAAAAATGATGAGGCAAAAGGTATACCAAGTACGGCGGCGCTACGCGCCGCCGTTTTTCTACTGCCTTCGAAAAACCCGAGGGGGGGGCGGGTACCCGCCCCCCGTCAATGCGCGTGTTAATTTACCACATGCGTGTAATATTACACCTTTTCATCTAATATTAGGCTGGATGTCGGAATATATTTACCAAGAATTCTAAACAAATTCTTGATAATGGGGTAATTTTAGGAGCAGACAAATTGAAATTCTAAGCTTGAGGTGTTGTTTTTTTCAGTGCGGCTTAGCTGACAATCTTTTTACTCCAGTGGTATAATAATATTCCCTCAAAACCATAGGCGGATCCAGGGGGGCAAGGGGGGCACGTGCCCCCTCCCCGATCGACCCTCGGCGCCCCCTGAAAGGTCGATGGCGCCCCCTGAAATGTCGCTTCCCACCCCACCCCCCCAGGATGCGAAAGTTGGCGCCCACCGATAGGATTTGGCGCCCACCTGATAGCTTTTGCCGGTCATAAGTGGCGCCCCCTGGTCCGGATGGCACCCCCTGGTCCGGATGGCGCTCCCCCGGGAAGGTGCCCCCCGATCGGCAATCCTGGATCCGCCTATGCTCAAAACACATGCATTTTTGCATTACACCGGGGTAAAATGGGTTGCGGGATAATGCTGGAAAGAGGAGTTGATTTTGGCACCGTAGAAATAATACTAAAAGTGGCGTACTTTTTTGGTAGTTGATATTTTCACACCCCACAGGTTGGGGCTGTATTATTCTTGTTTCATGGCATTTTACGCCTCTCAATCTAAAAATATCGGGTGTAACATATTCACGGAAAGAAGAGTGGGTTTTGGCACCGTAGAAAAATCCAATTTCTGGCGTACTTTTTCAGTGTATAACAGTGGTTGACAGCTATTAATACTTAAACCAACACAGCAGGCAGATGAACGCGTTTCGACAAGAAATGTATTCTTCACCATCTATGGTAGGAGGGATAAGGAACCCGCCATCAAGACATGCAGCAGTTTCATCGTTTAGATTTTTGTGCAAAATTATCGTGCAACAGAACTATAAAGGCACCGTTTTTGAGGATATTCTAATAACGCTTCTTGAATTATTCTATAACGTATACAAGGAAGCTTCGAGACATTCTAGACTTATCATTGTTCTAAATAATGTTTTTTTATTTTATCATCATTATTGTTTTTGTTATTATTATATAAACTATTATTATTTCTCTCTCTTTGCTTAACCAACTCCTAATACAGCCGCAGATTCTGCCCATTTCATGAAGCCTGGCCTAAGGTTAAAAATATCATTTTTAGCTATATGTGCTGCTTCAATAGCTCTCCTATTATCTTTGTTTTTACAAACTGCTATAATTTTAGCTCTATCCCAGTTTGGTAGATGATTTGTTTTCATGGAATGTATGACAAATGCACTGAATTCTGGATTGTTTCGAAGGTCTCTTCTATGTTATTTTAATCTTGTTTTTAGACCCCTTCCTGTTTTGTTTCGAAGGTCTCTTGTATGTTATTTTAATCTTGTTTTTAGACCCCTTCCTGTTTCACCTATGTACGATTTCGTGCACGACCCGCACGGCAACTGATACACTACACTTTTTGGTTCTGGGTCATCGGATCTTTATTTTTTCGCTAAGATGCTGCTAAGTTTTTTACCGGAACAAAATGCTTCTTTGCAAACCGTTTCTTCAAGTTTGTTTGCAATAATTTCAGCTGGTTTGGAGTAAGGTATCGTAACACATCGTATCTGTTCCTTTTTGTTGGATTTCGCGGATCATTTTCTTATATCTAGAGCTTTCTTCTTCATATTTATCAGAAATCCTCTTGAATATTTTCGTTTCGTGAACGAGGTCATAATATGTTCTATCTGTTCTTGCAGGTATTCATCAGTACAAATACGGAAGGCCTATCACTGTGACCTGAGTAATAATGTACATACATAGCATTCCTTATTCGTTGGCTTTCGATATACTTTGAATTTAACTTCGGCATTCCTAACAATCTCTGTGTCAAGGAAAGCTAGAGTTCATTTGTTGCATTTTTAAGCACTCAGGTCAATGGTTTGACCTCCAGAGGTCAAGTTAGGTCACATTAGGCTATTTTCACTCAAATATGCAATGCTTAAGAAATCTGAGCATAACTCTTATGCCATTAGAGCTATTGATATCTGCCAAAGTATATTTGGTAGAAAAATGCCAGAACTTTTTCTGCTATGTGAAACGTAATGGCCTCCCGTCACTGGTTTGACCACCAGAGGTCACCTCGTGACCTAATATGACCAAAAGGTCACGAAAGCTTAAAAAGTGACCTTGCCGTAAATCAAATGAAAGCCAGTGATGTGACATACACAATGGTGTTTGATTCAGCGCTCTACCTTAATTAGGTCAAAAGTTATTTTCAAAATACTGTTTTTGACCCTGGTGACCTTAGATGACCTTAGAGAGGTCAAAGAGCAAATACGGTCCCTGGGATCCGTGAAAAGGTGTTCAAGAATGCTTTTCTGAGCAATCCGAATATTTTCAATCGTTTTTGTGACTTTTAGATCATAAGATAGCTTTTCCCCACGTTTTTTCAATGGGAGAGGTCACCTCGTGACCTGGCCTCAGGTCACAAAATAAAAAAATCCCGGACATACATCTTGTAAACCCTGAAGGGGTCACAAAGTGTAGGAAGTTTCAAATCTATCGAGTTCGAACTGTAGCTCTTATAGAGCTCAGAAGTTGAAGTGAGGTGACCTTGGTTGACCTCGCCTAGTGACCTGACCTTGGGTGACCCGGGTTAAAAAATTTCAGGGATGGTGGGAAAATGATGGGGTGAGAGGTAAAGCTCTCGACCGAGGTGCTGCACTTCGTCATTTTCCTGCTATCCCGGAAAAAAAACCTTAGGGGCGACATCGATGCCCCCCTGTGGGGCGAGGGTTAAAAATAAAAGCACGTGTCTACCCGAACCAGCACTCACTGCACCTTACTATACCGCAGCACTAGATGTGCCATAGCACACCTAGTTCAAGTTGTAAAAATGATCAGCGAGAAGGTGTACAAATTACGCTGGAGCTACGCGCGGCCGTTTTATTATACCTCCGAAAAAACCGAGGAAAGGCGGATACCTGCCCTTCCCCGTCAATGCACGTGTAAATTTACCATGAGATCGGTGATTTGTGCATTCGAAATTACTTGATAAATGTCTGCCAGGTACAAAATGACCAGTCATATGAAACGCGGCATTTGGTTCACATGCTCACATCATTGATAAGAGCCACATTTGTCCTTATCTACCTTACCTTCAGGTAAGTAAGCCTTTATAACAGTGTGGTGCTCCTACCATCCGATTACAGTAAAAATTCATGCCACCCTGGCACTGATTAGAATATTAACTTGGTCCACCATAACTTAATATTAAGAACGTTTAAATGTCCCTGGAAACGTACTTGGTAAGAAAATTAGAGTCCACCATAAATAGGTTTTTCCAGCGTAGAAATGTCCCCGGAAACGTTTACAATCAGAAAAATGAAGTCCACCATAACCTAATTTCAACGACATAAAATGTCCCCCTAAAGCTTTTTTGATGACAAACTTTGACCTTACCGTACGGTCCACCCATAGTTTCAATGTGGTACAACAGCAGATATGTTATAGATGGCGCCCACATCTATCAAGCCTTGCTGGTTTTGACGTCGTGGGATGCATGGTTTCCAAGTCCATGGAAACCTGTAAAGATGAAATGTCCCCCGATACCCGATTTGGGAAAATGGGTGTTTTTGACATTTCCGGATTCGAGGGGACAGGCCATCGTATCAACTCATCATCACCTTATCAACTGTCCCTTTTTATATGGCGGTCACTTACTTTTCTTAAGTTTGAGCACACCCTTACGAATATCGGAAATGCCACCCCTGTCCTTCATAGAAAACTGAGTTTAGATATATATTGTTCTGGGAGGGTTTCAATTGTAGAACGGATTTTCCCATGAAGGGCAAATTTTGACGAGTGCGTTGTTCTATTTACAGAGTGCCGGGCTCTGTTAACCCTCGCCCCACCGGGGGACATCGATGGCCCCCCTAAGGTTTTTCCGGCATAGCGGAAAAACGAAGAGGTGCAGCACCGCGGTTGAGGGCTCTACCTCTCACTGCATCATTTTTTCACCATTCCTGAAATTTTTACCCTGGGTCACCCAAAGTTAGGTCACCAGACTAGGTCAACCAAGGTCACCTCACTTCAACTTTAGAATTCTGTAAGAGCTACATTTAGAATTCGATCAATTTGAAACTTCCTACACTTTATGGCCCCTCCAGGGTCTACAAAGTGTATATCTGGGATTTTTCGATTTCGTGCCCTGAGGTCAGGTCACGAGGTGACCTCTCCCATTGAAAAAGCATTAGGAAATGCTGTCTTATGATCTAAAAGTCACAAAAGCGATTGAAAATGCTCAGCCTGATCAGAAAAGCGTTCTTGGACACCCTTTCACGGATTCCAGGGGCCATATTTGCCCTTTGACCTCTCCAAGGTCATCAAAGGTCACCAGGGGTCAAAAACAGTATTTTGACAATAACTTTTTGACCTGTATAAGCTAGAGCGCTGAGATAAACACCATTGTGTTTGTCTCGTCACTGGCTTTTATTTTATATACGGTAAGGTCACTTTATGACCTTTCGTGACCTCAGGTCATCTTAGGTCACAAAGTGACCTCTGGAGGTCAAACCACTGGCGGGAGGTCTTTACATTTCACATAGCGGAAAAAGTACTGACAATTTCCTATCAAATGTACTTTACCAGACCTCAATAGCTCTAATGGCATAAGAGTTATGCCCAGTTTGCTTAAGCATTGCATATTTGAGTGAAAATACCCGATCTTGACCTAATTTGACCTCTGGAGGTCAAACCATTGACCTGAGCACTAAAACATGTGAAATAATTTCTTACTGAATTCACGCGAGCTTTCTATTGCATTTTGCAGATTTGCGCTAACGCTCATATTTTCGGAGTTAGAGGGGGGCCATCGATGCCCCCGGTGGGGGCGAAGGTGGCGCTGGACCCCCGGTGGGGCGCGGGTTAAGAAAAGGTACCGATATTTGGAAATAATTTTGTCTGAATTTGAGCTCGCTCAAGTTTGTAAACCCTCAATATGGTTGTGAAACTCCATGAACCGTTTAAATTGGGCCAAAGGACTGGATATGCCCTATCTAAAAAAACAATCCCACTAACTTTTCCCGGCTGGACCGTGGTGCGTGTACACATCAATTTGAATTACGGGGAACCGGTTCAGAAGGCTAAAAGGCATCGACAGAGGAAATATCGTCGGCATACCCAGACTGTTTTGACCAATGTCCCAATGTCTGCCGCGGCCCATCTTCTGCCCGACAGCAGGCACCTAAAGACCACCACCATACTTCCTCTCTGTTACAGACGTTTCACCAGTCACCACGCCTCCTCCCCCCGACTCAGAGGCAGCCGGTAATCTGTAATGGCGACTTCTCTCACCTCTGTGCCCTGTGGACATTTTCGCAACAGGTGGATGGTGGCCGCTAATGCCCAGTGTCCACGTTACCAGTACCCAAACCGGGGGGGGCACTGGGGCATGGTGCCCCCTTAACTCAGAATTTTTAACACTAACCATGTGGCGTTGTCTGGAAAGGAATAGGTTGAAAAGTCCACGGTGCCCCCCTAAATTCGATTAAGCACCGCCGTCACTGACCCGGAACAAATACACTGTCCTTTTAAAAGTGAATGCCTCAAGATGGTCCATCCAACCAATGGTCCTTGAAAGTGGCTTCGCATAAAAACTATGTTTTTAACCATTTGAAAATGGAGCAGTTTTATCGAAAGACTAGTTACAATTTCATTGCAAAATTGAACGGACTTGGTTTATAGGGGATTGGCTCTCTCCCGATGTACACTACACAACAGAAGCTAGAGACTACTGCACGTCCCAATCCGTCCCACAGTATTGCACTTTTTGATGGACTTTTTCATCCCATCTGAAAATACCACAGCCGTTTCCCATGCAGAACACCTGGGGGCGTATTATTATCTGACAAGTAGGACTTTGACTCAAACAACTTCTGCACGCCAATGCGCTATTCTGATATCCTTCCGTGCGTAGCCACGCTTGACAAACGACAATAATAGCCCGGCCGCCACGATCTGGCGAAAGCACTGCAATCAGAATACCGATTTAGTCCTATTATGCAGCGCCTGCCTCTGTCAGACATCAGAATAGCAGATTAGCGTGCGTCTGCCCATTCGTACGCTCTCCCGATATCGGAATACGGTCTCTGGAGTCGCAGGCCCTCAGGGGCTCTGTGTGTACGGGCTCGACGCTGATAACCCCGACGATGCGCTCTCCGCGGACGGTGGTGCGGCGGCTCACTCCTCGCGTGCGGCTGCCGGCGTCATCGTCGGTGTCGACGGCTCCCCCGCCGCGTCCGAGTAGTTACAGCCGGGCGGTGGCGAGCCGCGCACAGCGCCGACGAGGTGTCGCGTCTCAAACAGCGCTCGGCCGGCCACGGAGACCCGACTGCCGGTGAGACGGCCGCCAGCCCTGGCCTGATGTGTGTGAGTGCGTGTGTGTTGTGCGTGCTGGTGTTAAAAAAAATGAATTAAAGCCGATCGATTTACCGGGTGCCAGTGTTGCAAATTTATGTTTTTTATACTCACCCAATCAAAGCTCCAATTCTAAGAACCATGTGCTGAGCCGAAATGTACTGACAAGAACCTTGGTGTACTATTTTAACGACGGTGGAGATATCGCTAAGTTATAGTCAAACTTTTTTCGTTGGTAAGTTGTTAATTGGCCTGGAATCCTAGATGCTAAATTGAGCAAACTTGCTCAGTTTTGTGTCCAGGATTCAATTAAATCAGCCGGTTAACTATTTATCAATTTTTAAATCAGACTCCTCGCCGCAGCACTGCAAAATCGGCCAACTCTTCCGAAGTGTTCTCGCCTCGTCTCCCACGTAAAACATGTTATTGGATTACTGGCCTCACAATTTAGGTTTTGTTTGAAAGTACTTCCCAATTAATCATAGACATTTTTGACACTGAAAGAAGCGACCAAATGATCCATATGGCTTGCAAGTTGAGACTAGATCACAATTTTGGTTCGCTGCTGGCACACCTGTTCCATTATTATAGGTGAAATAAATGCAAAAGAGTTCGCTAATGATTGCAAGGCTTGGGACAGCTCATGGCAGCTGAGTTTATTTCAAAGAGCAGAGATCAGTAGCAGTCATGCTGATCATAGCACACTTTTGCCTTGCTTATTTTGAGTAAATTAATAATCTGCATTTTTCATGTTTATTGTTGCCTTTTCTTTCGAGGTGATGTGCACAAGCAGAACATTCAGATGTGCATTGGGAAATATGCACGCTATGTTTGGCACCTTGAAATTATTGTAAAGAAGAGAACTAAAATAAATTACAACATACAAGAACACTTAAACAAAAAGGTGATATCTGAGACAATAGTCTTTGTTCCAACTAGATTGTAACAAACATAACTAAAACCATTTTGTCAGACAAGAGCGATCGAGCTTGGCAGAACCTTGACATTTCCGTAGCTTTGTGCACGTTTTGTGATAATCACCGCATACTACTACGCAGACTCGTACGGGGAAATCGGACGTAAACAACACATGGCTTGATCCTGTACAATTTGCGGTGAACCTTTTGTGTGGTACATACGACCTCCCTTTTCACTGATCGTCCTTCTCCCGCCACTGAAGGCATTCAGTTCTGCGATTATAGTAATATTCAGGTTCACATACTGTTTAAACGATTTTTTTGTCGTGCTTAGTACTGGCCAGGTATATCAAAGGTAGTTTCCAGTTGAAACAACGGTTTCAGAAGCCGCTCACGTGGTCCCGAGGGATATTTCGCGGGCAGCGGACGCGTCAGGATTGTACGATGAACCGCAGTCACTAAAAGCTGGAAGCCGGAATTTCGAAACTTCTCTTCCGAAATGATCGTGATACATACACTGACGTCAGTGAACAATCGCCTGGACATTGATGAATGCCTTCAAGAGATCAATGGTCGTAAAATTATGCTTTTTAGGACATATCAATATGCGGATGCTGAATGAAATCGATATGTGATTTTTTTCATTAAGTGATCCGAGTACTGCGTAACAGGCCATAGATTGCCCCTGAAAATGGAACATAAGCACTCTCAAACTTTACCAAAAACTTAAATACCCAAACGTGAAACTTTTTGGAGCAGAGAAACAATAGGCCCGTGTAGGTGGAAACAGGCAAACAATGTTTTGCTTATGCACGATTACGTGCTGTATACAGACTCCAGGAGAGGAGTCACTCGCATCAGAATTCCTGTTTTTATTTCTCCAGGGTCAACAAGTCAATCTTTGCATTCAGGCTTTTTGCATGTCGTTTAGATGATTCTATTTTCAGGGGCATGCAGGTTTTGAATTCCTGTATAGAGGACATCTCGGGGGTTTTAGTCAATTTGATCTTTTCTTGAGCAATGTTTTTTTAATAAGCTATTCGTATTTTTGCTGTAGGTTTTCCAGAACAATAATTTTGATCCAAGCGAAGCCACCCTATCGTCTTTCCTGCAAAAGCCTCTTCCAATGATTCTATAGCATTTCTATAGGCTGGTCATTTCTTACTTCAAGGTGACAAGGTGTTTAGTGAACTGCCCCCTCGAATCCAGGATGCAAAATAGGGCTGATGCACTAAAATTATACATATATATATATATATATATATATATATATATATTCGGCCACAGCCCGTTATCAGAATCAGCATAACGCATTAGTTGAGATCACAAATTATTGAACATCATCTTGCCAGTCATCGAATTCTGTTTCAGAATAAACTGTTTTTAGTGTGAATTTTAAAAAATTGGATGTTGTGAAAATAATACTCTAGCTACCTCTAACCAACGGGTTGTGTTCACATTGCGGCAAAACTAGAGCAGTAGTTGTGGGACAGACATTTCACTTGTCTAAACCAGTCACCATCGTTTTGCTAAGAAATACGTTCAACTAATTGGTTGACTTTTGTCATGTTTTATGTTGACTGCAGCTTAACCCTCGCCCCACCGGGGGGCCATCGATGGCCCCCTAAGGTTTTTCCGGGATAGCAGAAAAACGACGAGGCGCAGCACCGCGGTTGAGGGCTCTACCTCTCACTGCATCATTTTCCCATCATCCCTGAAATTTTTTACCCCGGGTCACCCAAGGTCAGGTCACCAGACGAGGTCAACCAAGGTCACCTCACTTCACCTTTAGAGCTCTGTAAGAGCTACATTTCAAAGTCGATCGATTTGAAACTTCCTACACTTCATGACCCCTCCAGGGTCTACAAGGTGTATATCCGGGATTTTTTGATTTCGTGCCCTGAGGTCAGGTCACGAGGCGACCTCTCCCATTGGAAAAGCATGGGGAAAAGCTATTTCATGATATAAAAGCCACAAAAATGATTGCAAATACTCAGACTGCTCAGAACAACGTTTTTGGACACCCTTTCACGGATCCCAGGGGTCATATTTGCCCTTTGACTTTTCCAAGGTCATCCAAGGTCACCAGAGGTCAAAAACAGTATTTTGACAATAACTTTTGACCTAATTGAGCTAGAGCGGTGAAACAAACACCATCGTGTTTTTCTTGTCACTGGCTTTCATTTGATATACAGCAAGGTCACTTTTTGACCTTTCGTGACCTCAGGTCATATTAGGTCACGAGGTGACCTCTGGCGGTCAAACCACTGGCGAGAGGTCTTTACGTTCCACATAGTGGAAAAAGTACTGGCAATTTGCTATCAAATGTACTTTACCAGGTCTCAATAGCTCTAATGACATAAGAGTTATGCCCAGTTTGCTTAATCATTGCATATTTGAGTGAAAATAGCCGATCTTGACCTAATTTGACCTCTGGAGGTCAAACCATTGACCTGATCACTAAAACATGCGAAGTAATTTCCTACTGAATTCACGCGAGCTTTCTATTGCACTTTGCAGATTTGCGCTAACGCCCATATTTTCGGAGTTAGAGGGGGGGGCCATCGATGGCCCCCGGTGGGGCGAAGGTGGCGCCGGACCCCCGGTGGGGCGCGGGTTAAATGCTAACAATAGGCATTTCTCTATCACTAGTACATGTGATGCTAGACCAGTGCAATGATTGGAAACTTTCCTATCTATTTCAGGCCGATGCTATCTTTTTTAGATATGCCTAGCTCGAATTAGTTTATCAATATTGATTCACCCATTATAAATACTGGCTAGAGATACCAATCCTCCGTAAACATTTATCTATCGTTAATGCATGTTTATACATAGTGACCAGGGCCAGTGGCGGAACATTTCTTACTTCAGTTGAAATGTGTGGCTCAGCGATGGGGCACTACCTTCCTCTGCCATGGGTTTCGGGTTCAAACCTGCTGGCTTCTTTGAATGAGACGTAATATGGTTCTTACAATCCCACCCAGCTGGGTCGGGAGTCATTAAAAAGTGGCCGCCTCCTGGCTTGGTGTGATCCACGGGAACTTTTTCATCGCTCAGTCTCTCACGTTGATTTTCTCTTCTGCATCCGTACCCACATGTCAGGTTGAAACATGCAGTCGGTATGCTAACGCCCTTGCGCGAATGGCAGAGTTACGTCACAAATCGTTTGCTCTCAGCATGCAAACAATCCTGCTGGGCGGATATCAAACTGCGCTTTGGGCTACAATCGCGGCCTCTGTTTATTCACGATGCAAATGGAAGCTAAAGTTATCACGTCCTGTCGAGACAGATCGCTGATTGATACTGGTGCTGATACCGGCGAGGATTTCGTCGTTGATCCAACATGACTGGGGGGCTCCCAGGAAGATTTACGAGTGCCTCACGTATCCTGGACATGCGGTTTTCTAATTCCCTCGGCCATTTGTGTTCGGAATTGTGCTATGGTGGCCTGAGGAGGGATGCTACCGAATGTCACGCAGACTTAGTTGAGAAATCGTTTTGTATTTTAGATGAACAGGAAGGACCAATGAATTCTCTGAGTGAATAGTTGATTGATTTGGCTTTGAACCTTCTTGATTTTTGCAAGTTACTCAGCATTTTTTAAATTAACATTTGTTACTGATTTAACAATATAAACCTTACATTGCTATTCTAAATTATGAGAAACTAGATTTACTCTGAAGCTTGTGCCTGCCTCAGATTATAACTAAAAAATTTAAAACGAAATGATATTTTGAATTCATTAGATTTTGAAACATGAAACAGATGTTCGTAAAAAGTAGAGCAGTCTCATAATGTTCCCAAGTGGAGAGATCATCCCCCTGCCCTCCTACGCCCCCCCTCCCTCCCTTCTCCTCAGTGGTGATGTCCCTTTGTATTACGATGACCTGTTCTTAAGATATATATGCATTTGCATGTCTTGGATGCAAACAAGCTAGTTTTTTTCGGTATTTTTCGATAAAGAACAGGTCCTAAGTATTGGTCTCATAACTTTTACTATATGCTTGATTGTGCAAGATGTGGAAGATAATTGATTGGCCTCTCAGATTTCACTTCATTTCTCGTCCAAGACCTTGTTAGATGACATACTTTCAACTGAAAGGACATACTCTCTCATCTCTGTTACCTTTGTATCTTTAAAGTGATTTGTTATATTTCCTGTTAAAAAACTGTCTATCAGAAATGGTTTAGTGCTAACAAATACATTTTTTGCTCTCAAACCACGAGAGCCGAGAAACTCTCCTGAATGCTGTGATTTGAAAGGAAATTGGGGCTTTCAGTGCTTCTGAATAGTGGATGATGCTCCCCATTTCCATCTGTCAGCTGCCAAGACCGATAACTTTGCGCGAAACAAGGTGCCATACATGCATTTGTTGAGCCTAAAACTGAACAAAATATTTGTTATAAGATAGCTGTGACTGTTGGTTCGACAATCGCAGACAATTAAAGCAGCCTGGGACTGTTTTACTGGTTGTATGGATGATTTGCATTAGCATTAAATGGCTTTAGATCAAAAGATGAGCTTTGAAAAGCTTCCAGACCCCACTTCCTGCTTCCTGGTTTGGAATCCGTTCATCTTGACGTGCTTTCTATTAGTAAGAAATGTTCAGAGCTCGTGAGGTGGTGTTAGGTGACGCTGTCAGGTCATGACTGGGAAGGCTCGAATCTACTTAATAAGCACTCATAACCTCTTTTTAATAAAGGAGAATAAAGCCCAGCTTTTCCGGTGACTATACGCCTTTGCACCACAGCCATTAGAGCGTCATTGACGTCGCAAGGAAGAGCAGTGAAGGTCGTCTGACCAGTTGAGCTCCCAGGTTTATCTAATAGAATGTAGTCCTCAGACTTACACTTGCCACTACTGTGCTGCTTTTCTTCTCTACACTTTTCTTCACATTTTCCCATATTGCATCGGACTGCTTTGCAAGTGATAATCTGAATGCATTAAAAATATGCGTATTTTTCGTACATGTGTTACGGATATATGTGTATATACATATATAATATTATATTATATGGATAATGGGTGCTCATTTTTGTGTACGTGAATGGATACAGACGTACATAGTTGTATATTTTGCGATCTATGTAAATTGTTGTGACATAAAGACTAGAGAAAACGCACTGAAATCAACATTCATGTTTTTCAGCATGTGTAATAGTCGTTGTGCACAATACTTGCTTCATTGCATGACAGTTGTTTTCTTTTGCAGGTGATTCTGACTGCTTGGTTGTCAAAACATAAATAACTGTACCACTGAAGGCCTGTTTTCCAACAAAGGCTCCGTTTTTACAAACATCAATATCGCTTCAAGCAATTTCGCTGTATTATTGTTCTGCGTTCTTGTTAAGAGCTACAGGTTTATTTACCTCAAAGGATAAGGAGACCTGGTCCATCCAGAACATCATCCCCGGCTTATCTCCAGTCGCACAGAAAACGAGTCCGTCACTCCAGCACAATGCATCGGCAAATGGAAACGCGGACGAATACAAGCTGCCTCACAAGAAGCGAGCGGAGAACTGGAAAGTGATCCTCACCGTCAGGCTTTTGTCAGCCGGGGATTTCTCTAGCAGCGTCCAATATAAAACGCAGTGATCTACGAGGCGAACAATGTCCAATAATGAGACTGAAGAGGCGCAACACACTGCCACTGTGGAATACATATGCTACAACGTTGTCATCCCCACCATTTCAGCGTGTGGAGTGCTGGGAAATATCCTGAACCTGGTGGTCCTCACTCGCGGTCAGATGAAGGCACCGATTTACATCTACTTCACAGGTAGGTAGGTTGAAAAGGGATACCACGGAATGAATTCAACTGCTATCTCCAGTGGTGATTATAACATACTATCTCTGAGGTGGGTAGAGGCCCTCCGTTGTACTTCTCTCAAGGGGTTGGAGTCATTTAAAAAAGAAGATTCCCTAGGTGCTATGGAATTATTTGTAAGTTTTATTCAACATTCAGATGCAAGTGTCAACATTTAATGCCAATTTTGCATCCTCTAACCATCTGTTTCAAGACTTATGCACGCACGGTTGTATCTTGTCATAATATAATTATAAGAATTAGATGTGTTATTTCCCTGGGCCTGTAAAGTGGTCTGATAAGGATGATTTTTTGATACACGGATGTGTTGTTTAGGTCCCACGAGGGAGGCTAGTTAATAATATAAACCATACTTTGTTCCGCATTAATTATTCCTGTAAGACTATGAAGAGTAGTTTAACGAGCTCATTGCTTCTTCTCCGGAGTGCTCAGTGTTTACAAGCCCTCCAGCTTTGGCTTAGCTTGATCTATTTCCGTACCTTGCTGAGCAGCAGCGTCGATGCACTTTGATCTCAATGCGTTTCAGCGAGAGGTCATTTGCTCAATTACACTGGTTTCAAATCCATCTCCCACAGACCTTCCGCAGTTGATTTTGAAGTGTGCTGGTAAATTTGCTGGAGAATAAACGTTGCAAATGTGTTTCTGAACCAATGACGTAGCTTGGGGAGCATAGGTTAAACAGAGAGGAGCAGGAGACTGCCTCCTAGCAGAGTTCCCATGCCTTGGCGTCACATCGGTTCATCGCACACAACATGAGATGTCATGTCTCTTGTTGATGTCTCTTGAAGAAGATTCTGCTTCGTCAGTATCTTTTCAAATTTTGGTGGCCAATGGCCAGAAAGCATTACACGTCTTTAGAATCAGAAATGTTCTTCCTTTCATTTTCAACCTGATGTTTGAAACTAATTGTGACCTTGATAGCACTTGAGCAGTTTCAAAATTACCAGTTGCCTAGCCTTGCTCAACTCATGCTCCTTAATTAAACATTGTTTTTTTCGGCTCAATTTTTCGTCCCTGAGTGCACCCAGATTCTATTTTTCAGCTTGAGATTTTTCCCCCGTGTGTGTACCCTGGTTGTATTCTTCAGATTGACCTTGTTGCCCCTGTGTGCACCCCGACAGCACTGGCGGTGGCGGACCTGGTCACCTGTCTGCTCATCTTCTTCAGCGGCATTGCCAAAGGCGCCGCCGCCGAATCCTACTGGTGGCAGCTGTTCGACGTGTATATGCACCTGGGCTTCGGCAGCGTCTCCACCACCATCTCCATCGCTGTCATCGTCATGGTGACCATCGAGAGACTCATCCTCATCAGGTGAGCGCTGGATGTGGACTGGTGAGCGGTGTATGATGTGAAATGCTGTAATGTGGAATCTGCACTTTTTATAAAATTGGTTTGGAATGAAGTTATACAATCTTTGGTGATTTGGTATAAGAACTTCCGTTAAGCTCAATGAAGTTCGAATTCAATTAAAGCTAAAATGCGTTTTTGAATTGTGAATTTCAGCACGGGAACTCAGTGGAAGTTTCCATTACATAATGAAAGGATTACTTCAATGATTAATCAGATGATGGAAAGTTGGTAGAATGTCAATAGTTATTCGCGGTTTAGTTTCAAATTCACCATTTATTTTCCCGGCCGCAGCGTACTAAATGACTGTTTGAGGGTTAAATGTCTACTCACTCGGTGTTCTTGCCACTAGCCTTGGCATGCTCCGGTATCCATGGCATCAGCCTCGTTGACATTATTGGACGCTCATGAATGCACAAAGTGGCACAGGTTAACCTTCAAAGAGCGAAATATCTTCAAATGAGGACTCACCTGCCACTATAAAGAGAATATTTGGCCCCGAAGCATCCTATCAAGCATGTGAATCTTCAGTAACTGCTTTATATGCTGCGGTGCTATTGGGGTTTATCGTTAGGCGCTATGAATGGAGCAGCACGGACACCATCAGTTTAACAATATAATGAGACAGAAAATTGTTGGATTGAAGCGATATCGCTACTTAAGATTCATAGGCGTCAAAGCAATATCTGGATGATCCGTTTCAACTATTCGCCGACATTGCAGTTCATGCCGTGCAGCCGTGCCAATGGAGGTCATTTTATTCATGTCCCGTAACGAGGAGTGGGCTGGTAAGGCTGGCTGTTACTGCAAGTGCAGTTTGACCCCAACACGCGTGAAGCAAGCCCATGCCTTAGCTCTCAGCCGAGGCCTTTACTTTATGCATGTATATTTGCCATCGGAAATGTTGCCGGACACTTAACCACGGCATTTAAGCCGAAAATTCAAGGAAACGATTTAACTCACTGGTCGGCGTACCATTCTGAAGAGTTAGTATCAACAGGCATTTACAGACGTGTATGACATTTGCACGCATAATTGAACATCCTAGGTGCTTGGTCGACCGACAAAGAGTGTTGAATCTTTGAACAAAACCTCTGTAATTGCATTTCGTTCTTGAGAATGAGCACCATTTTGCATGAATATAGAAGTTGATCTGTCGCTCACCATGTTTCGCTCAAAATACACTCGCGTCACACCCTCTCACTGCACGGGAGAATTCCTGAAACTGTTTTCCTATCGTGCTTGGTACTGGTTGTCACTCTTACCAGGAGCATCACATGCATACGTAAGATTATTGAGGTCGTCATATAATATAAATTTCTAAAGCTATCAGACCTTGACGGAAACTTGGAGAGTTTAGCAGCAGGATCCTCTGATAGAATCTGTCAGAATCTATCTGATTAACCGACCCGGTCCGTGTGATAGGCTCGAGAAGTTGTAAGATAGGTATGTTTGGTAGGCTAGAAAAGCTGTTAGATCTCTTTAATAGAACAGAAGACTGTGAGACACTCTAACCTGGATCTCATATTTCACTTGCTAACTGTCCGGCTCGCGAGTTTTATTCCTCTTAGACATGGATGCTCCATAAAATGACAGCGAAGGCAGTTATAATGCTATTGGTATCATTATGTAAGTCCGCCCATGATATCGCGTTTTAGTTGGCATTGCTCGATTTCAGACATCTGAAATTGCAATATTTCCAGATCTCGCCAGTTTCCGTTTTCGTTTTTTCCACATGTCACGTCGCATCGTCATTTCCGTTGCCTGTTGGCCACGTATGTGTTGCCTTTCCAGTACTGTCAGTGCTCTGAACAGATTTTCAGAACACTCCTGATTACGGTGTGGTTCGGTCGACATGTGTATAGGCTATTGGAGTGCTGGCTAGCTCTATGGCTTCTGAGCCTCGGCCATTTACAAAGTCCGTTAACGCCATACATGCTTTATTGGGATTTGATAACAAAAGCTAAACTTGCAATAGCTTGGACAAAAATGTATTTTTAAAGGTTAAATGCTTCATGCAAATAACATTGGTGATTGCTTTGTACAATCATTTCTGTGATTTGAATAACGAGTCGAAAAATTTAATATTTTCGAGAATTTTCAGGACATGGCTTTTCTTTGTCCGATTTTCTTCAATTCCCTCGCTGGCTTTAACTTGGAGTCTTATCTCAGAATCCAAACTTGCAATAGTTCGGATATTCCATTTTTTATCAGGCACTCCATATTCGTAACGTTAGTGATTACTTTCCACCGTGCTTTCTGCCGACACTTCCCTCACCTATGATTCGTGAAAACATTATTTATCCATTATCAGCTTATTTTTGGTAACTGGTGGTGATTTTTCATTCAGAAATGGTTTATTTTAGCTTTCTCTTAAATTTCAAAATCCTCGTATTTTTTGTCCTTGTCTTATTTGAACGGTTCTGTCAAAGTATGTAATTCAAAGAATCAAGCTGCAAGTCGTGGGCATAGTAACAGGTTTGGCAACGACTCCTCCCTCTGTTGAATAGCCTTTTATTGTCCAGCTCGTGGACTGTGCTTCTAAAACTTGTTGTCCCGTTGATTATATGTTTATTATCTTTATTGCGCAAGGTTGGCAATTTTCTCTAGGTATAGGTAGAGCGTAGGTCAGCGACTATTTATCCAAGCTAAATACAAATTAGCTATTTAATCTAGCATTGGAAAATTTATCCCAGAAGCCATGTCCACTAACCACTCACTCGCCATGATCGCAACCCAAACCAAAAGAAGAGTTATCTTCGTGACTGGTCATCTTGTCAGACTGGATGACCAGTCACGAAGATCCATTCATTTCTCAAGATGCCTCCATGCTAGCACCACACCCAAAGCACACGACTTCATCAGTGGTGACGCGGAAACTGTGCGGCTATTCCGACAACACATTGGACAATGTTCCTTGAAGTGGCATTACCCTCCTCTCGACGCTGGGCGAAAAAGATATCTGGAACTCTGGGTACAATTTTCGGACATGACCCTGTAACAAGAAGCTTGCCGTAGTAATTCACAGAAAGTACCCAGCTCCCTGTGATTAAAACTGTACACTCAAAGCTTAGTATTTTCCAACTCATAGTATGTGAATAATTGCAACTGGGCATAGGGGGGGGTTAGGGCTTGTCAGCTACTGAGGCTACATGTGGCTGGAAAGGTTTCTTGGGAGCCAACTTGCTCCTTGTTCAGGGAAGCCACCGGGCCTTGAACCCGGATCGGCAGCGCGACAGCCAGCTGCGCTGACCACTCCACTACCGTGCCCCGAGCAACTGAGCGTGATGTAACCTGCATCAAAATATAATTTTTCCAGAAAGTAGAAAATGAAAACCTAAAAATAATTTACAGCACCGTTTTTCTAAAATGGTCCCCGAAAAACCTTGCCTTCCTCTCTCCCGTGGTTGATTGGCTATTTGGGCTAAGTGGCGCGTCAACTTACGTGGTCATAGAAACACACGGAAAATATAGCTTATTTTATACTTTTTGATCATGCAAGACGTTTCGGAAACAGTGTTCCTTCGTCAGTTGAAAAGTTAGCACATATTTATGGAAAAAACGATAAAATATGACAACGTTCACACTTTATAGTAATGCACCGTTGAAATTTCTTTAAATCACCTTAGTAATCATTAAAAAAACTGTCAGAATACTAAAACCTATAACGCCTCGTGGTTCATAGCTAAATGTGCTGCTACTCTAGCCCACCTCAAAAATCCGGGCTTTCTATTGTGAGCCGACAGGTCAATAATAATATATGCCGCCTCAAGTGCTTTCCCTAATTGGTTTAGTCTGATCCTTTTGTACAATTTTATCGTTTTCCTATTTTGGTAAATAATGACATTTTTCTATATGTTTTACATCGCTGCTTGTGTCTGAATGGTTATCATGAACATATTATTGAATCGTCGACTCACAATAGAGAGCCCGGATTTTTTAGGTGGGCTAGAGTAGCAGCACATTTAGCTGTGAGTCACGAGGTGTCTTTATATGTTTTAGTATTGAATGATTAGCAAGGCGATTTAAAGAAATGTAAATGGTGCTTTACTGTAAAGTGTGAACGTTGTCATATTTCATCGTGTTTTCCATAAATATGGGCTAACCTTTCAGTTGACGAAGGAACACTGTTTCCGAAACGTCTTGCATGTTCAAAAAGTATAAAACAAACTCTATTGTCCGTGTGTTTCTATACCTTTCTAAAACTCAAACAATTATGTGGTCATACTGCGTTAATTTTACTCCTTGTATCCTAAAAGCTGTGAGAAACTCTTACCAGCGACAGCTCAGTCATAATTTTTTAACCTTTCTAAAATACGACACTAGCAAGAGTTTGTGAGCATGCTTTTGTAAGCTATGGGTAAACGCACACATTATATATTTAATAATGAACAGGTGAGTGATATTTTCTGAAAATGATTCCAAGATTGTCGAGCTTGGTTTTTGCAAAATATTGCAGGGGGTTATACATATATCTCCAAGAACTCGCCACAGTTAGAACAATTTCCTCCCTTGTCCGCGCGAAGACAAGCTCCTGGTGTGAGCGCCTGTTTGCACACCACTCTGCTCTGGCATCCCAGAGTGGCGGGAACGGCACGGCCAGAAACGTACGACTCCGGTCCGGTTAAATCCCCTGTGCTGGCTGCTTCTTTAGCGAGTTCAACGTGGATTGTCTCCCAATTATAGATTGATTTGTATTTATTGCCTAATATGATTTCAGTCAGACACACAGGCTTGTTTCACGTATCGGTTTTCATGTCCATAGTTATCGATTCATTCATCACCATAATTCATTAGAATATATCAATATCTTTTCAAAGCCTAACAGTTGTTTTAGGACTCCACAATGCCGTGGCATGACGGACCCACAAATATATCGTCTGAACTTGGTGCAGTCCGTGTTTGCATGAATTGTGCTTCGTAGTCCCCAGTCGGGGATGGGGTGGCTTAGTGGATAGCACCATTGTCTTCTAAGCCACCGGTCCCGGGTTCAAGTCCCGGCGGAGCCTCTCAATAAGTCGATCTGATCCCCAAAATCCCTTCCAACAGGGTGAGAGTTGGCGACGCCGTCTGACCCTGGCAGTTGGTGCGTCGTTAAACCCCAACAATTATTTAGTCCACAGCCACTGTGATAGGAAGCTCTGACCACCCACGTGGGCAGATGTGCTTGCACTCATCGTCATCAGTGATGGGTTGGAGATCTCAATATTTGGCGGCGATCACAAACCCTCGCCACCAGGATTTCCCCGGACCCGAGAGGGACAACTTGTCTGTAAATGTGTGTTCGGATGAGAGAGGGAGAGGGAGAGAGAGACAGAGAGTGAGAGAGAGAGAGAGAGGGAGAGAGAGAGGGGCTTTAGAGAACAATCGTTAACCAAAGCTTAGCTGAGGCATCAAACAGTGTGCTTGCATTGCAGGCTTTAGTATTCTGCCTAATTAAGAACTACAAGTTCTTGACTTTGTGGCCTTTTTCAACGTCCCACCATTCTATGTGAAATATAACGTGGATGCCGGGCGGTATTCTGATTTAGTCTTTATCAACCAAAATAGGCGATTCAGAAAAGTGATCTTTTCAAGGTCAAATGAGATCGCTTAACTTATTTGACCTTTGAAAACCATGTCCATGCCAAAGTCACGAAGTCTCAACTGAAAATCGTGAGTCAATGTAGCTTGTAAGATTATTGGCACTGCCCGATTAAGACAATATGTTAGGAATCACGGTTTTCAAGGGATTCAAGCGTTGTGAAGCACTGTATAGTTGAAGCACAACCTTTCTGGATAGTATAAACTACGTTTTGTGGAATTGTACATGTATTTTAAATCTTAATACACATTTTGACTCTATCTTAGCGTTTGATTGGGGCTGCCTTTTTACCACCAAATGCATAAAGTTCCATATTTATGTTAAAAACGAGGACAAACTTGAAAAGTAAATACGTGTTGTGAACCCAAAGTCCTGTGGCGACGTTTAAGATCATGTGCTGACCTCATACAAAAACATTGTGGGTTTTCCCCTGTCACTCAATCATTATCGGTTCTGAGCTATGGCGTACTTTTAGGGCATTTCCTCGTACATCGAAGGCGTTAAGAATGGTGCTTTATGGTGGGTGTTGATGAAAATCTATATAGAACAGTCTCACCCAAATAAAGGCCCAGAAACTTCACCAAGTCTTGTCAGATTTTTTCCTTAACGAATGCGTTATTTCCGGGACGACAAGGCGTCGTATCCTTCAAGTGTACGACGTATACGACGTCGTATACTTCAAGACATGGTGCTTATCAGGCTTCTACAGACAAGTTATTCCCACACCAGCCTGGTATCTTTTGGGTGTAAGCTCCGTTTGCCAGTGGTATTGGCCATAACTCACTCCCAGGGCTACTGCCTGTCTCTAGATCAGCAGCGGTTTTGTAGACAAGTTTAAGCCGTGCGGAGCTCAATTATTATCAGATTGACGTTGTACGTAATACCTACATGGATTGCAGTGTTTAGTATTTACTTGCGAACAAATGCTGGTCCAAATAACAGGAAAATGTTATTATTGAATGCAATGGTACGTATCGTTGCGTTTACGTTTCGTTCTAACATGGTATTGAAATCGGAAATTATCCAAAATAACTCCGAAATTAAAAGCCAGTCTCCACCTCCATTCTTGAAGTTTGACATGTATATTGAGAGATGAGTGTTTGGAAGAAATATTTACGAGTAGTTTTCATCGTCCAGTGTCAAAATAGATGCTGCATTTGTACCATGTGAGTGTTTGTGACCTTAGTAATGTAGACAGTAACGTCCGGTTCTGCAGAGAAATACAGCTATCTACCCTATTACCGGTTTGATTCCAAATTCCTAGGTTCTTCATTCTTCATGCGACTTTCCCTAATTTAATACTTACTGCACAGTTTCTATGATAAATGAATACACACGGGCTGGGGAAGCAAAAAAGGACTTGCCGCTCCCCCAGAGCCCTCTCATTTTCGCCGATTTTTTTAAGAGCACTATTTTGCATAGTCCTGGACCCCTCCCTCAAACCATCGACCCAAATTCGGCGCTGCAAACTGCAGGTAACGCTCGTCTTCGGACTTCTAAATTCATCGATATGTTCGAGTCATCGTGTGATAACTATGAATATCTAGCTGCTGCTCAGCACACAGTAAAATGTGTTCAAGCATGCAGATTCCTCTCGCCAGTTTACATGGCGCTGACCTATAAGACAAGGCCACTCTCACCTGGGGGTTTGTTGAATCCCAATTTGTTTAGCTGGCCGGGTGCTTCGGCTGTAAAAGACGCAGTCTGCAGCAGAAACCACGGGAAGCGCATCACCAGGCCGGTATTGAATGATACCAAAATAAACCGTGTTTGCCCAGTCAGACTTTGTTAATAGCGCACGGGCAGTGCTAGGTCCTGGTAGTCGGCCAAGACCCAATATATGTATATTAACTACCCAGTCAACCAAAAGCATTGGACACTTTAGCTTGCTTGTGTGATCACTCGGGTGTCAAGCCTTGTGGGCCTACCCAACCGCCGGACAGTGGGTTAGTCACATATTCAAGTAAAAGAGGAATAAAAATGCCTCAGTAGGCCTTAACACCTGCTCACTCCGTTTTGGTGATTCGGAGACATCGCGCGGACTCCAGTGCTGCTGTCTTGCTTGATACGGGGTTATCGATAAACTAATAAACACATATTTTGAGATTTTGTCTCCGCCTCCCTATGTAACTTTGTACACCCATGTGTAACGTTTGACGGTGCTGTGGCCGACTCCTCCCAACTCTGTTTCCGTTACGTAGCTTAGAGACGGTCCGTAAATATCAATTCCAGATCTTCTGTTACACCTTGAAAATATTAATGCTCGCGCTTGAACCAGCTGCGAAAGCCCAAACAAATTTCTCACATTTGTATATGTCGAGTAATGCAAGTACATGACATTTCTGTTTACTTTGTGGAAATAAAATCAAAGTTCTCAGAACTTAGAAAGAAAAATTGACAAATACGCGCGGTATGAATTTTATTCAAGCTCTGTTCATGAGGCTCGATTCTAGCTCCCGTAGTCAATTTTATAATATTTTTGTCAGGCTCCCGGCTTCTCCTGTTCCTAATCAAAGGGTTGGGGAGGATTCGGCCCCTCTAATATATCAAAATCTACCAGTCTGATTTTTAAACTTCAACGTGGGATCGATGAGGATCGATTTATTCCCCGTAATGGTTGGCTCTGTTGTTTGATTTTCCACAAAGCTAGTACGCATCGACAGACAATTGATGCAAAGTTGTCAAATCTTGCGGCTATGGGTATGTAAATGCAAAATTCACTGGCAGTTCCAGAGCTAGAACTCAATGGTAAATCATGTAAATTTCACCCGTTTTTTCGTTGTGGTATTGTATAGATGTAATAGATGAGCAAACGTCAGCTACTGCGTGACATCTTTGACGTCGGGACAAACGGCGTAATGTAAAACAATCGTCAGAGACCAATGCAGGAAAACGGAAAAGTGGAGCAGGATGAATATTGCCAATCAATGTCTAAAAACCATGCATATATGCATGTATATATGCCTGCCTTCAGATTATCAAATTCATCAGCTATTGATGCCTTCCATTTCGAACCCCAACTTTTATCTACCCAAGCTAGATTCTCCGGGATATTCTGAATTATCTTGTCTTATTGATCCGCCTTTGGATGAGTTGTTCTCTATCCGATCTTGGATATTTGTCCTATTCATTGCACTTATTATGCGTAAATACGCAGGCACATGCGTAAACCTCCCTTAATTACAATACCTGTGTACGCCAATGGCATCTTATGATCATTTGATATAGGGAGGGAAGTGTAGTATGATAACGTTTGCTCCTCCCGGTAGTCCTGTAACTTATCTATTAACTCTGCAAGAATACAATCCAATTACATTAGAAACCCACATTTTAAGTTGGTGGAGCCGCTTCTGTCAAACAACATGTAGATGAAAATGTAAACAAACTATCTTCTTACGTCTTCTTCATAATACTGAAACATTCTAACTGCTCTCAACAGCGTTACAGACGGCTTTGTTGTACGACGAAATCCCCGTGCACGATAATACTCGGGTTGCGAATAGATCCTCGATAAATAACGAATCATACCTCCACTTCTGTACATAAATATAAAAATTTAGTGTTTGGAAAATTCAGAAAGTTTCAAAAATCTATCGCAAACCGTTATGTCGATATAGTGGAAAACATGAGGGGTAGGCAAAACCCGTCCCCCTGACAGGAATACGGTTTAGGAGTCGGTATATAATTTTCCGGTGACTTGTCATTACGAATCCAAAACCGATATTAGGAAAAAATAGAGCAAACAATCGTTTCACCTTAGGCGGATAGGCAGATCCCAGGAGGAATGGGCAAGTGGAGCACTTGACTGCCCCCGAACGGCTTACCACACCCACTGAAATATTAACAGCGCCCCTGAACGGTCGATAACGTCCACTCCTCCAATGCCGCTTTCCTCCCCCAGGACGGGAGTATCTTTATACCTCCTCCGCAATAGGATCTGGCGCCCACCTGGGTTTTGGCGCCCCCTGGTCCGATGCCGCCCCATCCGACCATGTCCCTCCAATGGGAAATCCTGAATCCGCCTATGATCTCAGATTTATGGGCTTTGCACACTTGCACAGCTGATTACACAAATCACTATAATATGATGCAGTGACATCGTGAAAGTGCGTTTGGCTTCCGTACTGTTAGCCCAGGTTCAAATACCGGATGCAATTCTGCATAAGTCTTTTCAATCCTCATTATTCTCTCACAGCAAATTATGATTTCGAGACTCCATATGACCTCTGTAGTCTGTGTGTTGTATAGCCCTTAGGTACTGAAGGTCATCAAAAAGCAATCTGAAGAGCTTTAGAATGCTTTAACAGCTCTGTTAAGCAATATTTTTATGCTTTATCATGTTCCACCCATGCGGCTCGAGAATTACTGCAAGTGTTAAACTCAACCCAAGCATTGCGAGAATGCTAAGCATAGTGATTTGCACCCGGCCGTGCTGCAGTGCTCCATTTCGCGTAAGGTATGATGCAAACGGCTATAAAGGAAAGACCAGCACTGTTCACAAAGGTTATGATGCTTATCTGCTGCGCAATATGCATGTGCAAATGACAGCTAGAAGTGTCCATGACGTCACTGGTCTTTCAACGATTTGGTGATGCTTGCGACTGCAGGACATTCCGGGCCCGCCGGGTGTACCTTAGCTGTTGATAGTTTTTTGAAAATTTTGTTCAATCATTTGAGTCGACGTGAGTGCCAGAAAATAAGTGATTAATCAGAGCGAAAAATGCAGTACTCTGGGCAAAACTATGATGGTGGCTTAGCCCATCTCTTGATTTATTGACCACAAAACAAGCCTGTTGAACGAGCTGAATCTGTTTTTTCCACCGAATATCCACCATCGCCGGTGAGCTCTGTAGAGCCTGGCAGCCCTGGTAACCCCCTTTGTGATTTTCTGCGCAGTGGCGGCGGGGCTGACGAACTGATGCGGGCGGTGTCGCTCCCTGCGTTACACTGGATGCGGGCCGGGGAAGGGATCAGGCCGCGCGTCATAACTGTGGCACCAACGCGGTGTCATTCCTGTTTACCGCGCTTTTACGCCCCAAACACTGCGGCTTCAGCTTTTGCGGCTGCTTCGCAGCGGGTGAAGAGTAGACAGCGGATGCCAGAAGTGGGGGAACGGGTGATTTGCAGAGGGTACTCCGGCTGCTTGGGACTTTGTGTTATGCTCCAAAGGCAAGGTCATTCACAGGTTCGGCTTGGTTGCTAGATTAGAGCCCTTTTACCCAGTGGCTGCACTTGAAATGAGAGCACAAAACTGCAATAGAATTCAATTCAATTTGCCATCAGGTTGCATTATATTAGATAGGGTTGCAATAATCATGTTATGACAATTAGGTTGCAATTGTATTGCAATTAGGTGCAATACAATTTAGAATTAGTTTTTTCACATATCTCCGCTCGGTTCTGCACAGAACCGCGGTGCGGATTTGGAATGAAAACGGATTCGCAAACGATTGGGAAAATAAATTAGACTCGCTTGATTTGGGCAATTTTGGATCCAGGTAGGGATTCCTGTTTCCTTCAATTCGAATGTGGATTGGATTTCGATCGATCTGGGTGGTTAACAAAAAAAAATGGTCGGGATTGGTCACGGAAATCTCGAAGCGGCCCAGATGAGACCATAATTTTCTTAGTTGTGACGTAGACACTCTACATAGCGCTCAAATCGGCCTAGGCCTTTGTCATTTACATTGATAATTGTTGCAATATATACGAATAACGAAAGGTTGAGAAGATCATACCGAAATTAGATAAAAGGCAATGAAAATTTAAAATGAAAAAGGCACCAAAGGGCTGCAAAGCAGGATATTTTTCAGATGACACACCTGTTTTTATAGTTCTTTTCCTGTTTCACATAGCAAACATGGCTTGGGGACCATGGTGACCTTTAGCGAAAGGCAAAAGCCTGCTGAACTGGGACCAGGGTAACAGCTATTCAGTACTAAAATCACACTGGCTCACAGGCGGAGGATTAAATAAAGAAGAGCTGGAAGAATGGAGAGATGGTTCTCTGTTTGGTGACCAGTCATCTATAGAGAAAACGATGGTAAAGGCTCATCGTTTTAAGCCAGTACAGTTTTTGTTTCCTCCTTTCTGCTGACTTCTCTCTTGCAGCCTTTTTACCGTCTTCGTGTTTAGGCTCAGGGGAGTGTGTGGAAAAGGAAGGAAATCGCCAGTCTCAAATGACTGCGATTTGTCTTGTGCGCCTTGTGTGCCTTGTGCGTCACCAAAATACAGGCCGTTTCTGAGCCGTCGTTCCAAACTGCAGCTGTGCGCGCACCTATACAAAGCCGGCCTGAAGAGTGATGCGCTGAATACAAGAACGTAAACAAAATGCTGGGGGTATTTAAAGGCTGGGCGATATTTCGAGAAGGTAGCGAAGGTCACCAAGGACAACCAGCGTGCCAACAACTCGCACTGAAATAAAATAAAAACACCGGAAGCATCTCGGAACTCGACTCGGAGGGATCTGCGAGGGCTGGTGTTACTCGCGTGGGGCGCGAGCAGAATCGATGACCAGCCCTAATCAGTCGGAGTATAGCTGTTCCTCGTTATAGCGAACTGACAGCCGAAACGGCAAGTCGCTATAGCTGATTTATCGCTCTAGCCGGAGCTTGTTTCAGTTAAGCCACTACACAGTATCTGATTTACATGATGCGGAGCCTTTGGGACCTGCCAGGGACTGACAGTTTGTTATAAAGGTTTCGAGGTGTGACTGTGCATGTTTATGTTTCGAGATCACTCGAACTTGACCAATCGTTTTGTAAGATTCATTTATTGCTGTTAACAGGCCTATGACATTCACCCTGCCCACATTGCGCGGCCAGCATGACCCCAATGACCTCTATAGCCCGCGGGCATGAACCCAATCGCCCAAAAACTCTCCCAACAAAATGGAGCTGGCGACGCCGCATAGTCTCGGCAGTTGGCGCGTTGTTTGACCCCTGCTATTATTATTATTAGCCTGGGGGCATGGCCTGTCATCCCGTGGGACTAATTGTGAACTGGGAAGCGGATATTCATTTCCCACCAGCGAAACATTCAACTCAACGAGGTTGTTTTATTGTCAAAGCGTTCATCTGTTATATCTGTTTGTTGTTATACATTTGTTACAATGGCTATATGTGTTTGGTATTTTGTGTAAAATGCATCCAATAATTCATTTGTCCCCCAGGGATGTGCACATACATTTCTGTACATACTATTCCTCGGCCCATCAATAGCTGCATCAAACCCAAGCATTCGGTGTTTGACCGGTCCCTTATGGACAACCACAGTCATGTGTCGAAGTCGGCAATTTCACAGGCACCTTCGTAAATTTTCCTTTCATTCAATGAATTAGTTTTTTTATTTGTTCTCCCACCAAAACAGAAGTTAACATTTTTTCTCACCAAAGTATTTTTGTATGTACGCCTTTTAATGAAAACATATACCTTAGACGATTGGGCCACCAAAGCCATCCCGGACCTCCTTCGAGGAGGCCAGTCCGCCCCGCCAGGGTTCGCCCCCCCCTTAAGAAATTCCGGGAAAACCCCTGCTTCCGAAAGACGATTGGTCTCCTCGTTAATGATAACAAGGGATAACAACGGAAATGCATCCAACCATTGATTCATACGACATGCCACAATTTATCGGTAGAGCTGAACGACGTGTGCCTAACAAGATAGTTACCTGTGGATGATTATGATGAGCTTTCTTTTCAACGCAGATAACCCAGAAGTCATCATTTGTTCTGATGACGGGCACTTACTCACAACATGCTTGCCAGTCGTCCGCCCACACTTCTGTTATGAAACACCTCTTGATCCGTTTCCTAAGCATCGTGTTCGAACGTGGATGAGTAAAGGCCTGCTGTTATACCTAGGTATATGATTACAAGCATGCCTAACAAGGTGTTTCTTTAATAATAAAAGGACACCGATAGCTTTTGACAAGTTTATATTGCATAATACATCTATAATCGCTTCCGTTATGAAACACCTCATGATCTGTTTTTATGCACCATGTTTGACCACATTTGACAAAAGGTGTACTGCTATTTATGCATCAACGCATTCCTAACAGGATGCTTATGTAAAAATAAAACGACACAAATTGACTTTTGAGGAATTTATGTTACTCGATCAATCTAAAAACGAAAGCAAGCAGGCTGCCAAGCTTACAGGATTGCCCGACTAAGAAAACAAAAGTGCCTGATCAGAAAAAAAACAGAAAAGACATTTATCCTCCTTAAACCCTCGCCCTACCGGGGCCATCGATGCCCCCAAGGTTTTTCCGGAAGAGCAGAAAACGACGGGGCGCAGCACCTTGGTTTAGGGTTCTATCTCTTACCACATCATTTTCTCACCATCCTTGAAATTTTTTATCCTGTGTCACCCAAGGTCAGGTCACCAGGTGAGGTCAACCAAGGTCACCTCACTTCAACTTCTGAGCTCTATAAGAGCTACATTTCGAACTCGATCGATTTGAAACTTTCTACACTTTATTGCCTCTCTAGGATCTACAAGGTGCATATCCGGGATTTTTCGATTTCGTGACCTGAGGTCAGGTCACGAGGTGACCTTTCTCATTGAAAAAGCATGGGAAATGCTGTCTTATGGTCGAAATGTTACAAAAACTATTAAAAATGTTCGGCCTACTCAGAAAAACGTTCTAAGACACCCTTTCACGGCTCACAGGGGAATATTTCCCCTTTGACCTCTCCAAGGTCATCCAAGGTTACCAGGGGTCAAAAACATTATTTTGCCAATAAAGTTTGACCTAATTAAGCTGGAGTGCTGAATAAAACACCATCGTGTATGTCTTATCACTGGCCTTCATTTGATATACGGCAAGGTCAATTTCTGACCTTTCGTGACCTCAGGTCATATTAGGTCACGAGGTGACCTCTGGAGGACAAACCACTGACGGGAGGTCTTTACATTTCACATAGCGGAAACAGTTCTGACATTTTTCTTTCAAATTTACTTTACCAGACCTCAATAGCTCAAATGGCACAAGAGTTATGCCCAGTTTGCTTAAGCATTGCATATTTGAGTGAAAATAGCCGATATTGACCTAACTTGAACTCTGGAGGTCAAACCATTCACCTGAGCGCTTAAACATGCGAAGTAATTATTCATTGAATTCACGCAAGCTTTCCAATGCACTTTGCAGATTTGCGCTAACCCCTAATATTTTCGAGGTTAAAGGGGGCCATCGATGGCCCCCGGTGGGGCGAAGATGCGCCGGACCCCCGTCGGGGCGCGGGTTAAGGTGCCGCGGTGCCGTTTTCCGTCTTTGGTATGTATGTATGTATGTATGTATATATGTATTTGTAGCATATTACACGTGCAGCAGCAAGCTTCACCGGACCATCCACGAGTGGGTTTTCAGGTTTGCGGCGTTACAAGGTCAGCAGAAAAGCAGAGCACACATTTGCACATCAAAGCACACAATCAAATATTATAATTCCGTCATTTACTGCGTGGACCTAATTAATCTTTCAAATCGTGCAGGAGAAGGCTCGTTCATCGTTCGGTAGGGTAGGTCGTTCCAGGATTTTGTAGCTCGGTATCGGAATTGTCGTTGAGAGTTCGTTAGATGGCAGACAGGCAGCTCGATGGAGTTTGTCTCGGTCGATCGGGTCGTTCGTCGTGAAACTTCATGCCGCATCACAAACATGCCTCGGATGGCTTTTGGACCACCTTCTGAGTGAATGGACTTGTGGATCTTTAGAAGATCTCTTTCCCGCACTTGATCCTCAATCCGTCTCCAGCAAAATGACTCAAGTACTGGTCCCACTCTGTCTCTTCTTTTCATCCCTGTCACTACTCGCGCACTAAAGTTAATAACTTTCTGAACACGAGTCAGCTGTTTTTTCCTAGTTCCTCCCCAAACCGATAGACCATATAGAATGTGTGGTTGCACATGCGCCTCTACCAGGACCTTGAGGGCATCCTGAGTGAAGTGATGTTGAAAGCGGCGGAGCGGGATGAGCAGAGAGTTGCATCTTTTAACGACTTGCGTGATATGAGCTTCCCAAGACAGATACGGGTCAATGTCAACACCAAGAAGGCGAACGGTCTTAGAAGGCTTGATGATGCAGCCTGCTACACTTAGTTTGAGTTCTTTTGTCTTTTCAATAGCGTTGCGAGTTCCAACTAGAATGAAGTCCGTTTTTTCTTTGTTCATCTTTAGTGAGTTTGATCTGAACCAGCACTGCAGTGTGTTGAGCGCTGTTTCGATCCGTATTTTCAATGAGTTCAGACTTATGCTGTCTGGATCCGAGTGGTCTAAAAGCTGGGTATCGTCAGCATAACAAATAATTCTACTTTTCAGCAGATGGCAGTGCATGTCGTTGGTAAAAAGGCTGAAAAGGACTGGCCCAGCGATCGACCCCTGTGGTACGCCACAGCTGACGGAAATGGTCCGCGAACCACCTCTTACGATCTGCTTTCGCCCGGTCAGATAACTCCGAAACCATGCATCATCTATGCCATACCATCCAAGCTTATTTAGAAGTACACTGTGGTCCACACTGTCAAAGGCTTTGCTTAAATCTACCGCTGTGACAGATGAGACTTCACCTCGCTGGGAGTTCTGGGTGATCCAGTCAGCGACATCTAACAGCGCATCTTCCGTGCCGTGCTTCGGCCTGTAGGCATATTGCTGAGGATAGAGGACGTTACATCGAGTCAGATATGCTGATAGTTGGTTGCACACAACCTTCTCAAGTAGCTTTGACATGTGCGAAAGCAAGGATATGGGCCTGAAGTTAGCGGCAGTGTTGATGTCACCCTTATTTTTGTATATGGGCACGACCTCAGCAATTTTCCAGCTCTCCGGGAAAATGCTCGTCGATATTGAGGTATTGACGATTCGCAACAGGTAGGGTCCTACGACAGCAAAACATCGTTTTAAGGCCTTCAGAGGAACACCATCAATGCCTTCCGCCCCCGATGAATTCATTTGCCGCATAACTCTACTGAGTTCAGGGAGAGTGACGGGATATGGCTTGAAGCATGATGATATGACAATGGGTGGTTTTATGAGTTTCTGGCCCGACTTAACGTCATCTTTTAGTTCACAAGCTATGCATGAGCCAACAGATGCAAAGAACTCATTGAAGCGATCTGCTCTGCTCCGTTGTTCGTCCTTGTTCTGGTCTTCGTCTCGTTTCACACCTGCGCTTTTCTTGGGTTGTGACATGTAATGTCGCTTGAGAGTTTGCCAAAAGTCTCTCCGGTTAGCGGACATGAGCCGACGACCCAAATATTCTTTTCTCGCCTGATGTATCAGTCGTTTGACTTCATTGCGTAGACAGCAGAATTCAGAGCGAGATTCAGGTGTACGAAGATCTCGCCATATTTTCAGCATGTCGTCTCTGGTTTGCATGGTCCGTTTGATTGTTTGATTATTTGCAATCCAAGGATGATTTGGTGAACGAGACTTTTTGGTCGTGAGCGGACAATGTCTGTTTATCACGCGATCCCAGATGGTCTTGAAACTCTCCACCATTTTGTTGACATCGGTCGTATCATCAAGCTCTGACCAATCTTCCAGAAGGAGGTGAAGGCAGATTGCGTTCCAGTCCGCGCAGTTCCACTTGCGACCTACCCGCCTAGTGGCGTTGTTTCGTACCCGATGTAGTGGGGTTTTCATCACGATTGGCTGATGGTCACTGATAGCAGTATCTAACACTTCAACACAATTGTTCTGCAATTTGACGTTGGTAATTATGTGATCGATGGCTGTCGGTGTCGGTGACAGATGGGTTGGCTCTGTGATCAGTTGTTTCAGATCCAGTTCATCTAGCATTTGCTGGTAACATTTTCCCGGGGCACTGTTTTGGTTCAAAACATTGATGTTTAAGTCGCCCAAAAGGAAAGATGGTTTTCCTTTTGCAAGTATAAGTTTTAGTTGATCGCAAAGCTCATCACAGGCTAGGAGTTACGGAGCCATTTGGAGGTCGATACGCTACTCCTACAACAGCGGGTATACCACCTTTCCATGATATTGAAATCCATAGCATCTCGATGAGATTACATTTAGGCATATCTAAAACATGACATGTTATTTCATCCCGGTCTATGATGGCTACACCACCTCCCTTACTTTTTGAGCCTGGAACAGTGTTTTGTCTGTCATATCTTAGGATTTCGTACCCTGGAAAAACCATAAACCTTGATGGTATTTTATCTGTCAGCCAAGTTTCACTTACGCATAAGATGTCTAAATCATGTGTCTCAAGAAGCACATTTATTTCATCCACTTTCGGTGCCATTGATTGAGCGTTTATGTGTCCAATCTTTAATCCGTGTTTCGAGTTCAATCGATGATCGTTTGTATTGTTGTCGATATTATCATTTTCGATGGTCGTTACCAGAGGCGTGGTAAGAACTGGTATTCGTTCAGGTCGCTTCTGTTTTGGTCGTCTGTTTTTCGTGATGATGACGGGGATATTCCCATCCCGTCTTCTCGGGATGGGAATATCCCCTAGTAAAAGTAAAAGTAAAATGGTCCCTAGTAAAAGTATGAGAAAAAGGCATTTGTCCCCGAGATGTCTGGGGTAAAAGCAAGTGAGTTAGCAAACGGTTCAAAATTCGGCATAATGAATACCGGGGCGAGAACATCGGAAAAAGTCTCTTCAAGATGCATAGTAGAACTGAAAAGTTTTGTAGCAATAGTGTTTTGATTTTTAGGGATAAAAACTGGGCGGAAGAGGGTTTTGGGAGCCCATGAACCGCATGCTTCAGCTCCCTCCCCTTTTCTCCTTCCCGAGGCCATCAATGGCAGGAAAAGCAGCCCTTCTGATACAGACTAAAAAACTGGCATGTAATGTATATTTCAACGAAGACGATTCCTTCCGAAAAACATCCCATGGTGAGCACCAGTGCAGGTTACAGGGCCATTTAAAATGCGCGGCGCAGGAAAGCACAACTATGCGCATAGGCCGACGATGCCAGGGATGCTTTTTTGTTAGGGGGGGCGCAAGTGAAAAGAACGCTACAGGGGCGAAACGTAAGGGCACTGCAGCACGAAAAACTGTAAGGTAACTTTTCAGACAACAGCTGGCGTTCTTGGAAAACACCAAATCCTGTCTTGTCACAATATTTGCTGGATTCCTTGCTTTAAGCACATTTGGCTTGGTTTGGTTTGAGGGGTCGTAGCCAAGTGTACCTCCAGCGCAGAATCAGCGGGGTTTAAGACAACACTGGATTTTCTGTTTTTAGCCCGCGCTCACCGGGGCTCCGGCGCCACCTTCGCCCCACCGGGGACATCGATGGCCCCTCCAACTCCGAAAACTGAACTCCGAGAAAGAATTGTTTGTATTGTTCTTTTCATTGGAAAATAATTTATCTCTGAATGACATCAAACTAACTCGAGTGTTCAAAATCATGAGTACTGACCTTGAAGAAAAGCTTATGTCTCAAGCAAGCATATCAGCAAGAAATTCTTCTTAAATTCAACAACTTTGTCTCTCCCAAAACTATTCTAGGACATGTTGGTCTTGAATTTGAACGAAACGCTTCTAACTAACCTTGGTAGCTCCAGATAAAATGAAACTGAAGAAAATGGATAGATAAATACATTTGGCCACATGCAAATAATAACTGTCGCAGTAGAAAACAGTGCCCAAGGGCGAGTTTTCACAAACTAAGATGGGTGAAACAACACCTATGTAAGTCCGGCTGTAGGTTGCGTCCTAATACATGCAATATAGTAGAGGATATATGACATGAATTGGTTCTATGGATTTTTAAATATTTTGAACCGTGAAAAGTACTTATTGGTCATCTGACGTAGTTAAGTGTTTTTAAAGGAACACATGGATAGCTCGTGGGTATTTTCGTTGATTTATTAGTGAATGACCTAGCAGAGTTTTTATGGGCGTGACACATTTCAAAGGCTTAAACCATTTTTACATTCCAAATCTGTTATACGATGAACGATCTTACACATATGTCAACTATCTTAACTGGGCTAAGGTGCATCATGGACCTGTCCATATTTTCTAAGAGTAATGTGGAGAAAGAGGAAAAGAATAGTGTGTAATGAAGGGACCTTGGCACTAGGAAAATCTGTTCTGCTTCCAGGAACGGTCAGCTAGCGAAGACCTACTGCACGCGGGAAATGGCGGTTCGCGTGTGCTGGCTGATCTTGCCTTTGGCGATCATCTTCAACATCCCCTACTTCATGGCCTTCACCGTGGATAGGACCGAAGGCATCAGAGAGACCGAGTTCTACAATGGAAGGTGAGTAAATGCGTTAATAAATACTTGGCTGGGAGTTGTAATGTCTTGTGTTCTTCAATCAGACCATACAATTGAGAAGTACCCCAATAAAGAAGCATATGAACTGCGATACTCTGTCTGAATTACAGGGAAAAACCTGGAGTCTTGGGTAAAATTAGCTGCTTGTATTGTGATGCAAATGCTGTTTTCCCTGTTTGGTAGTGTATCTGGTTGTTGAACGACATCGGGACATCATTTGCTAATTTTGTCAGATTTGTGACTTATGGGTTCGAAAGCGCCTATTTAACGCACACATTTGTGTTTTACTTGGATATTACTTCGGTCTTAAAAATGCAAAACGTCGCGGCTATATGGCATCGAAGGACGGGAGGAGTGAGTTAGGCTTTAGCCAGGGCAGAGCGCCAAATCCTGGCTCTGGTTGGGAGCCTGAGGCTATGCGGAGCCGCTCGTCGGCTGCGTTGCAGCGTGTAAATCGAACACGGCGGCCGACACCGCTTTCGCAGCGCCAGGTTGGATTGTTAGCTTGGGCCCGCAGTGCTGCACTGTACCGCAACGCACCAAGAAGGGGAGACCATCACCAAGGAGGTGCGTTGCTGTACTGTTGCCAGGGGTGGTGTCAGGATAGAAACTGCAGGCCGTAAACATCAAGCCATGCTTGTCCATGGGTGCACCAATCCCAACAGGCACAACTGCCCAGTTTCAGGAAGTGTTGGCGTGGATGTTCAAGAATCCTCTCTACCGCACCAGATGGCGCGTGGAAAGCGGTTTCGTGCCATGGAGTATTAAACCACATTAATCCATGCGATGAAAATCTGGAGATTGGCAATGAAGTCACTAGGCCACTCAGCCCCAATGAAGACATATTGATGCTCATGAGGTCTTCGCTCATCGTCATACCATGATGATTGCGACGTTTCGGGAAGTGCTCCAGTAATTGTTTCCGTAGTAATAAGGGGGGTACTAACATTTCTGGGATCAATACTCTCCCCACAATGAAGACATACATTTGAGGAAAGGAAGGGTTGAATGATGGATTGTTATATTTGTCTAGCTACAAAGCGTTCAGCATTGGATTAGCAGCCACAGGTTTGTGTGCTTTTAAACTGATTCTGGTCATCACACCTTTTGAGTGAGGGGGCTTCAAAGTGGGGCAGATAAGACCTTTTCTTAAACTGGTGAACTGCCCCCTCCCCCTCTTTAACTAGATTCTATACTCGGCCTACAATTGAAAGTACCTTTCTTTCTATTCAACCTGGACTTCCGCAATTGTTCCTAAACGTATTGTAGGTGAACGACTCGATAGCGCTGTCCCAAACAGTCATTGTGTTTGACTTCACTTGCCACTTGCTCCATCCCTTCGTTGTCAAGTGGTCGGAGCCCTCCCCTCCCCTCCAAAAATGTGTGCCAACGTTACTCGCTGTAGGCTGCCGAATACAAATTTGAATGATAAATAAACATACTATCAGTCTGGCTTCAAATCAGAATGATGTCAACGGTATGTCAATTCTGTAAATCAATACCTGAAGAATACAATACCAGGGCACTACAATGGCCGAACAGAATCATGTGCTGGAAGAATGGCACGCATGGCAGTTACATATTGCACCAGGCGAATTCCTGGCAACCAAGAGGAAGCTGATAAACGTACGCGCCGCGGCGGTGGGAGAAGCTGTCTGTGCTTTCAGTCCAACCTAAACAAACAGGCCGAAATAGGCCGGTGGGAGGTGCCCTGGGTGTGCGGCCGGGATGGTGGCTGACCGTGAAAACGGGCACATGTAGAGACGCAGACCGGGGGTAGCTCGCCGTGAGGGTGAAAAGAGGATGTATTTAACGTGGTGGCGCGAGAATGGCCGATTTTAGTGAAAACTGGTATTCAACCTGAGCATAGATAGTGCTTGAAATAAGGAGTGGCTGTTCAGAAATGGTTTTCGTAATGTACTATGTAAAACTTTAATTCTGTTAAGTCTCTTTTATATCACATACACATCAAATTTTGGAAGGGTTGTTTGGAAATGCTACGTGTTGATTTCGATAGCAACTTGTATTAATCCCCTGATGTAAGTGAGCATGAAAATGGGGGGGGCCTCAGTTCGGGACCCCCGGAATGTACCAACGCATGCAGCTGATTCACCCATTGTTGTATATGTGCTTTACATGCATGATTTCTGACTTGATAATTCGATAAAGGGATGGCAATCACTGCCTGGATAAGCCGTACGGTCTAGTCTTGTTCAATTATCTTACAGCCAGAAATACGAGATCCCTTTTCAAAGCGCACGCCAATCTGTTTTGTCCAGCCAACAAACTTGATGCGGAAATTTCAACTTTGATCTTGGACTCCTTTGTGTTTTTACCTGTTCTCGCCCCATCAGCGCCACGCACCAAAGCTCCGTGTTGCGTCCATCATCTGGGCAGGCCGGATGCTTCCGAGGGTTTTATGTGTGGCGACCAGGTGTGTTTAGGTTGTTGGTGCTGTGTAAAGTGCCACTGCGGGGGGATATAAACGTTATCGTCTTGCTGGCGGCCGGGCGGGATTGGGCCCGCGGCACTCAGCTGGCGTGGTGGTGGAATCTTCAGAAGTGATAAAGATGACAGACTGAACAGTTAAGGCGGAGCATACACCGGAGTATCAATTTCTGGAATTTGGAATTGCAGGACAGTGCTATAATGCTTCCAGATTTCTCTCATTCCAGAAAATATCAGATGCATTATAAGTCTAGACAATGATTTTGAGAAGCACCCTTAAACCCAATCTGTTGCCGAAATCATGGGCTAAAATTTGACAAAGATATCTTGGAACAGCTTGTGCCCAATCATAGTTTTTAGAGAGTTATGTTTTTTAAACACCCTGGGTTTTATCTAGAGTCCACATTTTTTCTCAAGACGGCTAAGCTCATGTTAATAAGATACGCTTACATATAATTACGTAAAAACTAAAGTAAGATTACGCACAGTATAAGCACGCTTACCAGGCAATGTCTAATCGGAGACGGACCGGGGTCGTGACCAGAAGTTCTGCTTCTGTTCCTGGCGTCCCGGCACCGAAACCCGATGCTGGTCGAGACGGGACTTTAGCGGGACCAACTGGGTTTGCGCCGGAATTTCTCCAGGCCTGCTGAATATCTGACGATACAAGTTGATGCATTAAGTACACCCATACCAGTTCTAAGTGCAGCTGTGTACATTTTACCAGGCCCGAATAGAGCGTCATAGGCGTATATGTTTTCAAAAGCACTGGTGATTTTCAACATCAGTCATAAAGAAAATATTTTCCAGCAAGTGTGGGCTTTTCTGTTTCCCCACTCTTACGTGCCCATACAAGTCTAAATACTCACTCCCATGTCCATCACTGGCATTTACATGCCTTTACATAAATTACTCAAGCCAATGCCGTTAAAGTCCAAGATACCTTTACTTAAAGGTACGTTCAAGAGGGATTCCTTCACGCCCGAGTGACGTCACCCGGGCGTGGAGGAATTCCTTCACCATTGGGCCGTGTGTTAAACTGCTGATAATGGCACTTCCCGCTTACGAATTTGTAAGAATACACGATAATCAAATTTATCCCAAATGCAATGAATAAATGTTTTGTTTTGGATTCTGAGCCTCTTTTTGCAAAAATGTGGATATTGAATAATTTAATTTTCCCGTGTTATATGCTATGAGGGGTGACGTCACATCCGGTGGTTGCGCTTGCTGTTGGAGGGGGCTGGTTAAAGTCTACTTTAGTGTGCGGGACCAGGGCCGCGACCAGCTCATGTCCCGCCGGAACCAGTCGGGACCATGTCAGATTTGCCTGTACATCGACCGCTGCCGTGACCGCAAAGTGTGAAACAGCAGAAGCTCCAGCCGTGACTTCACACTCCACTCACTCGTCAAACTGCTGTCCAGGTATTTGACAGTCCTGTAATGACCCTCACCACTAGCCACATCACATGTGCAAGGGACAGATGAGTGCTTGCAATTTGATATTTGATTTATGAATTCCTTCCGTTCGGTACCTCCCTACAAATCTTTCCCTACCTCTGTGGGACCACCATACGTACTCCAGATTATGGTGCTTTGTTTTGAATAAATGAATTTGAGCCGATTTCTTCGAAAACTAGGGCCCCTGGCATGCCCCCTTAAACATAGACGGGTTCAAGGTACAAGGGACCACTTCCCACCATAGACCCTCGGCGCCGCCTGAAATGGTCACAGCGCCCCCTAAAATGTCCTTCCCCAACCCATCCCTAGGATGTGAGTATTGCCGCTCCTGCGAAATGATTTGGCACGCATTTGATAGATTTTCCTGCCGAAAATCGCGTTCCCTGGTCCGGATGGTGCCCCTCCGCTCGGATATCGTGGGCCCATCCATGCCGGAAATACGACTGGTGATTTTTCTGGCCACCGTGTGTGGCTCCGACACAGCGTAAACTCCTTAAAGAAGCAATATCTTCACCGACCCGGACTTATTGCGATACAATACTCGTCGACGATAGCACATGACGAGGTGTAAAGTGTCTCGCGGTTTGGATAACATTAATTGTATACTCAAAGCAAAACCTGGTTTTTCAGACGCTGCGTGGTGGGTTCGAATCCGGACATTTATTTGGATTCCTGTTTTTGGCAATGCTGCTGTATTTTTCGGATATGGATCGGAAATGGATTATGGATCATATATGGGTTCGCCAGGATGTTTCGAGAAAGCCTTGAATATAGACCGGAGGGAATATGGATTTCTTCGCCGTGATGTCCTCTAACGAGGGCACAGCACGCGCCAAGCCTCTCAGCGAGCAGGCCCGCTAATCCGAGGCGGTACGGCGTCCACTCTGCTACAACGGGGTCACTGCATTAAAAGAGTGCATTGTGGAAACGAGGGAAAATCAATACAGGTCAAAGTTGAAGTCGGTGCTGGTGCCGGATTTACTGAAGTTGCAGATGACCCAATCGTTGGCGGCGGAACTAATCAGGAAGGTGATGAGGCTCAAAGTTTTTCTGTACATTTTTATCAGAAGCCGGTGTTACTTGTGTTGGAGACATTGTTCTGAATGAATGCTCTTAAAAAGTGTTTGATTTATCTTTAGATTCGTTACCGGATCTCATATTATCAGCTTATCAATTTTCTGACTGTTAACAGTAAAGAAACGTGCGGTGTGGGTTTATATCGGGTCAAACACCGTACGATACGACAGAGAGAAGGCCACTGACCAGACCAAGGTAGCTTGTCTCCGATGCATTAAAATAGAACATGCGTGCGTTTCAAAAGCGTCGGGGGCGGCACTGTTACAGGATTGGACACCAAGCTGAGGTCACCGGCACAAAATGAGAACACAGGCTGACGAACTTGTGTCCGGGGACGATGCTGCGTTGGTGGCGAACAATGCGGCAAGACGTCGCTCCACGGAGAGGGTCCCTAAGACAAACATGGAGTGCAGGTTTAGCTGAATACTGCTTAGCTATTGGCGCCGCTGACTGAAGGTCCTTACTCTGTCAGGTCTAAAGCCAACTTGAGGAAAGCGTCTTTGTAAGTGGTTGTGAAGACAACGCGTATAGAAACCAGACAATTGCTTAGTGACTGCTACTGAAGTATTCCTCCGGTGTTATCTTAGGCGAGTCTTCTCAGCGCGGAGCGCTATTTCTCATTACTGCCGCCCACTAAAAGGCAGTCGTGATTTAGGTCGTGCGCTGGCATTAATGAGAGTCTGACTTCTCCCTTGAGACCCGGCTCGGGTGGAATACTGGCCGCCGCAGGCAAGGAATTAAATCACTGTGCTCTGTAAACTGTGGACGAATTCCTGCGCTGCAGAAGTAAGTGATATCTCTTCATCTTTTTTGGGTTGCCTTCAGAAGCTGAAATACTCAGCCCAGGAAAAGTTCTCTGACATGCTGTGAGTTAACAGCAAACAATGAAACTTTCGCTATACTCACGCTAACGAGATCACAAACTTATGGGGAATCTGGCCAGCTAATTCCTGTTTGATCCAGTGGTGTCAATCTGGCTGGGACGAAGGCTTTGACTTTGGCCGCTCCCGCCAGGAACGCTGTTCGGACTGAAATGCAAAGACAATCAGGTCAAACAGGTTATGGTGTTTTTTGATCGTGGTTTCAGATTGTTATAAAAGACACTGCTGCTCCTTTCGGTAAGCCAAGAACTTTAAGGTGCTTCCCAGAATGAAACCTGTGTTAACTGAGGGTTGTTTAGACGTCGCAGAACCCCTCGATTTACATTCATGAGTGAAGTTGGATATAAGGGATGAGACTTACGGTCCCATCCCAATGGATTCCTTTTGAGCCCATTCAGGGAGAGTGTAGTAAATTATCACAGTAAGCCGACTGAAGACTGCCTCACAATTACATATGCAAAAGAGGAAAGATGTGTATCATCATCATGCAATGTATTTGTGTATGAAAAGAACCGAGGGAGGGAATACTTTCCCTATGAAGAGGTGATGGAGTTCCTGATACTTGTTCTCATAAATATATAGCACATCTAAGAACACGATTATTGCGTACAGCCTGCCCTGTGGGATCAGATCGAAAAAACCCGACGTTTTCAGTATTGTACGTCCCCTATATTCAAACAGATGACGTGAGGTTCCTTCAGTGGATCTATGATGAAAGGGTGGTTAACTTTTCATCCCTGAGTGAAACTCAATGCTTAAATTCAATACAATACCAATAGCCGCGGGCGGTAAAACCGGAGATGGGTTAGTCCTAACCCGCTTCTAAGCCCCACCATGCATTCGGGGTGTTCCATGGATATGGTAACACCGTGTACGTGCCGACTCAGGACCCTTCACTCCCCCTTCAGTGACAATGGAGAAGAGATATTCAGCCCTGCAATGGTAGCCCAACTGCATTTCAATTGAAGAGCTCAAACGCAAACAGCATACGCACGTACATTTCCGAAAAATGGCGTGCAGAGAAGTCCTTGTGACACTTCATCTTAAATTTGTTTAGCTATCGTGTAGCTACAGTTCTCGAAACAGACAACAGCGCGACACCTCGTGGGGTGAAAGGTCATCATGTCGAGCTAGTGCAGCCAATGGGCGGCCTTGAGTGGAACGCCCTCAGCAAATAATGTCTTCAGGCGTCAGTGGTGGAGTTATGGTCTGTACACAATCTGCGAGAGACTGACGTCATGTTGATGAGGACGCTTTCCAACCGACTTCTGGCGTGGAAGATGTTGCAAGGCTTTGGATCATTTAAGATCCGGTAGATAGTGTTACTTTAATACTGGCTTGGTAATGAATGATTCTACTGAAATAACACAGATGTGTATGCCGATATATCATTTTTACATCTAAAACATCAATAGTCATTAGCATAAACTGTGCAAATACCCTTGGTGTAGTAAATAACCTAGCAGGGTGAATAATACTCTACGATGTCGCGCATATAGTAAAATACAGCATTTAAAGCAGTTAGAAGTATTTACAAAGTAAACAAAAAACATTTTTGAGATCGTCAGAAGGTGTTTAGACAAACAGTAGTTTACGCGCAGGGGAAACATAGTGGTAGCTGCCGACAGCTTTAGACTAGGCCAGGACGGCCCAGACGACCCAGGTTTTCTCAGAAGCCGATGAAGATGCAGCCCTGTTCTCTGCTGAAAAGTGGCTCCCGCTGTTGGATGGGCCAATTCAATCAATCCCACACATAAAAGACAGTGGTATAATTTTACCGGCAGACAAAGGTCCGAGGCAGTTGTCTGGAAATAATTTTCTGATCGATGACCCGAAAAAGAGAAATAGCTAATCGTCTAATAGGTCATATATCAGCCATACCACATAAAAGTGGTTCAATGATTCATGCTGTTCGGGTTTATATATGGTTTCTTTTCAGTTTCTGTGGTAAAATATTGTAGTTTATAAAAATTCCATATAAAAGCCTAAGGAATTTCCAAATCAGTTATTTTATTCCTGGAATGGATTTCAAATTAACTCTTCATCGCCAGGGAGTCCCATTAGGCCCACCTCCCTACCGACCTTCGCGAATGATTCTCAGCACTTTTCGTTGTCTTGACCACTCCTTTATGAAATCTTTGTTCTGGGATGAACCAGCAGCGTGACTGGGACGTTGTGATGACAAATGGGTGTGCAGGTCCTTCGTAGATCCACCAGCTGTCTTCAGGACTTCACAAACGCGGCATTTCGCCGTTTGGCCGTCAGATCCGCGGAGCAACTTCCCCACGGAGTTCCTTTGAAATCTATATAATCAGACATAGAGTACCTTGTTAACTGCACAGACCTCAAACAGATCCCCAGCGGCACAATTTCTACGGGAAAATAAGAAACCACAAATAATACTCACTGCTGATACGCGCCACACCACTACCGCGCAAAATGTTCGGCAACAATATTGAAGTAGCATCTTAGTCGGGAACTCTGAAAATGGCGACAACGCGTTCACGCTGTTGGATCATTGGTGCGAGCCCAGGCCCAGGAGGGAAATGATTTAGTTAGTAAAACGATCCACGGCGGTGACGGCTGCCGGAAACCGGTAGGTCGGGTGTTGAGGGGCTAGTGTGAGCTGTTGGCTTAACGGAGGTGATTTGGGAATACTACGTTTCTAGAAATTGCTAAATCCCAGGATTCTGCAATGCCGATCCCGGGATTTTGTGATTGCGCTAATCCCGTGATACCGGAATCCCGATCCCAGGATTGAATCCTTTAGTATAACTGTATTTTTAGCTCTTCCTACCAAGATTCCTAAACTTAACACCCACACTGGAAAGGGGCCTGGCACTAACGCGCACTGGAGAGTGGTAGCAGTGTGGTATTAGGCTCATGCTGTACATGAAAGGTGCTTAAGCGCGTTTTTTCGAGGTTCTATTCTTTTTGAATTCTGTTTTTGTACTGTCTTGAAGGTTCTACCTTTCTACTTCTTGCACTTTGAACTACCATCAGTGATTGCAGCGTCTTGATGTTCTGTGAAGCCTCCAATGTGCCTAATCTATACCAAAAATGAAATAAATATCGGAAAGAAAAAAAACGCGCACTGGAGGGGCCTGGTAGGCTCCCCTCATGAGATCCAAAACCGAAGGTCAAATTCAACAATGATGGGTACCTTTTGGAAAATTCCGTAATTATGAATCGAGGATAAACTTAAAGCGGACAAAGGTCAACGAAGACATAATATTTCCTGAAATCTTGTGACGATCATTTAAGGTCGTTGGGCCCTGACGTCACAAGACCCTGACGTCGGCGCGCCCCTAAACCCTAACCTAAGACCTTGACATATCATTTCGTTTTGTATGACGTTATTACCTCACCACTCGGTCTCCAATGCAGACGAACTGGCATGACTGCGCGATTGTGGTGATCTCAAAATGTAGCTCTGATTTTGAATGGCTATAAGAAATAAATTCTTTTACCGATTTTCAATGTTCGTCACCAATTCCGTAGTGCCGTATTCTCGCAAACGTGGCTGAGTAGCGTTTCTCGGCTACGAGCGGTTCTCCGGCCACCTCAGAGAAATGTATGGAGGGGTCCATAACGTCCAGTGCACATGTTATTGTGTATGAAATTGCCTTGCGCTATTCGTATACCATTTGGTGCTTATGTATTCCATACCTTTTATATTACCTTCACAGCATGGCACCAGAACCACAGCTATGCCAGTACTTCTTGCTACCAACGACGTTCCTGCGAGTTTTACTGGCGGGATTCAACCTGCGTGTTTTTAATAAGCGCTAGGGTAAATATTTCTCCTGCATTTGCCACTGAATGGTGTATGCCTGTGGTATTTGAGCTGGACAAACAAGTGGCATTTACAACTGGCACAAAGAACTAAGCGGGCCTACATCTCGAAGCAGGAGGAATTTAATATTTCAGGAAAGGTCTGTGGGAAGTCTGTTGTTGAACAAGTTCGGCTTTAACATGTGTGGTGGGAAGGCCTCAGTACCTATGGCAAAGAAGAGCCGGGAGAGGCAGTCAGCGTCTCCAAAGCTGTTTCAGGTTTGAGGAGATTGGTCACTGATGGAGGCCTGCTAGAATTCAGTGCGTACTACCAAAACGCTGGTCGATATGCACAGTGAGAGGCAGATTTTAAGCTCTTCAGTTCATAGATTCTGTCTTAGCCGAGATGAACTGGAGGCGTTTCTACTATGAGTCCTGGGCAAGGAACAGTGGTTCCCAAGGTTCAGTCACTTTATATCGAAGACCATCAGTGGCAGCACAATCATGCCTGGTGCTCAATTTGAAACATTGCTAGCCAACTGTTATATACATCTCACAGCTTATTCCCTCGATCCTATCGGGTACATGTGGAAGCTGGAGTTTGTTTAAAGCATGGCCCACAGGGTGCAGCGGATGCTGCTTCATGAGGAGGCAATACAGTAGTTCTTATTATTATTAGCTTATTATTATTATTATTAGGGAATGATAACAGTTAGGGGACTAATACAAATTGGTGAGGTCTCCGGTATCTTTACTTACATAGAGGCCGAGAAGGAACAGGCACTAAAATTATTTTAGTGTTGACATGTTCTGCACAAATATTGTGCGGGAGTTTGTCATCAGCGGTAGACCCTGAATTATCTAAAAATTAAGTGTATGCAGTCCCTGCAGTTGATTACTGGATGGAAAGTCTCCCCTGTATGACATGCTTAGCGAGCTTGTTATGGTAAATGTATGAGAATGTTAATGAGTGTTTGAGGGGATCAAGAAGAGTGCCGCCGGATACGAACGTAAGCGAGTGAGGATCAAAATGGCGAAACCAAGAAGCTTGCCAGCCTTTCAAATAAGGGTGTTAGGTTCAATAATTTCTGGCACCAGGCCTGTGTTAAAGCTTATATTATTGTGGCACATAAATGTTTCGGATTTCTGAGGAAAACTCCCTCCACTTACTAGCATTAGTGCTATAGTAAATGCATTAGCAAATCAAGCAATTGAGCGCTCTTGCAGTAAACAGCCTGCTTATGGCGCCAGCTAAAAGGACAACACTGAGGACTAAATAGACAAATCGGAACACTGTTATCTGTTTTAAGAGATAATTATGTATGTACATACATACATACTCTCCAAACATCTTTGAGTTGTTCGTGCAGCAGCTCGTTGGAGGTCAGAGTGAGAAAGAGTTTATTAAACAAATTGCAGGTGATAATTTTCATCTAATCGGCCCTTTATATCTGTTTGGAACCGCTACTACTCTAAAAGTTAATGTAACGTTAACCCTCGCCCCACCGGGGGCCATCGAAGGCCCCTAAGGTTTTTCCGGGATAGCAGAAAAACGATGAAGCGCAGCACCGCGGTTGAGGGCTCTACCTCTCACTGCGTCATTTTCCCACCATCCCTGAAATTTTTATCCCGGGTGACCCAAGGTCAGGTCACCAGACGAGGTCAACCAAGGTCACCTCACTTCAACTTTAGAGCTCTGTAAGAGCTACATTTCAAAGTCGATCGATTTGAAACTTCCTACACTACATGACCCCTCCAGGGTCTACAAGGTATATATCCGGGATTTTTCGATTTCGTGCCCTGAGGTCAGGTCACGAGGTGACCTCTCCCATTGAAAAAACATGGGGAAAAGCTGCCTTATGATTTAAAAGTCACAAAAACGATTGAAAGTCCTCGGTTTGATCAGAAAAGCGTTTTACGACACTCTTTAACAGATTCCAGGGGCCATATTTGCCCTTTCACCTCTCCAAGGTCATACAAGGTCACCAGGGGTCAAAAACAGTACTTTGACAATAACTTTTGACCTAATTAAGCTTAGAGCGCTGAAACAAACACCATCGTGTTTGTCTTGTCACTGGCTTTCATTTGATATACGGCAATGTCACTTTCTGACCTTTCGTGACCTCAGGTCATATTAGGTCACGAGGTGACCTCTGGAGGTCAAACCACTGGCGGGAGGTCTTAACGTTGTGCATAACGGAAAAAGTACTGGCAATTTCCTATCAAATGTATTTTACCAGATCTCAATAGCTCTAATGGCATAAGAGTTATGCCCAGTTTGGTTAAGCATTGCATATTTGAAAGAAAATAGCCGATCTTGACCTAATTTGACCTCTGGAGGTCAAACAATTGACCTGAGCACTAAAATATGTAAAGTAATTTCCTACTGAATTCACGCGAGCTTCCTAGTGCACTTTGCAGATTTGCGCTAACGCCCATGTTTTCGGAGTTAGAGGGGGAGCCATCGATGGCCCCCCGGTTGGGCGAAGGTGGCGCCGGACCCCCGGTGGGGCCCGGGTTAAAAATACATTCCGAACGTCCCGAAATAAATGATGCGTTGAGAGTGAGTGTTTATATTTTCTAGAATATTAACTCTGTCTCAACATTATATGTATTCAGGAATTTGTTATTTACATTCTTCCTGCGTCCATGGCTTTTTCCTGGCTCTGGGAATTTCTTCCATTTTTATGGCAATCGGAAGATGCATTTCTTAAGCTGGCTCGGGGAATTTCATGCCTACAAACTCGCCAGCCCCTCCTTTTTGCTCCTAGCCCTCTCAGTTCTTCCACTGGAGACCAGTGTCTTCCTAGACCTAAATAACTGCAGAACTCCGCCTCGTTGGGTGAGGTCTTTTGTGCCCTTGGCTATTGGCCGATATGATCTCTTTACTAAGATAGTTTATTCCTTACCACCGCCGTGGCGCAGTTGGTTAAGGCGCCTCGGTCCAGTGTGGGAGGTCCCTGGATCAAAGCTGACCTCTGGCAGACTTTTCCTCGACCGCCTCCTACCCAGGAGATGGCAGTACACTGGGTAGTGCCCGCCTTGACTAGGGACTTCCGCTGACCAACCAGCGCCCTTGTTATTGGGAGCACGGGCTTGATCTGCCTTTAAATAGATCCACCGGTCCGGTGGCACCGCCCGAGGGCACGGCCTCGCCGCGTGTCACCGGAGCAGTCCTCTGTTCCGCCGGGTCCGAGAAATCGGGATAGCTCCACTGCCTGGTACAGTGGGGCGTGTGACAGGAAGCGTGCGGACATGACTGTCCCGCAAGGGTGCCGATAGCGTAAGCCCCGCTGCCGTGTACATAGTGTGTGTCTGCTTGTGTGTAGTGCAAATGTGAAAAATGTTCCCAGGTTGGGAACGCAAAAATATTAAAAAAAGATAGTTTATTCCTTATAGTTTATAGTTTACTCTATCCTCATAGTTATAGTTATACGATAGTTTACCCTTTACGCTTTACTATCTCTTTACTATGCCGGAAAGAAGACAACAGAGCCTGAGGAGAAGTACAAGCATGCCCTTTGAAATTGTATAGCCGTCTCCGTGAGCTCTACAGATTCCACTTTAAATTATATTGTTCACATTACATTTTTGGGTAAAATTCACATACTGGTTCCATGATTAAATCATTTGTCATATTCACTGCCGACGGTAGCGGACAGATCCTTCCTCTGCTTCAGAAATCGCCTCTCCTCCGTGTTTGTTAGCGTTCTGCCTGTAAACACTGCATAAACCTTTCGTCTTTGATGTAAGCTGGGAGGTTTAAGGGCCAATGCCACGAGGTGTTTTCAGTTTACACTTTTAAATCAGCATCGACAATCGTTCTAGGCGTGACGTCACGGGATCTGGCGAAATGTGTTGGTGACTTTCAGACCGGTAGTTACAGAAACCACACAGAAACGGGCCCTGTCGGAAGCAAACGAATACAGATACCTACATCTGGGAACCGGAAACTAAACACAGTGACCTTGACTGTGGTGTTAGTGTTGTGTAACCGTGGTATGACTTGCTTAGCCCCGTGTAATCGGTTGTAATTAATCGCATATCACGTTATAGATTTGGTCTCCAATCCGGCTATATCGTCCTTAACATAGATACTAAGAAAAGGATACATATATCCCGCGCTTGTATTCTGCAGCTAAATATATAATGCCTCATAAATGTTTATCGCTCCGTTGACTCTAAGAACAAGCGACGGAGCAAATTGAATGAAGGCTTTGAGCGTTGGCGTCTGTTCCTCCGGCACTCCTGAGTGTACTCACCGGTGTTTATTCGTGCTAAAAATACAGAAGTCGAGGTGTACAACAAGTGTCCTTGTATGGAACAGAAATAGCACGAACAACCTTCGGAGCCAGTATAGCGTGCCACGGCGTTAAGGCGGGAAAGGAGGGAGCGGTCCCACTATTACCGGGGGTCTGGGACCATTGCACTGTCAGAGTTTCTTTCATATCGATGTGATTGATGTTACAGGACAGCTATTTGGATTACATCTCAGGAGCTACCGCACATCCGCCTGGTGCTAGCCCGTCAAGCATTGAATGTATTTATTGGTTCTGATGTGTCGTATAAATCTTTGTTTAATTTCTGCGAGAAGATGAAGGGCGAAGAAGTCATAGATTAGAAGTGATATAGGCTGCTCAAGAGGGCGTCGCTGTCGCTAGGAGAGCATCAGTGATGGGCTTGGAGATACGTGCAACGAAAAATCTTTTTTTCAAAAAGGCTGCCGATAGGTATAACTCTATGATTTACTAAGCCACACAAAGTAGCGTTTCCCTATGCGTGGGCTAATACACGTGGGAACGTCTGATGCACCTTACTCACACAGCTTCCATTCATGCTAGCGACAACAGAGAGAGCTGTCAATATACTGTCGCGTACTGAAAAGATGCCATCAGTTACGTGCTCTTGGCACATCGGACGGCTGACAAATGGGCCTGGCCTGTGCTGTGGGCGGCAGCCGGTAAATTATGGTGGAGGCGCATGCCATAAACGCCCAGCCGAGGGAGGTGGTCGAGAATTGTAACAGGATGCTTGTGTTCTGTGAAATTTCTGGATAGCTGAAGTTCTTATTTGGACATGTCCAGGAGATATTGAAAACTAAATTGAGAGGCTGAAGAGTGATGGAAGTGAAAGCTGATGATAACTTGAAGAGATGGGTGTTTGTAAATATCGATTTCAATATAAATGGAAACGTGTCGGAAATAAATGTGGATAATATTCAGTACTAATTAATGTCTTTCAGAATTCATAACTATGGTGATAAGGGGCTGGTGCATTTTCTTTTGATACTGCGGGTGGTCTTTTTAGCTCTCGTCACTGCCTACACCCCTGCCAGTCGGCGGAATATACATAAGCTTCGCCGCCAGAAAAGAGTGAGGGGGCCAGCCGATCTGCAGCCTTCTAGTGACAAAAAACGTGTCCCTCTAGAGCTGGAAACCCATCGAATTAGGGTTCATTGTTGCCTTCTGCACTGGCTGGTCAATAAACATCCAGGCTGATTTTCCAAATTGGCTGAAATTTTGAAATATGTGGGTGAAAAGTGAGAGTCCAGCCTTCTCTGCCCCTCCCCTCTATTTTGACGCCTGTAGACCAGTACTGTGCAACGTTTGACTTAGCTTACGTTAAATTACGGTTTCATCCTAACAGAACGCTTCAGTTCGTATTTCTAGCTCTATCCCCTCTCCTCCTCAACACGATCATAGCCCCATCCCTCCGCTCCCTCAGCTCGGTCCTAGCTCTATCTCCTCTCTCTCTCAGCTCGGTCCTAGCCCCATCCCTCCGCTCCCCCAGCTCGGTCTAGCTCTATCCCCCCTCTCTCGTTCAGCTCTATCAGTGACGAATGCATGGCCTAAAGGCCTAAATACATGGCTCTCCTCATTCGATGAGCATCATGTCAGCCTTGCGATGGTGTTTTCCCAAGACTGTGGCACATTGTTATGCACTAATGATTATGCATATACATATGTTTGGCAGGTACTTTTACTTCCACAACTGGGCGCGATTCGTGGTGCTGGGCCTCGGACCCGCCGTCTTCCTGTTTGCGGGCAACCTGGTGCTGATCCTGTCGCTGCGCCAGAGCTACCGGAGGAGGCAGGCACTCCTCTCGCAACGCAAACACCGCGAGGAAAAACGCCTCAGGGTAAGCCGGGTTACGGTAACCATTCAATTTCATACCCAAAGAAAATCTGGGATGCTTCGTTAAAGATTTAAATACCATGAGATAAGCTTTGCTATTCCTCGCAATCCTAGCGATTTAAGGAATTTAGATTTTAAAGAAAAAATGTAAAAAAATCACGAGAGACATTTTTGTTACCGGAAGGCATATTCATGGGAGTAACTCGAAATAACATTGATCATACTCAGAAATAGCATGGACTGCGCAGATTGTATCCATAATTATTTCTAGGATCTAGAGCAGTGAAAATTCAAGGGTTGTTAACACCTTCTTTTAATGAAGTGGAGATTGCCTTTATTTCGAATCCCCATTCTAATTCAAATGTGATCTTTTCACTTCGATCCTCCAGGCAAGGAAAAACGAAACTTTTTCTCCTATGCAACTGGTATCCGCAGTGACTCAGACGTATATTTCAGGCACGATCTAGTTGTTTTATTTCTTGTATTTGTCCAGCTCAAATTTGTTTCCTAGCAAAGCAAAGTATAGGTAAGATATTTTGAGCAATTAATCAGTTTCGAAAATGCGAATCAATTGACCCTTGAAAATTAGCACCCGGTGACACAGTTCTTTCTACGCCTCACTAATTTGCTCCAGAGATATCCAATGATGTCCAAAATCAGCTTAGCGGAGGCTGGAAGACCTGATTATCTTATCCAATGTATATGTATACACGCGAGCCTCTGTCCTATGTCAAAAGGATTGACAAAAATAGTCACGTTTATTCACCCGAAGAAAATTTAACCAAACACTCAATTTTCCTGTTTATCAATTTATATTTCATCACAAAACGTACGTACAATCTATCGCTGTGCCCACATTTAGCGTACAGGTTACCATACAATTGCTTCATTGCTTACTTTGCCTTGCATGTAACTCAGTACCTTTCCGATTGTCACACCCTGAAAACACAGCTTTGAAATAGCATCCAGCATAATTGCAATCATCCGCAGCTGGCAAGCGCAGCAACGTTTTTTTGTAGATTGCGTGACAGATTTGATACGCGGATGCTTATTCATTTCAGGGCATCCTTACTGCTCATACTGGATCATTTTTAGACTCCCGCTGGTGCTGAAAAAGTAAATTGTGTTCGGCAAAATTAAATGAGGGATTATGGTGTGCCTGGTGCTTTCATGCTTCAGTTACCATATCACCCAGTAATGGTGTCTACATCATTATAGGATCGCAGCGGAAGCTTCACCTTGTTTCCATTCTCCATTCGATATATGATGAAATCATAGATGCGCGGCTCTAGCCAGAATGGAAGCCTTCCATCATTGTGATTCTGATCAGCAACTGCCACAGACAATGATGCAGAGTCGTGTCGTGTTTGCAGGAGCAGTTTCGACTGACCGTGACCCTGGTCGGCATCATCCTGATGTTTCTGGCCGGCGAATTCCCTACGCATCTGGCCAGTCGGCACTCAGCAGCCAGCATCATCTACGGCGGCGATACGTCGCAGCTGGAGTCAAACAGCTTCAAGACGTTCACCCTGGTCGCCACAGTTCTGATGTCCATCCACTACTCCTGCAACTTCATCCTCTACTGCGCCCTCAACTCCAAGTTCCTCAGCATCGCCTCGCGAGTGCTTCTCTGTCTGCGCTCGGAGGCTAAGTGCGAGATCAGCGGAGTTGGGCCCAGCACCTCGGAGGCCATGCGAGCCCATGAGGTGAACGATGGCCACAAGAGCGCCGCGTCTTTCCCCATGCATACCCTCTCAAACATGCCTCTTCAGAGCGACTCCAACGGAGATGCTGTGTAAATGTGAAGCTCTTGTCTCCGAATGAACATTTGTGCAAGTTTTTGGAATTATTTTATTCTGATAATCGGAAAAACAGGCCATCTACGCTTTGTATTGATCCGCTGTACTAATCCAAAATTACAGATTAATGGTTTCGGGTACCGATTGTGATGGAGTACCGGTCGTGATGCTTCTGGGAAATGAGCTACGCCCAATGAAGCGTAAACTTCAGAAATATATATTTCGGTACTTGACATAACGAGACGAGCGCAGTGTTACTATTTTTCCTGTGTAAGATAGTGTAACCGAGGTTTTGATGTGAGAAGGATGTATCTCAATTGGACTCTGAATTTCGGGTCGAGGGGTGTCTGACCCCCTCCTTCGTCGGACGAAGTCGGAACCGGGTTCTGAGTGGGCGCAGGTTAACCCATTAACGCCCGCACCTACTTCCAGCTGTCAAATTGGCGAAACAAATGTTTTCCTATGTTTAGAATATGCCCAATAAGATGTTCCGAAAGTTTTAAATCGATACCACTTTTAGATTGTGAGAAATGACACCGGACAAAAATGACCCGCTGGGCGTTTGGGACATCGGCTGGCACTGCGCGGCCGGCTGCCGGGCGGCGCAGTCACCGCTCTCAGCGGCCCAGTGCGCATCGCTTTTACTGCAGTTCTGTGAAGTGTTTTTATTTCCTCTTGTATATTGGCCGTAGTAAAATGTTTAGACAGTTTTATGCTCTTAAAGTTTAATTAAAGACAACACTAACTGCATATTTGCAAATAGTGTACAATATTGGTTAGCCTAGACTGATGATTTGCGGGGGATAGACTAAAATTGTGAACACCATTGTACTTTAAGAATATTTTTGAACATCAAAGGTTTTGGGAAACCGTTTCTTTTGTCTCAACCCCCTTCCTCCTCCGCCTTCCAGACTTTGTGACTGATGCTAACTGAGCTTTCAACGACTAATCGTAATATTCAGCATGCAGATGAAAAGTTTTGAAAACTCAATCCGTTATCTCCCCCACGCGGTGTACATTTGCTTGATTAATCTCCAAACCTCCAAACGGGTCCATTTCCATCTTTCCAACTTTTCTTTGGAGCAAGTAGCGCGCTCCATAGTTGCATCAATGTGAACCTCCACATTTCCAGGCACGGCATTGGTCATTGTAACGCTAGTCAGCTCATCATCTTTCTCATCCTCATGACATATATTTTGTGATGGTGTGATCATGATATGCACCTGATCCGCTCCGCTATCTTGCGCACTTAAAACACCTTCTTTTGCTTATTTTCCTGCAAAACATTTGATCTGTGGCATTGTTAACAACGATGCTTTCGATATATTTATGTCTCCATGGCTGGAGATTTCTTCTCGATCCAGGAGGGGTTCTGGATGGTTTAACGCTGGTACTGCAATCCAAGCCCTAGACAAAGTCTGTGGGAGACCAAAAATCCAGACACGTCTTGACCATTCCTCCTAACACCCGGAATGTTCACTCATGGTAGTTTCACTTGACTAGAACCAAGCCGCAATAGTGCCAGTTGCGTTTTAGACAGAAGTCCTAGAACTTCCCAAGCTTTCACCCGTTTTATACTGCTCCAGACGTTTGACACTGCACCATGTCGTCAAAACAAGCCAGCGCGGCGGCCGCGATAATTTCCAACTCATTTTGTCAGCTGGTCATTGGCTTTCAATCAGTAGTTGACACAAGGGGGCTAGGAAGGCTCAAGTCCCCCCTCCCACCGAAATGGCAGTGTACCTATAGTAAATGCATTACTGGGGGGCTGTTCCGAGGCAATGGCGGGGGAGGCTCGAGACCCCTAACCCCCCTCCACCACCCAATGAAGTCCTCAATCCGCTACTGTTCCCTATCCTCTATCTACTACACACAATCCGTCAAGGGGAAAAGACAAGGCTCTGCTAGCTTAACAGTGAAGTCAGTGCTAAAATTTCGATAAGTTTTCAAAACCCCTGAAAATTGTATTTAATAACGCCTTAAAATACTAGTACCATCTTGCATGTTTCGGGTAAAAATATGTGATAATCATTCCCAAAATAAGACAGACCCAGAAAACGTTAGGAAGCATTTCATGAACTTCAAGGTTTCCAAACGTATCGACATTGCACTAAAAATCTTCAGATTTGATGAAAAATATCTAAACTGGCAACCCTGCATTCGCAGGACCCACAATGCCTCCCTTCCCTCTAGGTAACATTATGCACCTAACCCACCAGACGAGAGGACAGGACACATACTTTTCCTCATTTTCAGCGGTCCGCAGATGCCTGCAACGCCCAGCGGGTCATTTTTGTCCGCTTCATATTTGACGATGTCTCATGGCGAAGCCGTTCAAGAAAATCTTAGTGCTTCTTCACCATCTGACTCCTAGTGATCTTTGCTTAATGTCAATCATGCAAACCCTTTTCAGCTTTCCATATGTTATTGCGAGAAACAAAATTTGCAGAGCAATCTCACGCTGACCAAAACCTCGCCAAAATAAGTTCCATCAAAATCGTCCCATAAGAACCTAGAATTTTCACATGCATTTTTCCAGCTTGTCCACGCTCTGAAACACAATCCAAATCATAAACATGAAGATCACTTCACTGATGCCGATTCTGCAGCCTGTCAAAGTCAGAGGACAAAAATGACCCGCTGGGCGTTAATGGGTTAACCTTCGCGCCGGTGGGGGTCTTTTTAGACCCCCCGGGTTTTTCCGAAGCGACCAAAAAACAGCGGCGCGCAGCGCCTCCAAACCTGGTCTAGCTGTTCCTTCATCCTTTTTACATCTTTCCTGAAAATTTCAGCTCAAGATCATATCAGGTCAGGTCACCAGGCCAGGTGAAGTGATCTCACCTAAAAAAATGCTTAGGATCGCATAACTAAAAGAAGGGTTAATCGATCAAGTTCAAACTCATACCATATATTGGGCTCACCGGAAGCTACAACATATGTTCCGGGATTTTTTTATATTGGTGACCTAAGGTCATGTGCAGAGCATGACCTCCCTATTGTAAATACATGGGGAAAATCACGAAATGAGCTTTTCTCAGTAATTATGGATGGAAACAACTTCAAACATCGGTTACGACCTTTTCTTAGTCCATTTCTGATGTTGATGCCAAAAATTTTGACTTGTGACCTTTACGAGGTCACCTTAGGTCAAAAGGCATTTTTGGTGTTTTACTCTATAAATTTTAAATTAATAAGATAGAACTTTTATTTTGTCATCAAAGTGTTTGTATAGTCACTGCAACTCAAATGATATACATCATGACTATACCAGATCAAGTTGGGTCAGACCGTTCACCTGGGTCAGGTCAAATTCTTAAATTTGACCTGGCATAGCAATATCATATATCATTCGATTCGTATTGACGAGAGGATTGCAAGGTGCATAAACTATGGCTGTATCTTGTTTGGTTTGGAAGCTATTAGCGAAAAAGTAAACGCCCTTATGCATGGGCGGCTATGGACATTCCCAAGAATATGTCCAATATTCAGTGACCTGTAGCTCCCTAGGCTTTGACCTGACACGAAAATGAATGCCACTGCAATGAAAGAGCATCATCTCAAGGGCTTTCGAATGGTGTTAGAAAAATGTTTCAAGCTATCATATTTTCTGATATATATGAGGTTTTCTTGGTACACCTCATATTAGCGATTTTGACCTATTTTGACCTCTGGTGACCTTGATATTGACCTGACAAGAAAAATGACTGAAGTATTTTCGATATAATTTTTGAAGAGCTTTCGATTGCCGTTTTGCGCTTTTTTCTAGCTCTCTTAGTTTTTGAGATCGTGGGGAGGGGTCTTTTTTAGCCCCCCCCCACCAGGGCGAAGGTGGCTCGTACCCGCCACCGGGGCAAGGGTTAAGAGACAGCAGCTGCTGCGGCAACGTATCATGGCTTCTGATGTCACTACTGAACATACTTTCCTGGACGGCGAATGTGTTGAATTAAAAGTGATCGAAGTGGTCAGCGATGTGACCAAATACAATGATTTTGTCGTGTTGTAATATCCATACTGATGAGTGTGTATCAGAATAAATTTTATGATGGGCACAGAGCTTACGATACCATTAATCATGGCTAGGGTGGCCGTGAAGGCCATATATAGATCCATATACAAAGACGCGTGCGTGGTTATATGTATGTAGCTGCTGTAAACGAGTGTTTTTCTTGTCACACAACGTCTTATTTCTGGTATTTCTGTGGTGTTTTTCTTTTTAATCAATCAATTCTGCGTTACTGAGATGAAAAGGCAGATCGGTAATCGTGTTTGATGGAGCATTAGGTGATGCTGATTTGTGAAGGAGAATGTTATACCGTTCTTTGCTAATTTTTTGTCAGTAGAAGGTGAGTGTTGAACATTTTAGGGCTTATCGCTGAATGTTTTATGCAGATTTAAGCATAAATGGAACTACTTCATAATCCTCCAATCGCATTTGTATCAGATCTTTCGAGAACAAGTGATGTATATGCCAAACATGATAAATATACTGTTATTTTCTCCTTCATCAGATCTATTTTGTTACCACATGTTGCTATGTTCCGGTCACACAGGACAGAGGATGCCTGCGATTCGTCCCGACTAAATACGATAGCGATGAAAGCCGGCCGAACGCGACCGTAACCAAATTGTCCCGAATCGGAAATAATCGTGCTAAATCGTGTTTTACCTTGAGCAAGTCTTGTGGGGAAAAGTCGTACCCGTCTGCATAAGTCGGGACGCGTCGCTCGGATAGGGTGACGGAAGGGTCGTGCGCCTGGACCAGCTATCATTTGGACTAGGCTTTTTCGGCTTATCCCCCATCCAGGACGCCATGCCATCGCAGCAGTCATGCTTGTAAGGCCTTAAACAAAATACAAACACGCAAACCAGCAAAAACAATATTGTTTAATCGCTGCTAAGGCAAAAGTCAGTCCTTTCTAAGAATTACATTTTTAATAATATTAAAGTTTCCAAGGCAAAAGTCAGTCATTTCTATGGATTCAATTTTACTCGTGCTGAAATTTCCATCAAGCCATCCTGACACTATCCTTTAATTCTTAATTTCCATCATCATTTCGCGCATTTTTTTTTGGATAAGCAAGGAAACACATCCGGGGCTCCAGGAAATCCCGTCCGTGTGAGGTCCCAGACCGTTATTACCCGCCTGTGGCTTTTGTTGCCGTTACCGACAACACCGTCACCTATTTAAAGCATATGCGTATGCTCGTATTATTTCAGGTTCCTCCGGAAATAGAAGCAGATTAGTCATATCTTATTTTCCGTAACTATCAGATATCGATACATGCGTTTGTGAGCTTGATTGGGTTGTGTCGGCAACGTATGCACACTTCTTGACTTTTAACCTCTCCCGCTTCAAATTGAATCGAATTGAACAGAAATAACCAAATAACAGGAAAACATTTACCGGCATCATTCCAACAGTCTGCACAAGCCCCTTCCTTAGAAAAATGTCATACGCCTGTCAGTATTTCCGACACGGGAGCGGTGCAGGCGTTCGCCGATATTACAGCCGAGTCATGCCCCAGCATCTGTGCCCCACTCAGCCGCCAAGCGCAGCAGCACAGCGGAACGCCATTAGAACGGGCCAAAGGTCGGTGTTGGACAAAGGTCGGTGGGCTGATAGATTCCGTGATTAGCTGTTTCACTAGTTGTGAAATTGAAGGGCAGAGCTGCAAAAAGTCGGGCTCTCGGGTCATAAAGTGCCCGACAGATTTTAGGGCACGGTATGGTCTTGCGACAGATCTTACAATCTGTGAGAAAAAAATCTTGAAAGGAAGCAGAAAATATTTTTTGTTCTAAAAAAACTCAATATTAGAATTGTCACCTCTTTCACTCAACAAGTTTTTCATGAATTTGCACCTCTCCCATATCAAGCCAGTGTGCGGCAAGAACCGATGGAAAATCGAGGGACTTATGAATCGAGGGACCTTTGAATAGAGGGCCTTATGCACAGAGGGTCTTTTCGAGGGACTTATGAATCGAGGAACCTTTGAATAGAGGGCCTTATGCACAGAGGGCCTTTTAAACGTCACCCAGAAAATCCTCTGCTGGAAAAATTCCTTCACCGGCCTGTCGGGCCCGATTTGTATTCCATAGCACGCGACAGCTTGGCCCGACAGGCCGCCGTAAAGGTAAAGGCGACAGGCAAAACAGTTTTTTTCCTTCGTTTCCTTCGTTTGGAAGTACGCTCAACGCTGCCGCAAGGGCGCTGTTTGAACAGCGCCCTTGCGGCAAAGCCGGTGTAAAAGGTATCTTTGGTTTGAAGAAAAGCAGCCCTGCGGTTTGGTGTGTTGCCTTGTGGATATGGCGGAGGCCAAGGCCCTAGAATCCCGTGGTGTGGTGGAGGCAATGCGTTGCAAGGTTGTGTTTTTGATTATTTTTCTCTTGCATTACTTTGGTATACATCTTGAGTAAACTGGTTGAGCCTGGATTTAATCGTCCATAGTTGAAGGACTGATAAATGGCTCCGATTAAGCTGAAGCCCCTCCCACCGTCCCGTGTCAAGCTTAAATGTGGATTTGAGGGATGTGGGTATTTTGGCGAAAAAAGTTTTTTTTAGGAGCATCAGCGAATCAAGCATTCTGGGCTGCCCTGCAAGTTCAGGAACAGTGGTTTTGGCCAAGGAGGTCGTTTTGAAGCATGGGTCAAACAGCGGGCAGATCAGAACAGTGGGGAGAAAAGAAACAAGTAAGTGATGGGCGTTTGTTGTAATTTCGGCAGCTTACAGTTATTTCCACACAGTATGTTATGCTCACTGTTGATCAATAATTTTAAATGATATTAATAAGGGAAAAATGAATTTTACCAGCAGACTGGTCAAATTAGACTAAAACATTTGATTTTCCCTTCTGTCTTCTTTTAAATCCAATGCCTGTTTGTCCAGAATTAACCACAAAAGTTGCATACCTTCATCAGTGGATTTTTAGATGCCAAAGAAACAAAACTCTTCACCTTTCCACATTAATTTGAGTTTTAAGTACCAAACTATTTCTCCTATTTCATTTTATTCACTTACCTAAATATGTCTATGATCTATGTCAAGGGGACAAAGATATAACAAAAACACAGCCTAGTGCAACCTTTACTCATTCCTTTTACTCTTAACTTCCTTGGAAACATGATATTTATTTGACATTTACTATCTAACTGACTTAAGGTTATTTATTAGCCTCATGAACTTCAGATCCTAAACCACGTACCGTCATGGGAAATGAGCACGGCAATGCATGAAAAACTTTGAGATAGCTAACAGCTTCAAAATTTAGGATTTTTCATGTAAACATGCATTTAAAGTCATGGAAAGCTAATATTACATGTTTGTATTCAACTACAAGTAGCCATGATCCTTAAAAACACTTTCGAATATCAAAAAAGTACCCCTCCAATCTTGTTTGTCTGGCCATCAGAGCAAAATCCATATATAAATTTTGGGGTTTCCTTCCAAATTACCCCCTCACACCTCCAAAAACTGAAATCATGAAAATCTGCAGAAGCTGGCATAAGTAATCGCATGGTATGGGAACCAGGTCAGCTTTCTTCCATTGCAAACTATATTTTTTAAGTATTCTGGGCTGGACTATGTAACATAATAACAAAATATCACTTATTCTCATTCTAGTGCAGCATTTTTTGTCAATGGCGGCTGCAGAGGACTGAAAAAGGGGGGCTGCTTTTCATGTTATTGTATATTTCCACCTGTGACCTAAATCATCTGAATTCAAGACTGAGTCTTATTCAAGACCCAGTCGAGCTGACTTTGACACACACTATTTGTATGCTGTACGTCCACAAATCTCAAATTACATCCAATAATAAATTTCCTTTACCAATGGTGACTCCAGAAAATGGGAATTGGTGGTTCGGTATTCAATTTGTTATAGGTTTCTGCCGATAACCTTAATTTCCTGAGCGTGTCTGATAATTGAAAACCCGAAGAACAGTCTCAGTTCTAGAGTTTTGAAAATTAATAAACTTGTGTCATTCCACTTAAATTTTCCATAGGCGGCTTCAGAGCACGAAAAATAAGGATATCACACATATAAGGATCAGAGCACAAAAATAAGGATAATGATATCCATTGGTGCCAAACTTGAAGTTTTTTATGCTAATTTTAGTATTTTCTATTAAGAATGTGGAAAAAGAGTAGGAACATTTTACCAATTGAATGGGTTTTAGACAATTTTAATAGTCCTATCCTAACCACCCGACAGATTTGGAGGTTTTTTTCGAAAGTGCCCGACAGATTTGAGATTTTTGCAGCTCTGTTGAAGGGAAGAAGGTATGGCTGCTCAGGAAAGCTAACACGAAGTTCATAGGTATGTTCATTGTTTTTCCGTCTTAATTTAGCCGATTTTCTATATTTATCCTCTGCTGTATATCCTGAGCCTTAGACGCAGAAGCAGAGGTTTTGGATTTGGTAAGCCCAAAGCTCCGGCGCTGGGAAGGGTCTGGCGGCAACACACAGGAGGCTGATATGGAGGGAAAGGGGGTCTACATATCCCCCTGAGATATAGAAACAAGAGGGATAGGAAACGCCCCTAGGAGACTATATCATCACCATCACTATAGTGATGGTCTACGGTACACCTAACTTTCAATGACCTAGGTCTTAACTGAGCTTTAAGCACTTTTATATGCTCTTTTCAAGTTAAAGAACAAACAATTATGCACACAACATTTATTATTT